>CM052806.1:76011985-76050452 GCA_028533885.1 Nasua narica | reverse complement strand
GTTTGGACTTAACTGTCAGAGTTTAGATATTAAGGAGGGATTCGTCATTTAGAAAGATGATCTGTTCACTGTGAAGAGTAAAGAACACGGTTCTTTTTATTTATTTATTAGTTCAGCTAACAGATGGTACAGTGACCTGGGAGGAGAGAACGATGCCCTTAAGTAAAGCTGCAGCCTTGGGGTGGCGGGATGGGAATGAGAGGATTTTAGAGATGCAAGGGGTGGAACTGTTAGACTTCGGTGAGTGATGGGGGATGGTTTTGACTTGGAGCATCTGGAATGGTAACATTCCAAAGTCACGAAAGTGGAAAACACACCCAAAACTGAGTTAACAAAAAGGCGGGACCCAATAAAAAACACTGGCAGCACTCTAGTGGCCAACTACTGTAATAGGGCAAATTCTTTTTTTTTTTTTTTAAAGCTTTTATTTATTTATTTATTTGACAGACAGGAGAGAGATCACAAGCAGGCAGAGAGGCAGGTAGAGAGAGAGGGGGAAGCAGGCTCCCCACTGTGCAGAGGGCCCGATGCGGGGCTCGATCCCGGGACGCTGAGATCATGACCTGAGCTGAAGGCAGAGGCTTTACCCCACTGAGCCCCCCCAGGCGCCCCCAAATTCTTTTCTGCTAACAATGACAACCCACAGAGAAGTTCAGAACCTGCATTCTGGGTCAAATGTGTTCCCCAGCCAGGAGTCTTTCCACAAATACGGCAGGCTCACAGTAATTAGGGGAAGAGGGTACTGAAGGACAAGAGCAGAGATCACAGCCCTTTAAAAATCCCAACCTCTCAAGGTAAGAAATGCTACAGGATGGGGTGGGTGAGTGGGGGGGGAGGGGGGTGTATGTGTGTGTGTGTGTGTGTGTGTGTGTGTGTGTGCGCGCGCGCGCGTTCCATCCTACAAGTAAAGATATTTCTTCCCTTGTTTTAGTAAGTATTAGAATCCTGCCATTCAAGGTGTGGTCCAAGTGGTTTTGGTATTACCTAGTACCTTGCCGGAAATGCAAACTATCTAGCCCCACCCACAACTATTGAATAAAAGTCTACATTTTAAGAACAAGTAATTCATATTCCTCTTAAAGTTTGAGAAGGACTGAATCAGGGAACCTGTCCACAACTCACCTCCCTAAAGCTCAAATGAAATGACAGCATCACTGCCCCCATAGCTGTATGAAGGAGAAATTCAACGACAGCCTTCAAATTCCTCAACATACACAGCAGTACACACTGGTATTGATGCCAATTGGCACAAGTCAGAAAGTAACCCAAGTATTTCCTGTATTCAGTATACCACAATGCTTAGGCAAAACTAATATAATTATAACTTGTTCTTGTTTTAAATACTTTCTAGAGAAAAAATCCATTTCCACTTTATTTAGTAGAGCAATAGATAACTTCCATACCTATAACTCATCTAGGATTTTCTGGTTTCCCAAAGGGCTTTGCAAAGACCTTAATTACACTCTAGTCTGTGACAACTATTTCATTAGCTAATTTTCTGCCCACTCCCTTTGGTCAGGTGAAAATGTGTTACCAAGGTTCCTAGTGAAGGCACAGTTAATGTGTTTTGGATAGCGATTTGCCTTAAAAGGGGTAATTAAGACTGTAGTTTGAAAATAAACACCACATCTATTAAAAGTACTGCACTTAGGAATAGATGAAAAGTTGAAGAAGCTAAACTTACGTCAAAATTCAGACCAAAAAAAAAAGTCATACAAATGTCACTGTATATTGTATTTAATACATTTAGTTATTTAAAAAAAAAAACACCTTCAATGAAAAGATTATCGTTTATCCTCCAATTATTAAAGAACAAAAAACTGTCCATGTTACGAAAGACCAAATTTTAGGACAACTAAGATCACCGGGAAGTTAATGGACCGAAGAAGAGAGAAGACAGTTCCCTAAATTTGTCTCAGTCTTAATACAAAAGCCACTATGAAGAGGCTCAATCTTTTCAGAATGCCCACAAAAAGACGTGCATTATGGCAGCAACAAACAATACTGTAACAAGTGGTGACTGTAATGAGGGTTCTAGGGCGCACCAAGAATAATACAAAAATCATGGCAACTCTTCCAGGTGGTTGAAAGAACACTTGAAAGACATTTTTGTAACTTTCACTGCTTCCTGCACAACCTGGTAATGAGTTTCAAACCTGACATCAATTACAACCCTACGGCTACAGACAGCTCCTCGTGCTGCCATCCCAAGATCTCGCATTTTTTCACTTTCTGTGTCCTGTTTTCAGTGTGTATACATTTCACTCCCTGCATCTTTTCTTTCTTTTTCTCCATCACGATTTTCCACAGTACCCACTCATCTACCCATCGATATAAGCCACCCATCTCGATATTCATCCTCCCATTATCTAGTTTATTAACCCGCCATGTAACACAAAACAGGGGAACAGGACCTCTCAGAGGAGTGACAGGACGGAAGAAGAGCCCGAGACAAATTTTAGACAGTTGTTAAGGCCAACAAGCACTAAAACCGGGAGAAGAGTCAACAGCAATTCCTCAAAGAAATCTGTTTGGTTCCTGAAATAATGGAATGAGAAAGAAAAAATGATAAACTGCCAGATAGATTCAATGACCTGACATTAATATGCTGCTTAAAAAAGAAAAGAAAAATTTCTAAGAAGAAAATGGAGGGGAGAGCATTGTAACACACCATCTTCAGCCATTGGGTGACTCCTAAGTAACTGGTTATCTACAAATATTAGGACGCCACTTACTAAATGGTTACCCCCAAACTAACCAGTGCCAAGTGAGCAGAGGGGTGGAGCGAGCAACGCACCAAAGCTGGTATAGAGATGTCCCTACAGTAAGTGACTGATAAATATCTACCAGGTAAATACTCCTATCACCTGTTAACTGTTCTGATCGGATTACATGTAAAATAATCAAGAGAATCATAAGTCTGTATTGTCTAGGTCCAGGATCTTCAAGTAGCTGGATTTAGACCTTTTAGAATCCAGCCTAATCCGAGGTCTCACCATCTCAGGGCAGATCAACCACAGTGGCCTTCTGGCTGGTTTTCCTGCCTCCCAGTCTCTCCAGTTCTCTCCAGGCTGCTTAGATGTCTTTAGTGCCACTGACCTCTGCATCCAGAGCCCCAACTGACTTGAGTATAAACTCTACGTGCATATGAAAACACTGAGCACCGTGCCTAACATAGAAAGTAATCAGTAAGTGTCCGTTTCCTATGAAATCTTAGTGGACATTCAAAAGCCTCAAAAATCTGGCCCCTACTTACCTCATGAATTTGAAGAGTGACTCAGCCTGTACCGGGCTCCTCTCCTCCAGACAAAGTGGGCTACTACCTGTCACCACAACGGGGCCCAGGCAAAGTATCTATTTTCCCTGCTGGAAATACGTGCCACTCCTACCCAACTTGTTCCCTTCTCATAACTCAGTCTTCTTATCCAAGCTCTCCATCCAGCTCAATTCCCACTTCCATGTGAAGCTTCCCTAAAAGGGCCCAACGCCGCTCCTATTTTAGGTCCAACCCTGCATTTTGTCCACAGTGTTCATGAAGTGTGCATCTCTTTCTGTGAATATCAGGTACTACTATAAACAGGGGAGATAAAATTTCGGAGATGCAGAAAGAAGAGGTTCATAAATGAAACATCCCAGCATGAAACTCATTATGCCCATCATCCCAGCTACACCAATCTCTCTCTTGTCTGTAAGGCAGAATCTTGCCCTCAAATGAATATAACGAACAACTGAAGGGGGGGATTCAGAGATCCCGTTGGTGTGTTATCTCCTTGAGCTGGGTGCGATGACGTGGGTAGGTTTAGTTTCTGAAAATGTGTGAAAAATACACTCTTATGATGTGTACACATTCTCACCTGCATGAAAAGGGCAAAATAAACAGGTGGGAAAGGTGAAAGAGAGGGGGGAAGAGAAAAACTTAAGATCCACAAGCTGTACAAAGAAAAAATACACTCTTACCTACCAGCCTGGCAGCCATCATGGTAGTTCCAGGCCCTGCTTACCTTCAAGGGTATTACAAATGTTTATCTTTTTTTTTTTTAAAAAAAAGATTTTATTTATTTATTTGAGATAGATCACAAGTAGGCAGAGAGGCAGGTAGAGAGAGAGGGAAGCAGGCTCCCTGCCGAGCAGAAAGCCCGATGTGGGGCTCGATCTCAGGACCTGAGATCATGACCTGAGCCAAAGGCAGAGGCTTTAACCCACTGAGCCACCCAAGCGCCCCTACAAATGTTTATCTTTATAGGCTCCAATCCTATTAATCACTTTCACCCTTTTAACAAAGTATGGTTTGGCTGAAATAAAAATAGTAACTATAAACTAAAAACGTCAACATTTCACAAGATAATACCAACATAATTTACTGAAATGCCAGGAGGACCAGCTAATTTACATGAGTGAAGCACTTTGGAAATGTAAATGGGATACAAATTCTAAGCGATGATGGTAACGATGGTTGAGTTATCAATATTTTAACCTTTATAAGTGTAATTAAAAAATAAGTACTTAAATACTGCTTTACATTCTCTAATCAGTTTAGAGATACTAATTAAGCCACAGGTCACCCTCGGAAATAAATGTAAGTAATTCCATGTAGAGAAAATGGAAGTCAGGTCACCAACTTAGGCTTACATTGAAAGAACTAAAGATACCCAGTTCTCTTTGGTGCTCACACCTTTGAGAATGTGGAACACACTGACATAAACAAAGGAGGGCAAGAAAAACTCAGTGGTCTTGCTTGGCTTTTGGCCCCTGATATAAATAAACCTTGCCTAGAGAAAGAGGGGGTTACTAGGGAATGTCTGGAGAGGAAATTTAAGTAAAACGAAGATCAGGCCCCACTCTGCTGTAGACTACATCAGAAGTTCAACACAACTGACCAAAGCAAATGCAGAGAACAAGTGTCAACTACAGAAAAGGGTTTACATGTGAGTATACAAAGCCACTAAGATTCTGGGTTGAAAGGAGCTGCTTCAACTAGGAAAATGCAATACAGCCCTACTTGCTCCTAGAGCCACGTATGCACCCTTCTCCTTGCCCCTACATTGCAATTTACTGAAAATGGCACCCAAGCTTAAGTATGAACTCGATCGAGTAAGGAGATAGTCTGACAAATGTGAAATAAATTGTAAGCCGGGAGGTTATAGCCCATTATGGCTTCCTACGTGTGACATTCACGTCCCTCCACTGGAAGATTCTTGAGATTTTATGTGCAGAAGTTCTGGCCTGGAGGGCCTGCCAAGTAGTCTCTACACATTTTTTTTTCTTTTTCCAACTGCAATAAGCATATGAAGCTTAATATAGGCGCATAAAGGTTTAGCTAAACTTTGAAAAACAATGGAGACAATACATCACAGTGGCCAAGTGTCTAACTGGAATTGGACAAAGCAGAGTGTGAATCTTTTTTTTTTTTAAATATTTATTTATTTGAGAGACAGAGAAAGTGACAGAGAGCATGAGAAGAGAGACGGTTAGAGGAAGAAGCAGACTCCCCGTGGAGCTGGGAGCCCGATGTGGGACTCGATCCTGGAACTCAAGGATCATGACCTGAGCTGAAGGCAGTTGCTCAACCAACTGAGCCACCCAGGCGCCTGCAGAGCGTGAATCTTGATCTCACTGTTTAATAGGCAAGTCACTAGACGTCTTTAACTCTTGCTTTTGTCACCTAAAACTAAGAGTAATGGCATTATCAGTGTGGGAATTAAGTGGAATAATGTATGTGAAGTACTAAGTTTAAGCACAGTGGCATGTGGTAAACAGTAAACGTTAGCTGTAATTTTTAAATGTTTTAATTTCTAATGGAGAGGTTAGGTTTAGAGAAAACAAGAGGATGGGGTATCTGCAGTAGGGGAACGGCAAGTACAATGGCTTAGAGGTAAGAGAGGTGGGAATTATGACTACTGAAAGATAAATGGAATAATAGAGGGCAGCTGTGACAATAACAGGAAAAGATAACAAGATAAGGATCAAAATATTAATTCTTTTTGAAATTATTGAGTGCCTGCTCAGAGATGACACAGTATTAGATTATAGATAATAAAACAAAGAAGTCGTCCTCAATGCTAATAGATCAAGAGCTATTCAGCTGCAGAGCCTGCAACTTTAGGTGACAGGTGTATGGGAGGTGTTGGCAGGGGACAAACAACAGCAAGGATATGTCTGGGCTTAGGTAAGATGGCAAGCCCGGCTCTGTCTGTGACAGATCCTGGCGGGTTCAGAGGCTGTTAGGAATCAAGGCTTGAGATGGATGAAGTCAAGATGGTTCTGACAAAGAGCAAAGTTGCAAGTCAAACAAATACTCTAGGTATGCAAATGGACTCCTCCATAAAAATACACATAAAAGTGAACTTCCGCGTGTCGGTTCGTTTGTATTTGTTTGCTCTTTGAAAGATCAGCAGCAAAGTTTCAGTCCTACAACACTCACGTAAACGGAAGCAAACTACAGCTCTTCCAGTGGATACCGATGATGACTTTGAAAGTCACTCCACTATGCAATTTTACCAGTTTTGAAGTGAACGCCTTGCTGTAAAAGGGGGCAGCACGCTACCCAGGGAAGCCAGTCATCCAAGGAATCAAGGCTCCTGGGAGGAGCATGTTTTCCAGGGAGATTTTAGGCTAACTCAATGAATACAAGGAAATAAAGGCAGAGATGTACTAGAACGGGGTCCTAGGTTTACACCTTGGGCTGCTCTTGGCACCCAACTTGCTGTGGATCCTCTTGGGTGCCTCCCTAACGTAAGTCACTACAGGGGAGTCTGAGGGGCTCAGCTGGCTAAGCACCTAACTTCGCTTCGGCTCAGGTTGTGATCTCAGGGTCATCAGATCGAGTCCCAAGCTAGGCTCTGTGCTCAGTGCAGAGGCTACTTGTTCCGCTCTCTCTGCTCCTCCCTACCACGCACACACTCTCACTCTAAAATAAATAAATAAAATCTTGGGGAGGGGGAAGTCCCTACAGTAGTCCCTTCAATCATTCTTTTTTAAATTTCCCTATTTAATAGTAGTTAAGGCAATAAACATCGGTATCAGACCAGAATCCAAAGCCTGACTCTACTGCTGTTTACCAATCGTGAGGACACAGTCCTCCTGGGAGCGTGGGAATAATACCTCCAAGCTCTCTGAAATGTAGCGAGGATTGAAAAAAAAAGAACATATTTAAGGTTTGGCCTGGGTCACAGTCATTAGCTTAAGTGAGTATGAGTGCTTAAGTTTCTTGAGGTAATATCAGTATTTCCTTGTTATACCCTAGTGTCTAAAAACCCATGTTTCTCCTGCACATCGGAATCACCAGGAGGGCTCGTTAAAACACAGAGCACAGAACTCCATCCTACTGGAGCTTCTCAGTCAGTGTGTCTGAGACAGAGCCCTAGAATTTGTACTTCTAACTGGCTCGCAAGTGACTGATGATGCTAATCTGGGGACCACACTGTGACCACCGTTCTATCTAAAGTCATTCCTGATGCCCCTGTCCACCCTGAGACTTCTCATGTGAAGTCAAAGGAACAAACCTCTTCCAGAAGGAGTCAGAAAGGGCTAACATTAAAAAAACAACTGTTGGCCATATACATACGCAATAAAGAAAAAAATGAGAGCATAAGCTGAATTGAGCTAACCAGCCCCTAAAGCGAAAGTTTGGGGTGCCCCCTATACCTCTGGCACTCTTTTTCATAAAATATTAGTGCAGGTTTATTCCGTAAAATCCCAAGCGATTCAGGTCAGATTAAATCCCTCACAGAAATGTAGGCAGAATGAACAGATGGCTTTTTCCTTTCTAAATACTGTGTGTGTGTACAATTTTTTTCTCCTTTTTTTACTTGAGCAGTAAAACTCACTGCCTTCAGAGTCACATGGGGCCTAAATATGAACAGTCTCAGCGCATTCTGAACCACCACAGTTTTGGGATCGTGTTCACTTGCCCTTTAAATATCGTGAACTGCTCATACCCTACTGGGACCCAGTCGGTCATGAATGGGGGTAAGAGGAGGTAGAAAATCAAAAGCATTATAGATCTAGAAGATGAGGGTTCTTCCAAGCTCTCCTGGTTGCCTCCGTGTTTTTGTTTTCAAGAAAAGGGTTTTGTTCCCTGAGGCATACACTTTCTCACCCCTCTAGTGCTCTGATTAATGACCCCAGAAGATGAACAACAACACATACTGGGATGGTGTTTCTGTGTAGGTAGAGGAAAATTATAAGACTATTTTATATTAAAAATGCGAACTTTCTTTAAACTGAACCCCTGAAGTGCCCCTATTTTGCCCTAGGACTTTCACCTTTACCCTTCCACAAGTAAATGGATTTATCATCATCTCAATCACTACCAGGTTTAAAAAAAAAAAAAGAGGCAAAAGTACTGCTATTTGACCAGCAATAATATACATAAAGACTTAGTAACCATGAAAAAATTACACTAATTACCACACACTAGCTGGACATCTTCAAATTGAGGCTCTCTGAAGTAATTTACTACAATAAACTGACTGAATTACAGCAATTTTAATTTCATATTCTTGTAATCCCCTTTCTTCCCGCCGTAACTCTGCTTGTCTTTGAAAAGGTCACTGTGAGGCACTTTGGGTAGGATCTTTTTTTATGCTACATTTGTAACATTCTCTTGAAGCTTGAAATTAAAACTTATTTTTCCTACCAATTTGGTCCCTTCCCACTTGGCAAACATCTTTTTTTGACTCTTGCATCTCTAATGGAGCTGAAAATTAATATGACTTTTGTGCTTCATTCTCCGATTAGGCAAAAGAATCATCAGTGATGTTAGCAGGGTTCTTTGTGCATAGTAGGGAGTTGTAATAAAAACCTTACACTTCTATGGCACCTCATCTCCCAGGAGACCAGGGAACACTTCAGAAACTACACTCAGAGGGAACATCTCCACGCCACTCGCTTGCAGCTGCCCTTCAGGTGAAATGCACGCTGATAAAATGGCATTTACTCAAAAGAATTACATAATACAAGCCCAGATGATTCTAAAGAAAGACTTAACACTTAAAGAAGGTAATTACACACAAAAGATATCACTGAAAGAAGTGGATTTGATTTACAGCAAGTCCAGTTCATTTACAGCAAGATATGCAGGGAAACTTTAATAAGGATAAGAAAACGGAAATGAAAAATCAAAATGTAAAATCCCTCCCTTTTTTTTCCCCCAAAGAATTAAAGACAATTTTGGATAGTCTCATTTTGACTTAACCTATTATCAAATTTGTCACCATTCTTCCAAATGTGTTGTCACACCCACACTAGAAATGATGCCATAAATGAGCCCGGGTTGGCTAGGAACAAATACTGTGATCATCTCTATTATTAGTGGTTTCTCCTGCCAACATGATTCATGCCCCTTATGTGGAAGCCTGAGCTAATCGGCCTGGCCGACAGAAACCCTGGAAATGACTGAACTACTGTCCAGTTTAAGAGAAAGAGGATGAAATGCTCTCCTGGGAACATCGCATATCTTCAGTTTTATGATTCCTCTGCTACATGATTTTTAAATCTACGAAGTTCATCCCATTTAGAAGGCATTTAAAATTCAATCTGAAATCAGTCAGTATCTACTGGGTATCAACCACTCATTCATTCAAGAAATATTAGGTACATATTTGACACCATTGGCCAAATTCTGGGGCAGGGGGACGACGATTAATAAACAGTCTCTCTTCTCTCACAATACGAGCTGAAAAAGGAATTAAAAACTGCAAGTGCAAAAGCGCTGGGAGAAATGGTCCTCCAGAGGACTCTTAAATGCCTGAGAAGGAAAGATGTGGATTTGGTAGAGGAAAAGAAGTAACTATGAGATATGTCAAAAGAGTAGTAAAAACAAGAAGCACAGCGAGTTCCGGAAAGGAAATGATGGGTGCTTCATGGATAAGACAGAGCTGACTGGAGCACAGCAGAGAAGGTATTCAGGCATTCGGGCAGAGATGGTGGGAAAGATGTGCAGTGTAAAGCAAAATACTAGCGCGAGAAAGACAGAGCTGAACTTCAAGGAAAGATGGACGAATTTAACCAGAGCATTTCTATAGGAAAAGAGTAAAACTAAGCATGGAGGAGAAGGCTCATCCCAACTGTGGAGGCATCTGAATGCCAAACTAAGAAAATAATCTTATCCAACCAACCAGTTCATTACCGGGAAGCAGACCATTTATAATGACCTAATATTTTGTTAGTATTTTCAATTTACTTCTTTGATTATGGAACAATGCTGCTCCAGACGAAGCCTGGCACATCCATCCACGCCGCAGCGCCGGGAGTCAAGCTGTTCTTCAAAAGCCTTCTCCTGTGCAAGAACTTAAAACTATCACATTTCGGGGCAACCGGGTGGCTCAGTCGGTTAAGTGTCTGCCTTTGGTTCAGGTCATGATCCCGGGGTCCTGGGATAGAGCCCCGCATCGAGCTCCCGGCTCAGCAGGGAGTCTGCCTCTCCCTCTGCTCCTCTCCACCACTAGTGCTCTCTCTCACGTGTGTTCACTCTCCCTCTCAAATAAATAAAATCTCTCTTTTTTTTAATTTTTTAAATAAAATTATCACACATTTACAGGACACAAGACAATCTGTGGTTATCTAGCTCGCCAGACATCCTTTTTCTTTACAGTAAAATCCTGGGGGGTGTGGGGTGGAGGTAGGTGAAATGGCATTCATGCCTACTGCTCTCCTAGTCCCAAAGCAGCCCAGGGAGGCCAGCTTGCAACCCTACTGGATTATTAGATATCTCTGAAGAACACCTTGACACTGTCACACCAGCCCACTCTACCAAGTTTATCTGCCTTCAGTGAGGGGACCCTAGTGACCCTACCTGTGTTGCATCCCGAACAGAGGAGTAGTTCTGTAGAACCGGGTCAACCTCAGGGCAGTGAATTTCCCCCATACCCTATGCCAATCAGCAGAGCATCGAAAATGCGCCTGCGTGGGGAAAAACAAGAGATGGTATTTCTAACCACAGCGGGAGAACAGATCATCAGCAAGGACGCAGAATCAGAGAAGAAATGAGAAAGCCTGCAGGGACATTCAGTCTATTTCCCTAGTGATTCACATTCAATTCCGTCAGGATCAGATGCCCGAGGAAATTCAACCCCATTTTCCTAGGGGAATATCCTGTAGACCAATAGTTCTCACCATGGAAGGATTTCCCGACATTCGGTTCACAGTTTGCATTTCTTATTTCTTTCCGCTGTGTTCACCCCACCTGGTGTGAAAAGTAAATAATTCCCTTATTTCTTCGAATTTTAAAAAATGGAAATTGTTAAGTCTCACCTTCATTGTTCCCAAGTCTACCTTTTGCATTTGTATTTCCAATCAAAAGCACCTGAGCTACATGATCGGTTATTAGTTCATATTCCTTCTGCCCAGAATAGCAGGCACTGCCATATTTATTGCGCCCTCGATAAAAACACAGTTGACAATGAACAAGAAGTTCATTTTACTTTGCAGCTATCTGTGAAATAGCTTGGGTAACCCCTCCAACGTGCTCTGTGCTAAAGCAGTGCCAACTACTGAGGACGCGGAACTCTGTTGAGAGTGACTAACTTTACAATGACGCAATTTCTTCATCCAATCTCCAAAAAGGTTCCTATCCCTTTGCTTCTGTGCTCACTGCTAAACATGCCACTTGTAAAAACCCCTGGAGCTTGCCTCATCTGAAGTCGTTAATCACCGCAGATGCTCTGCTTGGGACCCGCACCCATCGGCCTATGGTTCCGGGGCACGCGAGTCCAACAGAGCATCTGGGATGTCGCCTCACCAGACCCGGGGAAGCAGAGACAGTCGGCCCCAGCTCCGTGTGGAGATGCGGTTCTATGCAGCACAGCCAAAAATAGAGCTGGCCTTTTTCCTTGCCATATCACGTTGCTAACACAGATCTAACGTGCTGTCACTCATCACCCCCGTGAGACTGGCTATTTCGTGCTGAGCTTTCGTCAGCTGTTGTAGTGTGCTTGGCGGCAGCCCTTGTTTCCCTGAGATGGAATCTGACCCGAAGTGGTGGATTTTGTTGTCTTGTTCAGTATATATTCGCACAATCTTTCAAAACTTGAAGGGAGCGAAACCAAAAAGGTTCACAGCCCTCACCAGTGTGACAACTCTTGGGCAATACCAACAAATACTTCCGGGAAGCCCAGAACTACGAGAAATAATAATTGTAGTTTTGAATGCTCTAAAATTTTATATATAATCTTATTAAGGATCAAAAAAAATTAATGGATTTATAAGGAAATCCCCCTGTGAAACACCCATTATGTTTTCCAGTGCCTCCCTATATTACCGACAGATATTTGAAGCAAAAATTTATTCTGTCCATCCTTCTACGACTAGGTAATAGACACATAAAACACAGATGGGTGAATACGATGCTCTTAAAAGTTTAAAACAACTATCTGAATAACACATTTTCTTAAGATACTTTGAGTTACAAAAGACTTCTTTAGGACAATCTATAATTTTTGTGCCTTCCCATTAACCCCATTCCCCGGAGTTCTGATGGATTTAAGACAAAAGAAACAGGAAAGGACATCAGAAGACTCTTGGAGCCCGCCCTCACTACCCAGTTCTCGGTCATGGTGTCAGCCAGGCTGACAAATACATGGATCACAAGGGAAGGAAATATCAAGTCACCTCAACTCCAAAGTCTTTTCCTTATGGCTGGCCACATATGCTTTTTGCCCAGCTCGCTCTGCGTCTTCACTTCCTTCCAGGCTCACTTGAGGACCTGTTAACACAAGCTTTTATTCGCTCTCCAAGCTGTCTGTCCACATCCCCAAGGGAATCGCCAGCTTGTGAAAGCTACCACCCCTTGGCCTGAACAGCATGCGGGTCCCGCTCAACAATTTGCCCTCCTAGCACCTGCACACAATGAAAAAACACAGAAGCAAAAGAAAGGCAAGATGTGGCATCACTGAAAGAAACTCCAGTCTCTAGGGACTGTGTAATATGCGGCTTGTGGCAACTGTGGAGAGCTAACGAGCTAACTGAGCCGATGAACTGATGAATTGCATAAGGAAAGTCCTCGCTTCATTTTTATACTCCTGAGCTTCTGAACTGGTCCATTTTTCTGCTTTGGCTGTTATCCCCAGGCAGACAGGTGATCCCTAAATTTCTATCTCCTTCCCTAATCTCTCCCCTGGCTTCCTGTACTCAATCTCTAATCCTCTGGGGTAACACAATTCTACAGGGATATTCTGTCAATACCTCAAATGTAGTAGGCACCAAAGCACCATTTTCCTGAACCTGATCTCCAACCACCCAGGTACAAAACTCCACCCTGACTAATGGTTCTCCATTTGGTAGAGTCAACATTAAAAGGTTTTTGAAAATTCACTCTTCTTTTAAAATCTCTTTCATCTCTGTCCTCTTGCTTTTCAGTGCCCCTGCCCTCGTCTCACCTTTCCATCCTGCACTGATTGAGCCTAACTTCTAACTGTGGTCTCTCCATCCATTTCCTTCTCCACCACTGTACACCACACACTGATAAATCACCTTAAAAATATTAATCTTACCTTTTAATTTTTCTATCAGAAAAGGATAGTCTCTACCAGCAGCTAGGAAGTAATTATAACCCCCCCAAAAATCAACCTAAATCTGAGGAAGCTTCTAGACCCAAGTTACAATAGTAAATAGCAAATGACACCACGGAAAAGCAAGCAACAGAAGCCAGAATATTTCAAATTGTACAGGACAAATGATCTGGTTTCTTCAATAAATAAATTTCTAGTGGTAGAAATAAAATGAGAAGGGTGCCTGGGTGGCTCAGTCGTTAAGCATCTGCCTTTGGCTCAGGTCATGATCCTAGGGTCCTGGGATCGAGCCCACATCGGGCTCCCTGCTCAGCGGGAAGCCTGTTTCTCCTTCTCCCTCTGCCCCTGCTTGTGCTCACTCTCCAGCTGTGTCTCTCTCTGTCAAATAAATAAAGTCTTTTAAAAAAAGTAAGAGATTTAACTTGTAGATTGATGGAGTTTTTTTTTTAAAATATTTTATTTATTTATTTGACAGAGAGAGAGAGATCATAAGTAGGCAGAGAGAGAGGGGGAAGCAGGCTCCCCGCCAAGCAGAGAGCCCGATGTGGGGCTCGATCCCAGGACCCTGAGATCATGACCTGAGCCAAAGCCAGAGGCTTTAACCCACTGAGCTACTCAGGTGCCCCTAGATTGATGGAGTTTTAAGAAATGTACCAATCACACTGCAATATTTAAACCTTATTTGGATTCTGATTCAAACACACTGCAAAAAATACACAATTACAACATTTGAGACAGCTTAAAATGTGAACATTGACTGGATTATTTGGTTGTAAGAAATTTCAGTTTTTAGGTACTATCATATTTTTTTTTGAAGGAGTCCTTATCTTTCAGAATTCATACTCTAATACAGGTGAAACAGAATCACCTCTAGGATTTTTTTCAAAATAGTAATAGAAAGGGAAATGGACACTGGCAGAAATAAAACAATACTGGGGCACCTGGGTGGCTCTGTCAGTTAAGTGCCTGACTCGATTTCAGCCCCGGATGTGATCATGGGGTTGTGAGATGGAGTCCGAGGGTGGGACTCTGTGCTCAGCATGGAGTCTGCTTGAGATTTCAGCATCACATAACATTTTCCAAAGAACCAACCGACCAACCAGAAACCTCCATTCTCCCCAGGTCTCTAACATACTAGCTGCATTATGCATTCTACCCTAACCAAACTGAGATGTGCAAGTCTCACCGTGACCATGAACTCAACCACTTTAACGCATTCTGACCTCCTCCTTCTCTGGTCTTCTCTAGCACTGGTGCTCACAATGAAAAGTTTCTCACGGGATCATGAACTGCTCTGTAATTGTCCTTGATCAATGTTTTTGTCTTAACTCCCTACAAGGTTATGCTTTCTGAAGTTTCTTTAAATGAACGTGTTTAAAAGGGAAGAAATATCTTTCTCCCTCAGTTTAAAAAACAAAAACAAAAAACGAATTTCTATTAACATAAATCTAGAAAACTCATACAAGTAATGAATGGAGATGGGGGGTGACATACAAACCCCCCGTTCTTAATAACAGACAGTAAAAAACATTCTGATACAATTCCTTCTGATCCTAAACACAGTCTTGAATGAAATAATGTATTTGTCCAATTCTCAATTACTCAAGTCAAAAATGGGAATTACCTTGGGCAGCAACTACTCTATATAAAGCTGTCCAAAATCTGTGATCGGAGATCGGTGACAGCACAGTCATTTAGTTTTTCTTTTCCCTTTAAAATGTGTGTATACTAAAGCATTTTCCCCTATTTATGTGGCGTTTCAATATCTTATCATTTGCTTTCTGTCATGGAACACAGACACTTCTAAACACGCGACAGTGACCTATCTTTCAAAATTAAATTAAGCTCACTTTTTATCAATTTCTCTTACTCCTTAAGATTGTCTTTAATAGCTTTGGTTTTAACATGACTGAACCTCTAACACTTGCTAATCCTGGCTCTCAACTGGCAATGTTTGTTAGAAACGACTGGAATCCTACTGAAATGGGCTCTCCAGAAGTGGGGCACACAGGGAATTCTGGCTGGAATCCTCAGCACTTACTCTATGGCCTCCTGGCTCCTGGCAGGCCCCCAGCCTCAGCCCAGGTACCCCGCACCCTGAGAAGCACATTATCTTCATAGGGACCCTTATGGCATCAGTAGGAGTACGAGCCTGATGGGCGCGTGACTTACAACGCTCCATCCTCTAAAATCTCAGACCAAACCAGAGAGGAAAATAAGCTTTGGAAGCAGTAGGCTGTCATCTCTCCTACTAGACCAAGATCCAAGCAGACCCTGCCTGGGTAATGAGGAATTTGGGAGAGTGGCCTTTCCACGAGATCTACTTATTCTGGAGTATCTATCTGCAGCTAAGCTACTATATTAGAGTTTGACCCGATGTATTAAGATGCCCATGACATTTACTTCAGGTTTCACTGGGCATGAGATACCTTGGCACTTGCCACATCTGTACCACATGTGTACCAGCAGCCAGAGGATCTCCTTGGCAGCCCAGGAGTTCCTGCTTTAAGCATTAACAGTAATGAACATAAAATAATAGAGGGTGAGCCCTGATGCTGTGGAAACTGGCTCCAATTTCGAGGAAGATATCGAATTTAACTTTCTTTAAAAAAAAAAAAATTATTTATTTATTTGACAGAGAGAGAGACACAGTGAGAGTGGGAACACAAGCAAGGGGAGTGGGGAGAAGCAGGCCCCCTGCTGAGCAGGGAGCCTGATGCGGGACTCAATCTCAGGACCCTGGAATCATGACCTGAGGTGAAGGCAGACTCTTAATGACTGAGGGGCCCCTCTAATTTAACTTTCTAATGTAAAACTCCACGTTCCGTTCACCGGGCAGCATACCACCCATTGACAGAGACACGACAAGACAAAACTTCCAGAAGCAAGCACCTTTCGGGAGATTCAATGACAGGGCTGGCAACGACATTACTGGGCCACCCAAACTAGAGGCTATCAAAAAGTTTTAAAGGCTGAGACATGAAGAAAAACTATTTCTGCAAAGATAATCTGACAAGTTCTCTGGCTTGGAATACTGAAAAAGGCGGATTTTACTTAAAGGTCTAGAACCCTCAGCTAACAAAATATCAAAAGAAACCAAACTTAAAAATAACCTAGTTTCAGACCTGGATTCAAAACAGAAATTGCATTTGTCCTCTAGAAAGACTCCTCCGGGTCATGGCTCAGTACCAATAAGATTTGTGCGTTTTCCTACCTGACAGCAAACTTCAAGTTCAAGGTTAATTTTATCACTATTTAAACATTTATGTGGCAGTTAGCAAAAGTAAAATGATTTTACTTTCGGTCTGTGTTGATCTGCAGAAAGAGAGATCAAGGCACGAAAAACGTGAAGTGACTTGTTCTGGGTGTCACCGTCAGCGGTAGACAGTGTAAGGAGAAGCCCCAGCCTCCACCTACCTCCGGAGCACTGCTGAACACGCCCCGGGGCTACGCCTTCCAGCCAATAATAGCTCAACGGGCAGTTTGTTTCACAAGGAGGTATGGAAGAAGGAGATTTTATTTTTTTTTAGCACCCTAACACCTGTGCAAAGTGATCCCTTCATTCCCTGTTGGGCAGAATTCCACAGGAAATAGAATATTTTGTTTCTAGTAAACCTCAGTCTTATGCACTTGAAAATGTGCAGCCAACAGGATGACAGGCATGTCACCAAGGGGGTGACATTTTGGAAGGTGCTGCCGCTGCTCAGAAGGGCAAAAACATGTATTTCTATTATCACAGTTTCAAAAAGAGTGTAAAACTGCAAAAGGAGTGCAGAGCTGTGGTCACGGGGCTGACACCAGGAGGAAACTGTGACACCCCGTTACGAGGATGACTGCAGCCTTGTCTCCCTCACAAGGCTGTCTCCAGACGCAAACACGCTGAGACAAACTAGCCTTTCACCTGCAGGGTGGACTCTGCCGGCCAGGGAAGCCCAGGTTCCAGGGGAGAAGGTGGCTGGAGTCTTTAAAAGATCAAATATTATTTTCTCTTCCAAGATTTAATAAACAAAAGAGCACTTCAATTTGTTAGCAAGAAACACCTTCCATTCAAAGAAGCACAGAAACCCGAACTCTCTGCACGGAACTCCATTCACCGCATCATGCCACCACCTCTGCTCGAGGGGGCGCACACTTAACTGCAGGGGACTACTCTTCTAGCCCCTCATTTCATTCTCCAGGAAGGATTTCAACCTAGATGGCCTGCCACCAACAAATATGTGAAAACTTAACTGGCCTAAGCAGAAAACTCTACATGGAATATAAACCAAGAGTCTTTTTTTAAACCCTCTGTGTTGGTTTAGGAAAAACAACAACAATGGATTCTCCCATGTTACTACTCCTGCCAAATCTCTAACAGTGAATTTAGTGCAGAAACATATGCTGCAGGCCCCTCCTCATTTCACCAGTGAGCTACCTTGTGTTCATCTTTATTCCCTAACACATAGCAACGTAGCTGGCTCCAATAACTGAAAACTAAACCATCGTTAAAATATCTGTCACACTGGAAACCAGATTCCTGAGTCAACTACATGGTGTTATAGATTTTCCAAGACTCCTGAAAGGTTTATAAGTCCTTCTCTCCCTTGTATTACTTCTCCATGCCCCCATGAAAGCCTGTCTTGTTTATTTCACTATTAGACAATACTCAAGTATCATCCAAAGACTCTCCATTTGCCTACAAAACAGTTGCCCTGCATTAGTCTCCAGCCACTCTGCTCAGTCCTTTCCGATGCCAGCACACTAATCCTACTTCATCTCGTCACACCCCGATAAAAATCCCCAGCAGTCCACTATTACTGGAAACAAAGGTCCCCCATTTGTATTGCATGCATACAAATCACCTGATGGGCTTGTTAAAACACAGATCATATGGCTGCATCCCTAGCGTTTATAATTTCATTAAGTATAAGGTAGGGATAAAAATCTGCACTTTTAATATGTTCTCAGGGAACACTGGCCCAAAGCAATGGTTCCCAATTAGAGGATCGTAAATAAGTAGAACAAAATCACCTTAGGAACTAAAAAACAAAACAAAACCACTACCAGCCCCCCAAAACAGAAACAACAGGATCCAGTCCTTATCTGCAGTGATTCTCATTTGGAAGGTCTAAGAGGGGGCTAGAAATCAAGCCCTGGGTAAATTAAATGCATACCCTGCCTCAGAATCCATCAGTCTGAAAATTATCACAAATGCCTCAAGGCCTTCCACAAGCTGCACCCCAACCTACCTAGCTGGAAGAAGCGGTCACTTATAGCTCAACCTTTCTCTTTCTCACTTATCTCTGAAGACCATTTTCCATTCCCTCTAGGCCATGTAACACTATCTCATTTGCTGTTCCAATTACCTGCAGAGCCACTGCTGTCTCCTCCACTCCTGTGACTCCAGGAATCAGCTCCTCATCAACCACAAAAACCCTTTTTGGTCCATTCTGCATGTTTCAGCACAATTATAGGACACACTGTGCCAACTGCCTTCTTATACATTTAGTGACATTAGTTCATTGGTGTGCCTGCCACTGCACACCCAGTTTATGGATGGGTGTATAGCCTAATATCACTCAGTGACCTGTGACCAGAAAGAATTTTTGAAGGAACCAGAAAATACAGAGAACTCAAACACACAATTGAGACCGCTTCTAAGTCTTAAACACATCTTGGTGGCGGAAAGCAGTGGAGAACAAGAAGTAACTGCTAATGAACACAAACTTTCTTTCTAGAGTGTTGAAAATATTCTAAAATTGTATCATGGTGATGGTTGTACAACTCCATAAATTTACTAAAAACTACTTAAATCTATACTTTAAATGCATGAATCTTATGCCATGTAAATTATCTTAATAAAGCTATTTAAGTAGGCAAAACAACTCCTATCATAATATGAAGGTAAGATCCCCAAATCACTTCATTTGAAAACACAGGTGTGAAAGGTTTAAGTCATTTCATAAAGCCACAAACATATATTTTAAACCATGTTTACATTTCAGCTGTTCCTGTCTGATGGAACTTAAAGTTCCTTATTATATTATAAACACTTTTAATGCAAGTTGGTGGGTTTTGTTTTCAAAAGTGTGGGAATTATATATGTTGGACAAATTCAAACTAAGTAGAGTTAAGTAAGGCATATCTGACTTTGTTCACAACCATAATTAATTCTTCATAATAGCATTACAAATAGAAACCTAACAGATGTAAAAGTTGTTTTCAACTTACAGCATTAGTCTAAGTTGGTCAAATATCAGGGATCATAAAGCTTATTAAGTGTTTCATAACCTTGCAAAAGTAGGTTTAGATAGTCTGTAAACACTTTCTAGGGCTTGATATAGTCAAATCGAAATGCCATAAATACTATGATACAAATAATTCCATATGATAATACTACATAGTCTAATAGTGTCCAGCATGTTTGCATAATACAAATTACTAGTATTCCATTGTATCTCTCTTTCTGTTCATATACTTTTAATCTACGTATATTTATCTATCTATCCATCTATCTACTTGAGAAAGACAGAGAGAAAATGCAAGTGGGGATGGGGAAAGGGGAGGCAGAGGAACAGAGGGAGAGAGAGAACCTTAAGCAGGCTCCTCCCCACCCCCCGAGCCTGACGTGGGGCTCATGTTCACAACCCTGAGATCATGACCTGAGCCGAAATCAAGAGTCAGACACTTAACCCACTGAGCCACCCAGGCACCCTAATCTGTATCTTTAAAGAAGATCTCTTAAACCCACAGCGACAAACCCAAAAAGATAGGTGTATGTCCTTCAAAATGCAACTGAGAAGTTAGTGGACATTTTTAGCACTGGTTCTTTCTAAGCACTGTGTCCTTTTCCCTTCTGGCTACCTTCTCCTTTTTTCCTTTGGCCATCTTTAAGACTTTTTTCTTTGGTTTTCAGCAATCTGAGATGAAATGTCTAGGTATTGGTTTTCCTTGTGTTAACATTGCTTAGGATTTGTTGAGCTTCCTGGATCTGTGGGTTTACATTTTTCAACAAATTTAGAAACTTTTGGTCATTTCTTCCAATAATTTTCTGCCCCAATAACTCTCTCTCTTCTCCTCTGCAACTACAAAATGCTAAGCTGTAGAGTACTGCCCTATTATAGACAATATGGCTTTGTTCATTTTTTTTGCAGTCAGCTTTTTCCCTGTGCTTCATTCTGGATTGTTCCCATTGATTCATCTTCAAGTTCTCTGACCTTTTCTTCTATAGCATGCAATCTGCAGCTAAAGCCACCTTTAGCTGGTACATTTTTTCAATTTCAGATATTAATTTTTATTTTCTTGAATAACGGTTAAAATCACATTTTTCTGCCTTTTCACAAACAAATATATGCTGGACACTGTGGATGCTTCACCACCGAGAATGTGGACTGTCTTACTTTCAAGTGAGTTCTGCTCTGGCAGGCCTCTAATGTACAGGGGGACCAGGCTGATACCGTAGAGACTTGGTTAGGCAAGATCTAGAGTAACCCCTACCCTACAGCCAGAACAGTCCTCTTGCCACAACACAACCTTTCTGAGGCCGCATCGGAAAGAACAGGATGCTCGCAAGTTGACCCCACTCTGGCCACTCTGAACTCCAACATTCCTAAGCTTCTGGCAACACCTGCAATTGCCGATCAACATACAGTCCCATCGTGGCCATTTTCTGCCAAGCCTTGTGGTGCATCTATGTAGCTTCATATTTGACCAAAGGCCCAATGGCACTCTTTTCAGACTGATGGGGCACTTCCTCTGGGCAATTCCCTCTTCTCCACCTCCATCATCCCACCGCAGATTCCAGCTGCCTCCACATCCTCAAATTCTCATCCTGCTTCCTCTGCTTAGGGAGCCTGATGCTGTCTGCCTCGATTTCACTTCCCTATGCTACAGTGCGGCAGGTGTCCCCCAAGAGGAAGCTGGGATGAAAGAGGGGATTCACTTCATGTGTTCTCTGCTCTCAAATGAACGTGCCGACTGCCTGAGTCCATCTGGTTTCAGAGCTCCTTACAACAGGAGGTAACTTCATCATGGCTAGAACCAAAAGTCCCTCATTCTCACTATTTTTCAAATGGCCTTAAAGTCTATTATCTTATTTCATCCTTAAAATAACATGGGACACGTTTGCAAGAGAAGCACAGATTTCCATGATATTTGCAAATCAAGATATAAAACGTTAAAGAACCAGTTTCTCAGCAATAAAGATACTTCATTTAATAAACTAATATTCATCAAGCACCCACTATGGACACATGGTAATAAACAAAGCAGCAAAAGGAACTCCAAGGATCTAGTTGTAACCTATATTCTTTTCACTGAGCCATAAACAGAGCACATAGACTGTACCCAAAAAAATGTCTAATGAATGAGTAGTCAAGAATCCATCATTCAATCCAACAGAAACATACCTTATACTCTTAAAAACGACTACAATTTACATTCATGATTTATTTTTTCCTGCAAATACTATTTGCCATGCAAGTAATTTCATTCCTACACAGTTATATTTTTCAATTTTCTACATGTACTTAATTTTTTTCATGTTAGTAGGTACTATCTAACCAAGTCACTTCTATTTAGCTATGTCAAATTTGCTTCAGCTAACTCTTAATCGAATTTCCCATTCTCATCTGGCCAAATATATTTTCCTAGCACAGGGAGAGAAAATATAATAAAATTTCTAAATACCATCTCTGCATCATCATACCAAACAGTAATATCATTTCTCCAATCTTCCACAAATCAAAGTGATACATTTATACCTTACGGTTATTTTCATCTCTCAAAACAAGCTCTTGACCTGTCATTTACCCCAATATATGCAAGAGATGACTGTAAGAAAATAGTCATAAAACTAAATACATATGTTCATAAAATACTGTTTAAAAACATTTTAATATTGATTACCTTAATATATGACTAATTCCAGAGAAGTTGAATACGTTACAACCGAAAGCCAAATACTATACACCCTCAATTGCTATCATATTGAGAATCTCCTAATATTAAAGCCTGGCAAAAAAAGTTAAAAGGTCTTTTTGGAAGATGAGAGAAATTGATGACATCAGCAGCATCACCCTTAAATAGCAACGCTGCTTTCTCACTGTTTATGAGTAAGGGAACATTTTAGGTGGCAGATTTTTCATTCCAACTTGTTATTCCACACCAAGATGTCACCGTATCTGTAAAAGGACCTTACCTGCAGAACATCTTGGATCTTCACCCACACATCCGCCATGTCGTACAATTTGACGTCTTCCTGCTGAGTCACTGGAGCCACAACAGTGTCCTGCAGGTACCCCAGGACCACGGAGTGTGCAGTGGCTACAGCATTAAACTTGTCAAATAGCAACTCCAGCAGTTCCAGAAGCAACCTGGTGAAAAAGCAGGTAATATTTACATCCACACATGCACGCCCATGAAGATGACTTACGATGGCCTGCACGAAAACCATCAACCATGGAAACAGCACATGGCATTTCCACAGATTGATCTCTAACAGTTGTAGGATCGAAGCAATTCTTGAAGTCGAAACCTCAGTTTCCTCTGCTAGAGAAGGGAGATGATGCAAGAATTTAAAAACCAGTGGTAATGTCCCTAAACCAGCAGTAACAGTTCATGTTTCCTTTTTATCATATTTGAGCGATCACCACACTTCTACTCTGTATTCACATAGGCAGTTTCTCCAAAGAAATTCAGCCAATTTTTCAGACAACAGTTCCGATGTTACACAGAACATGCTATTTCCCAGCAATAAATTGGGCACTTTGGTAAGGATGCTAATCCTTTTAGTCATGGAGAGCTGTGCCTACCATTCAGATGTATGGCCTAAGTTGTCTGAAAAAAAATACACACCTGCCAAGCAATCTGACTCACCACAGGGAGCAGCTTAGGCATCTGCATTATCTCATTTTTCATAGTGAGAGATGCTGGACACATATTATTACATCCATTTTATGTACTCAAGGACACAAAATGAGGTTGTAAGGCAGCTGAGCCTAGAACAAAAGTTGACTTCCATGTCAGTGCATTTAACCACATACCTCTTGCTATAGCTCTAGAATGTAGATGTGTATTTGGAGATAGCTCGAAGCTTTATGTCAGGAATGCCAAGTAATTCCTCTAACACTGAGCCTTATAGCTTTGCTGATCACCTAGGCTTGGAATTATTCTTTCCTCCTCTGAACTTGTATTTTATCCCACTTGTAAGGCACCTATATGTGGTTCACATATGTGACTCAATAAATGTGTGTCACAAGTATTTACATAGAGATGTTTTACCTCCCTTCTTCAGTATGAGTCTTTCAATATGGGAAACTGCTTTATACCTCTCCAAATACTTAGGAACATTTAAAACATGATCAGCAAATATTTACTGAATTTAATGTGTATACCATGAATGGGTCTAGAAAATTCTAGAATGTGACTTTTACTGTCTATTGCGGGCTCTCAGTTCAGAGTGCCTAAGTAGACTTACAACCCAACCTGAAAAAGTAGAAAAGGAAAGCAAAAGAGCTTGTCAGCAATGTCAATTAACAAGATTTTATTACCATAAATAAGAGGTCGTAACTATAATTTCATCAAAATGTATAGCCTATTATCTATTCCTATGGCTACTTTACTGCCCAATTACTATAATTAATGTGCCAGTGTGACAGTCAATAACTATCTTATGATAAAACCCTAATATCTGTTTGACATTTTAATTTAGATGAGACAGAATCAATAAAAATTTATGTAGTACTCCCAGTTTAGAACACACATAATCCAGAAATTAAATTGTATTTGTAAATAGGAGCCATTCTACCATTGGAATGATGGGGTTTTTTAAAAATCTTTTAAAGGTCAAATCATATTTATACTCACATATACCTAAAATAATTCTTTCTCATCTGTGTTATAGGAGAAATTCTCAAATATCAGCAGAGGGTATAGAGGAAGATGTATCTAACATAACAGCCAAAACAGCTAATTCAGTGTAGGGAAACGATCTGTATAAAACAGATACCTGCATCATACAGAGTAAACTCCTAACTAAGTGAAGGCTCTACTTTTCAAATAAAGATTTAAGTTAAGTATGTAGGCCTTATGGTCCCCAAATATCAATCCACAGACCACAGGGTATTCTTCAGGGATAGACAGCAAAATAAGAATAGGAACATATATCAACTTTTCACAAAAGTAAATTCATTTGATATTTTTGGTACTCTCTCTTTTTTTTTAAAAGATTTTATTTATTTATTTAACAGAGAGAGAACACAAGCAGGCAGAGAGGCAGGCAGAGGCAGAGAGAGGAGCAGGCTCCCCGCGGAGCAAGGAGCCCGATGCGGGACTCGATCCCAAGACACTGGGATCACGACCTGAGCCAAAGGCAGCTGCTTAACCAACTGAGCCACCCAGGTGTCCCTTGGTACTCTCTTGATAGGAAAATATCATTTTCTATCATGATGGCAATTAACATTGCCAGATGTCCTTGACAAAATTAAAAATAACCTTATGCTATACGCTAACGGTTCTCGCCATCTTATTGATCCAGGACATCCAGAAGCCTGAGGAACCTGGGTGTCCAACTGCCCAATAGCCTGAAGCTCCAGGTATAGGCCTGCAAACCAGCAAGGAAGCAGAAAACACTGGAAAAGAAGTGGCTCCCCTGAATGGAGGGGTGCTGCTGTCTGATCCTCTCCAGGGCCACCAAGCTCCATGACTGCACACCCTGACGGCCACTCAAGGACAAGGGCAGTTCAGCAACCTGGGGCAGTGCTCTACTTAGAAAAGAGATGGAGCAGGGAATTGGGGTTTAGGGATGAGATTCGTGATTACTACTGACATCACGGAAAGAGCAATCCTTTGATAAAATGCTGACACACTGCCAGCTTCCCTCAGTCCTGAACAATCTAGACCAAGACAGACCTATTGTTATAGGACCATCCTAGCCATAAGACAGGGAAGAAAGAAGGGAAAAGAGACAGGCCAAAAGTGGAGAGAGTCTAGCAGCAGCCCTACCTATATTTGAAACATTGACCCATTTCAAAGACAGGGACACTCTCCTCTGCCTTACCACAGCACGAGCATGGCAATGTTAATAAAAGCCACAGTTCTTACAGCAAAATTAAAGACTTCTATGCTGCAAATGATACCATCACGGAAGTGAAAAGACAATCCACAAAATGGGTGAAAATATTTGAAAATCACTTACCTGACAAAGGATTTGCATCTAGCCAATCTAAAGATTTCTTACAACTCATAATAAAAAAGATGAATAACCAAATTTTAAGATGGATAAAGGCTTTGAAAATATTTCTCCAAAGAAGATATATAAATAACCAAGAGGCAAACAAAAGACATGCACATGCAGCATCAGGGAAAGTCAAGTCAAAACCACAAGATACCATTTCAGCCCATCGGGATAGCTATATTCAAACAGGCAAGCGATAAAAAGTGTTGTTGAGGGTGTAGACAGAAACTGGAACTCTCAATACAGTACTGATGGGGATGTAAAAGGTAGAACTGCTCTGGAAACCAGTCTGGCAGTTCTTCAAAACATGAAACGGAGGGGCACCTGGGTGGCTCAGTTGGTTAAGCCGCTGCCTTCGGCTCAGGTCATGATCTCAGGGTCCTGGGATCGAGCCCCGCATCGGGCTCTCTGCTCAGCGGGGAGCCTGCTTCCTCCTCTCTCTCCGCCTGCCTCTCTGCCTACTTGTGATCTCTCTCTCTCTGTGTATCAGATAAATAAATAAATAAATCTTTAAAAAAAAAAACATGAAACAGAGAGTCACCGTATGAACCCAGGAATCCTAGGTAGAATCCATTCCTAGGTAGAACCCCAAAAGAAATGAAAACATACGTATGCACAGAAACTTGTACGCAGATGCTCATGGCAGCATTATTTCCTAAGAGTAAAATATTACAATAGTAAAGTTGTAAAAATGGAAATAATCCAAATGTTCATCAACTCATCACTGGACAAACAAAATGTTGTATATCCATACAACAGATAATTATTTGACTATCAAACGAATGAAGTGCCAGGACACACTACAACATGGATAAACCTTGAAAATGTGCTAGGTAAGAAAAGTCACAGAAGACCACATATCTCATGGTTCTATTTATATAAAATACCCAGAATACGCAAATTATAAAGAAAGAAAATATATCTCAAGTTACTTAAGTGGGTGGGAATTAACTACTAACACATATGGGGTTTATCTTTTGAAGAAGGAGGACAAAAATGTTCTGGAACTAGAAAGAGGTGCTGATTGCACAACCCTGTGGATACACGGAAAACCACTGAATTGTACACTCTCAATGGATGAACTATGTAGTATCTGAATTGTATCTCAGTATGTCTATTTCAAAAAGAAACCCATCAACTATGGCATTGAGTGAGGACAGCAGGGCCCAACACCGCCCCTGTAGTGAGAACATATAAAACAGTGAAAAAGGAAACTGAAGTCTCAAAAAGTGAAGTATTATGAAAGTGGATTCCTATGGAGTCTTACTACAGGAGGACATGAGCTTTTCTCTTTTGGTTGACTTGGTTTTGGTTTGCTTTTCCCACTAATGTAAGTAACCTGTAAGAAATCAAGATTCATGTGCTTTCCCAGCATTAGTAATTCCTCTATTTTTTAATGAAAAAAAAAATCTCATCTCCAAGTGTTCCCGTCTATAAAAACCAAGTATTAATTAATACCTGCTCTAGGGGTCTCACTGAACTGCGAGAAGGAGCACAGCAGATAATAGAACCAGGTAGAGGGAAAAGAGTTCAGGCGCCCTCTGCCTGGGTTTCTGGCTTAAGCAATTCTGAAGACGATGTTTATCTTTCCTGAGAGTGAATGAATTCAAGTAAAGACAGAAATTTGGAAGGAGAGATGTTGGGTTTACATCTGGTTACGTTTAAGGTGCTATTTATTTAAGCACTTGGATATGCAAATCTGGAGCTCAGGGGAGAGACTGACACTGGAAATTTTAAAGAATGATAAATATTTGAGAGGAGGAGATCACTCAGGGATAATATGCAGAGTAAGTAAGGCAAGAAAGGTCCACAGCCAATACTTTCCAAAACAGTAGCATTGAAAAGATGGTTAGGAAGTAGCCAGCGAGGAAGAATGAAGCCAGGAAAGGAAATTGTAGAAGACAAAGGAGAAGAGAATACCCACAGTCAAGGATACACCGAAGTCAGAGAAGGTACAGCTCATAGGTCCCAGTGACCTTGGCAAGAGGATTTCAGAGGAGCACTGGAAGCTGACCTCTCCGCAGTGGGATGAGGAGTGAATGGCTAATAAGGAAAAAGAAACCGAAATCAAAACACACGCTTCACAGAGGCACACCATTCCTTACCAACATATGCACTCCTTAAAAAAGAAAAAGTAAGACGACTCTCTCCTGAAGCATCAAAGAATAAGAGAGATCGGGAACCACTCACATAAACAAGACATAAATCCGCACTAGTCTGGCCCAATTTAGAGCCACCAGAAATCAAGAGAAACAAAGATGAATATTCACAGACACTCGCCAACTGCCCACACGACACTAGAGTGAGAAAACAAGTCTTCAGCTGCAGACATACTCAGGGTCCCCCAAACACACGAAGCTGCACTCAAGTTATTCCCCACTCCCACCACAAAATTTAAATAAATAAAAGAAATAAAACATTCAGTGCAGTTAACTCAGTCAACTTAAGTCATTTTAGGCTCAAGGTTTCATCACTGATCTAAAAGACAAAAGAGCTAGAGACCCCTTAAACAGAACTTCACTCAAGGCCTCACATACAAAGAAGCCTAACAATCTCAGAGATTAAAATTTCAACTAACTGCCATTTCCACCTTCGGGAAAGAAGAACACACGTTCTCTCTCTCTCACATGCACCGCAGCGGGTATATCTAGAGCCACTAAACAGGGTGCACTGACAGCAATACGGCATGGCAGTTGGTAGGGGGACAGAGTAATTCTGGGATGACCAGAGAGTATAAAGACCATTGAGAACCACAGACTTGAAGCCAGCTCCCTGCTGCATATCCGTGGGGCCTTCGTGATGTCATGAGGATGTTCCAAATCACAGGTTCCTCAAACACAAACTTCTTCAATTACAGTTTCCTAATCACAGACGGTGAGAAATAGATGCAAAAATGTATAGAAAAGTAAAATGAAAAAGCAAACCTGAAACCACAGGAAGTTGTTTTCTATACCTTTAACAGTTACTTTCTGAAAGGGGAGAAGGAGAGAGACACAGGAGATGCTCTGGATGTCTGCGTGGCCCAGCTGCACCTCTGTCCCTCCATCAGCTTCGTCAGTAAGATACAGCAGCATCATTCCAGTAAGGCTCCTGCTTCGGTTTACTTGGATCTGGGGTCTGTTGCTGAGAACCGAAGGAGGCCTAACTTACAGAGTAAGAGCCAATTCCTTCATTCCTCTCCGAATCTATACACCCTCCAAAAACAGATGGTCACAATGGACACGGAGTAGTGACAAAACAGTGACATGCATGGCCTCCTGGGACAGAAAATAAGGGCAGAGGCCTTGGTTTATGCCTCCTTGTAACCACGTGTCTCCTCCAACACAAGGCCCAATGCTCAGAATGGAGGAAACAGTCAAATGTCGTGGGTGCCTGAGTTCATGAGTCAACGAATAAGCATTGTAGGATGGCGGCAATTATCAGAGGTCTAGGATTGGAGACACTGACCTGGGGTCCTCAGCATGGGGCTGGTGGCTAAAGCTGGCATAATGAAAGACAGCTCGGAAACAGGAGGGCTGAAGTAGGAGGGGAAAGACGACGATGACAACAGTGACAAGGACTGCAACAAAGACCACTATGCCAAATACAGCCTCACTGATTACATGCCAGGCACTGTGTGAAGTGCTTTACTTGGATCGTCTCAGTTAAACCTTTGGACAACCCTATAAGGAAGGTACTGCTTTTATCCCCACTTTATAGACAATGAAACTGTAACACAGATAATGTTCAAACGAAGGTCTCAATTTTAGAGGATGTTCCTTTTAATGGGTATTAAAGTCATTTTTAAAAAGAGGCCTGGGGCGCCTGGGTGGCTCCACTGGTTAAGGCTTCAACTCATGATTTTGGCTCCGGTCATGATCTCCAGGTAGTGAGATGGAGCCCCGCGTTGAGCTCCTCGCTGAGCAGGAAGTCTGCTTCAGATCCTGTCTCTCCTTCTCCCTCCATGCACACTCTCTCACTCTCTCTTTAATAAATAGATCTTAGAAGGAAGGAAAGAAGGAAGGAACGAAGGAAGGAAGGAAGGGATGGAGGGAGGGAGGGAGAGAAGGAGAGAGAGAGGGAGGGAGATGGGGTGAAGAGAGATCAGTACTGGACAATGCCAAGGAAACCAAGGCTGGAAAAAGTGTGAATAGAACTTTCTATACTGACTCTACCTTCTTATCATAAACTAGTTTTACCCCTGGTATTGTACTAAAACAACTCTTATAAAAGTCTCCAACATCATTTTGCTCCATCTAATAAATACTCTCTGGCCCTTATTTAAATAAGTGCAGCACCTGTTTCTACTGACCACTCACTCCTCCTTGAGACACTGCCCCCCCTGCTCTACAACCCAACACTCTTCTGCTGTCCTTCCACCTCTCTGGTGGCTCCTTCTCAGAAGCCTCTTCTTCAGCCTGTTTCTGGAGTCCTGTGAACTCTTTCCAATCCTCATACTCTCTTTGGGTGACCAATAACAAGGTGAGGAAATACGTTACATATTATAATCTCCTGGTTTATATTAAAAAAAAATTTCACATTTAACTATCCTCTCAAAAGAATAACCTGACCAATCTTAACATGAGATTCAAAAGTATAGTTCAAGCTGAAAGATACATGCACTCAGAGCTAACTTTAATAATATTGTAATAAAATATATTTTGTGCAAAAAAAAAAAAAATCCCACAGAAGCGTGGGGTTGAAGAAAGTATTTGTTCTTTAAACATACATCCAATTACCTGGCAGGTTTTGGAAACAGTCCTCTTAAAAGTAAAATGTCACTTTTTTCCCAGATCCTCTACTAACTTCCCACTTGCAGCTACCCTTGTCGGTCTCATCTTCAAGAAACATAAGAAAATATTAACGAACCATTATAAGGGGACAAGGAGTGTTTATGGTATAAAGCTATATCATCAAGCTGTGAAAAATGTTCAATATTTAAGGTGAGATACAACTATGTGAATCTAAATTTAACATCCAGGGAACCTTGAATTAGTCATTTGGCTGGAAAACCCATGTTTGCAGCCAAGGAGCTGCCTAACTTGGTCACAAAGCAAAGACACATACATGAGGTAGAAAATCAGTTCCGTTTTACTACTTCTTATCTGCTGAGACTTTAATATCAGGGTTCTGCATTTGCCCACTTTGCAAAAGCAAAGCTATAGACTATTTATTTCCCTACGACTATGCTCTAAGAGATAAGAAAACACTGACCGAGCTTGGGTCTTCTGTGAAAAATTAAAGGAAATTGATCATCAATTATTTCCTATTCAAATGGTCTTAGTTTCACATGTCTCCACCTGACATACATGGTTTCCTAATAAGCTTGGCTGAGCTAGTAGTTTCCATTTCAAAACAGGACAGAGATCCTACTTAATCTTCAGGGTTATCTAATACCTACTTTTAAAGGGGCAGAGATAAGTTTTGCCACTTATTAATAACAATCTTCATGTAAAAAGAAGTTACTATTTCAGAAGTGCTGACTAATTCTCCATCTGCTCGATGAAAAGAACAGGAAAAAACAATTAGCAATGTAGAAAGAAACAGAACAAAAATAAAAAGCACACTGCACTGGGCCCTGGCGCTAGGAGCTTTCTTCCTGTGTCATTTCCCCACTGGTAAGTCAGCCTCTCATGCTCAGTGCCTCAATTCCCAGTAGATGACCCCAGTGAATTAATTCTAACAAATGGCAAACTAGTGACTAAAATTAAAAAACAAGCCCAGGCCTTCTTCCTTTTAATTAAAGTATTAGCATCATTCTTCGAAAAGCCTTTCCCAGATAACCTCCTCAATAGAAGGTGCTGGAAATACTGGAAACCACAGGGAGAAGAACGAAGCTGGATCAAGATCTCACACCATACACAAAAGTCAATTCTAAGTTGGGTAAGGACTCAACCGCAGATCCGAAACCACAAAATTCTTAGAAGAAAGCAGAGGTAAAATCCTTGACATCAGCCTTGGCTATGATTTTTTGGATTTGACACCAAAAGCAAAAGCAGCTAAAGTAAAAACAAACAAGCAGGACTACATCAAATTAAAAAGGTTCAGCACAGCAAAGGAAACCACCAACAAAACAAGAAGCAACCAAAGAGTGGAACAAAATCTTTGCAAATGATAGGGGCATCTGGGTGGCTCAATCAGTTAAGCATCCGACTTGGGCTTAGATCAGGATCTCGGGGTCCTGGGATGGAGCCCCAAGTTGGGAATCCCCACTCAGTAGGGAGTCTGCTTCTCCCACTCCCTCTGCTTCTCCGCTTGCTTGTACACGTGGGCTCTCTCTCTCTCTCAACTGAATCTTTAAAAAATATATTTGCAAATGATACATCTGATAACAAGTTATTATGTAAAGTATATAAAGAATTCATACAGCTCAGTAACCACAACAAAAAGGCACATACACATAATCCAATTTAAAAATAGGCAGAGAGCTAATAAGACATTTTTCCAAGAAAGCTATACAAAAAACCAAAAGGTACATAAAATGGTGCTCAGCATCATTCAGCATCAGGGAAATGCAAATCAAAACCAAAATAAGAAACCACCTCACACCTGGCAGAATGCCTATCATCAAACGACAACAAAAAGACAAATATTGGCAAGGAGACACAGAAGAAAGGGAATCCTTGTGCCCTATCGGTTGGCAATGTTAATTGGTGGGGCCCCTATGAAAAATAGTATGGGAGTTCCTCAACAAATTAAAAATGGAACCACCATATGATCCAACAATCCCATATCTGGGTTTGAAAGGAAATGAAAGCAAATGAAAACAGGATCTCAAAAAGATGTTTGAGTTCTCGTGTTTGTTGCAGCATTGCTCACAACAGCTAAAATGGGAAATTAACTTAAGTGTCCATCAACGGACAAGTGGACAAAGAAGAAGACATACACACCTATATACATACGTACAATGAAATACGATTAACCACAAGAAAGGGAGGCACCCTGTCATTTGTGACAACACGGAAGAAAGTTGAGGGTATCAGGATAAGGGAAATAAGTCCAGCAAATGCTGTATGTTCTCACATACGAGGAATCTAAAAAAAGCCAAACTCAAAGAAACAGACTAGAACAATGGTTGCCAGAGTCTGGGGGTGGAGAAAAAGGGGTATTGGTTGACAAACTTGTAGCTCTAAGATGTGAAGGTTCTGGGTAGCTAATATACGGCACGGTGACGAGAGTTAATACCATATTATAGACTTGACAGTTGTGAAGAGTAGATCTTAAGTTCTCACCACAAAAAAGAAATGGGAATTAAGTGAAGTGATGCAGTTGCTAGGTAATTCTATGGCAGTAATCATTTTTGCAGTATATAATAAGGGTGTCCAATGAACGTGTTCTACACCTTCAATTTATGCAATGTTGTAAGTTAAGTATACCTCACTGAGGCTAGGGGGGAAACTCCTCTCCCTCATGCCAAAATAATATTTCATCATTGTGGAACATTAGAAAAATTATCCATAAATCCACTGCTCAGAGATAACTAAAGATGTTAAGTGTGTATTTTTAGTACAAAAAAATGTGCCAGGTCCCTAGGGAGAATTGCTTAGATATCTAAGTCATCAGTTGAATTCTCAGGTGAGCTAATTAAGATCCATTTACTCTGTGGCTGCTGATCACGCTTCTTAACATGTCCAGCTGTCTCTGAGAGGCCTGTCATCGATCACAACGGGGGGTGTGGGCGGGAGAATGGACGTGTCAGTGCAAATACGGCCTTTCTCTGGTAGGAAAACAAAATCAGGCCCGGGAAAGGAATTGGGAACATCATCTTCATAGAAGACAGAAGGCAAACTCCCTGATGGAAAGAGACTATTTCTACTCTTAATTCTGCCACCACCAAGCTTTGTGAACTGTCAAATTATTTTGGCTTTCACATTTCCCAGAGTAAATCTGGGATTAATAACACCCCTACCTCTGATGAGGCCAATAGTAAGGATCGCTCAGATGAGATACCAGAGGACAACCTGCTTTGCAAAGCATAAATGCTACAAAAGTAGAAAACTCCGTGATGCCTGTGATGTTGTAAAGAGCGTTCTCAAACTCTGACATGCACGAGAATTGCCTAAGGCAGAGAGTCCTACAGACCCTGTACCCAGAGATTTCAATTTAATCACCCCTCCACTTCTAACTTTCAAATGGCATTGGTGCTGCTGATCTTTAGACCCCACTCCTGGAAGTGGTGGAGAAATTTTTTTTTAAATTCACTTCCTCTTATTAAAAAAATTATCTTCTTAGCATCTTGTTCTTATTCATTAAAATTCTTGAGCAATTTAATATGTGTCCAGCCCTAGATCAGGCTGCAAAAACACAAAGTGAAGCCTCCTCTTACAAACTCATAGTCCAGTCTGATTAGAGACCGTGATAATGAAATGGGCCAGGAGTCAGAAGAGCCCCTAAAGTACGAAATAAGAGACCCAGGATGATGCTTTAATCCCATCTGACATGACCCTAAACATCAGCAAGGGAAGACTGTCACTTGACACAAGTGTTTTATTTGTGTTATTCCAACAGAAGACCTCATATCAGTTTGAATGTGGAACACCTTTTCCTCTAACACCAACAACCAGTGCACAGAAAATAAGACCTAAGGCAGCTCCCACCATCTGCCAGATAGAGAAGAGGACCCCAATATAGCAGGAAGGCTCACACCTAAATGTTATCAATAAACCATGAAATAGATTTTATCTGCCAGTCCTTTAACTCATATGATCTCTAATTCGAACCTGTAATATCATGCAAAATAAGAGAATTCAAAAGCAGGTTTTATTGTTGTTGGGTTTGTTTTTTTTTTTTTACCCTGACAGATGTAAATAAATATTTAAGCAATCTCATATTAAGACCCGTCCCATTTAGCCAAACACCCTTTCTCTGAAGACTATCACCAAGAATAATACACAATCAGAAAGACAGCTGTCCAATTTCATGCTTACAAGAGACTAAAGAACATTACTAACATTACTAATTCGCCTGATATGTAATAAAGCTACTACCAATTTATTTATCAAGTCTTACTAGAACATACATAGATTTGGAACCAGTACTACCTTCCATGGTAATAAATTTTATGTTTTAGTTAACAATTGGTATATTAAGTCCCACATGTAAAGAATTAACTCCTTTCATTTGTTCTAAAAATATTGCAATAAAGCTGCAGGGGATATGTTCTAGTTGAAGAATAGTGGAATTTCCTCTGTATGTCGTTGGTTCATCCTCTTCATACCCTTCAGTATTTAACAGTTGAGTATATTTAAAGCATGTTCTCAGTGATATGTGTAATCAAAAGTAGAGATTTAATCAAATGATATCATAATCACTGAAGTTAAATTTACTTGCTTCCCACTTGCTTTGATTCGAATTAACTACTCATCTAAATTACATCAAGGCCCTCCCTAATTCCGAGCATGTCCAGGTGCTACCTGCAGTGGCTAGGAATGGCTACATGAAGCCACAAAGACAAATGCTTGACCTTGCTTCAAAGCTGCTCTTAAATGACTTTTCTTGGTCCAATAAAATGACCAATCCCACACAATCCTACATTTCAGAGACTTAGGAGAAGAGTAACTAATAGAAAAAGAAAAAGTGAAAGGAAATGCTACTTATTTGAAAAGGACTCATATGCCATCAGTCTAAAAAAAAAAAAAAAACATGAGAAGTGTTTCATTTATTTGTCTTTTCATAAACACTGTATTTGTACTACACAACTAATCTTGGGGACTGAGCCTTTAGACTTCCTCATAGACGGAACCACTTTCTAAGAATACCCTATTATATCAGTATGCCCTCATTCCAAGTTCTGGACTCAGAGTTTCAAAAATATTCTTAAAATTTATTTTTTTCAACTTTTAGAGCACTAATTCAGTCATTTCTGCAAACCAACCAAACCTTCACTGACTGAGGAACCAGGAAAAAAAAAGTTTTAGGAGATGAGGCAAAGACCAACCTTGAAAAAGAAAAACCTATGACTACAAAGTAAATGATTCAGTGTTGGAATTATTCAGCAAGCATTCAGCTAACACTGAGAATCAATTACATGGCAGATACACAGGAGGCAGAAATGAAAGGGGCATACAGCCCATTATAATGCAGTTCGGCAAGTGTTAACATCTGTTTAAAAGTGGTGTGGCCACTCCTTCAGATTCCAGATGTATCAAAAACATAAATATTAAAAATGAGACTATATAAGTACAAGAAAAAAGTTGGGAAATTTTATTTATAGTCTTAAGAGTAAGGAAGACCTAAGTTTGACACAAAACTCAGAAGCTATGAAAGAAAGCTTAATAAATACAGCCTCATAAAAACAAAACTATAGGGGCGCTTGGGTGGCTCAGTGGGTTAAAGCCTTTGACTTCAGCTCACGTCATGATCTCAGGGTCCTGGGATTGAACCCCACATCGGGCTCCCTGCTCAGCAAGGAGCCTGCTTCCTTCTCTTTCTCTCTCTCTGCCTGCCTCTCTGCCTACTTGTGATCTCTGTCAAATAAATAAATAAAATCTTAAAAACAAAACTGTAATATATAATAATAATGCCTACATGTCCAGATATCTTAACAAAGTCTCCCATCCAAGTACTAGCCAGGACCGACCCCGCTTACTAGCTTATGAGATCGAGTGTGTTCATGGTGGTATGACCGTAGATCATAAACAAAGTCAAAAGAGAAAAACTGAGGGGAAATTATAAAATAAATCCCAAAGAACTAATTTTCTTAATAAAGAGTTCCTACAAGTCAATTAAAAAAAAAAACAGAAAAGTAGATAGTTCACTGAAAAGGAATTAAACATTTGAACCCTATATTATTGAAAATGTCAAATTTCAAAAAGGAAAAAGAATAGCACAAAAAATTAATAAGTGAATTAAAAAGTTCTCTGATTAATGCCTTTCTTCCCCCTCTGAATTTTAAACTTATGCCTTATTCTTTTGGCGTTTCAGCCCAGTGTCTGGTCCACGGTAGATATTCAACATATCTAGGATCATGCTTTCATTCAACAAATATTGGGTCAGGTGGGAACTGTGCAACATTCTGAGGATAGGGTGCTGAGTAAAGCAAACTCATTCTCTTTCAAGGCTTCCATTCTAGGAGCAGTTATAAGATAACCAAACACAAACAGACACACACACACATATAACATAGACGGTAATCTAATGTTCAAGATCCTGTGGGTCTCCAAACAGGTATTAATTACATGTTTCCATACCCATAGCCCCATTAGGCATTTTCACTTTCAATGATTTCTTTTGATTAAAATAACTTCAGTACTTTAATTCTTAACTAATGAATTTATTTTTCACTAGAACTTAATAATGGTTACAAAAATAATGAGGGAGGAAAAATCTACAACATTATCCAAACACAACTACTTTTAGCATTAAAGCATATTTCTTTTCTGCGTTTTCCACAAATCTTTACTATCCCAGTGGGCACAGAACATGTCACATTCTCTGCCTTTTAGATCAGACACTTCATCTTCCTGCATTCCTAAGATGAAGGAACATGGCAAAATGATCTCTTTCCAAAAGGAAAATGGGTTTCCATAGCAGCCATGACTTCAACTCATTCAATCCATTCTGCCCTCTTCAAGACCAGCAGTTTTACCAAAGCTGAGCAGCCTCCAGCACCTCTCCCTGCAATGATTTGCTGCCTCCACCTTTAAAAGGGCCCATTTTCAAATAGATGTGCCACATGTGCCAATCACTGTCTTTTGTCCCATCTTCCTCTCCTCCATATTCTTGACATTGCGCCTTGAGAGGATTTTCTTTCTTTTACCTCTTCCTCACGCTTTTCCTATTTGTTAATTATTAAAGAACTTCTTTCAGCTTCTTGGAAAACAAAAATGCTATGAAATGCTCATGGGCGAGATTTTGGGAAAGAAGCAGTAATTACGCAGCAGGAGAGGAAGAAATGGGTAATGAGCTGCCCAGACTGCAGACCACATGAGCCATCTGAAACTGAAGACACTGCCTGTCTTTCAGAGGAAATTATGGGTAGCAGGAGGTTCTGGGAGATTAACAAAGCACATGTTGCTGTTATGTTTATGCTGAGTTGGCAACGGTATTTGAATATTTTTCTTTAGTAGTAAGAAGAGGTTTATAGACACTTCATAGATGATGAATGAACAGAAAGACTATCTCCCTATAAATAGACAACAGATAGTTGGGGGGGGTCCGGTGTCAAAAAATAAGTGGGTCACCAAAGAGATTTTTACAAACTGGCTCTGCAGGAAGTGAGACATGACAATTCACTAGCCGGTTCCTTCTTCTTTTCTAGCAAAACAGCACACCACATTAATTCTCTTTACATAAAGACAAATGAAAACAGGCCTTCAATGTATCACTACCAGAATATATTTAATAAAATGATGCAGAACAATAAAACTTTTCCCAAATATGTTTATTTTTTCAGTGTTACAAGATTGATTGTTTATGCACCATACTCAGTGCTCCATGCAATACGTCCTTCTCAATACCCACCACCAGGCTTGCCCAACCCCCCAACCCCTCCCCTCCAAAACCCTCAGTTTGTTGCTCAGAGTACACAGTCTCTCATGGTTCATCGCCCCCTCCGATTTCCCCCCATTCACCCTTCCCTTCCTTCTCACAATGCCCTCCATGATTTTCTTTATACTCCACACGTAAATGAGACCATAAGATAATTGACTCTCTCCACTTCACTTATTTCACTCCGCATAATCTCTTCTAGTCCCGTCCATGTTGATACAAAAGTTGGATATTCATCCTTTCTGATGGAGGCATAATATTCCATTGTATATATGGA
>CM052806.1:75871145-76011485 GCA_028533885.1 Nasua narica | reverse complement strand
ATGTTATTGAAAAATTAAAAAAAAAATTTAATACTAGTAAGGTGGGAGTAAAACCAAGGCAGCTTAAGCCTCTGAAGATGAAAATTTTGATGGCAAATAAAAACAAAAAACAAAAACAAAAGGCACTGATATTTCCAAATGTGACATTCCAAGAATAGACATTTTAGTTACTGGTTTTGTTTTATACATTAAGAATTGGACTCCTTAGGCCACAGAATTCCTCCATCCTGCAAAACAATCCCAGCAGCAAGAAGAGAGAAATACTTAGCAGCCAAGGAGCCATCTAAAGTCAGCATGTTGTGGGGTGGGGGGGCGGAGGGAGGGAATGAAGCACAACTATAAGCAGAGCTTCAGGCAGGAAAAAAAGTAATAGAAATTAGTTGAGAGAAAATGCTCTTCACGAAAGAGCACATATGAGTCACAAACAGACACAAGCAAGGGGCCATCTGTGTGTCGCGAGCACCCGCTGCAAGAGTGATTCATGTAGTTAAATCCATGAGCCCCTAGATGGTGTGGCATATACCTACTTATATGTGCACTAGTATGATAGAGAGCCTATTAAAAAATAACAAATAAGCAAGGTACGAATAACAACATGCCACAGCCTCAAATGGCACATTTGTTTTGAACCTTATCTTTCTGCTTGTCTCCTGAAATCTCCTAGAGCATAAACACTGAACAGATCCAATATTAATTAATTTATATTATCTATTTCACTTACATCAGCTGAAAATTAAAAGGCACTTTAAAAGGATAATATAATCAACCATGAAGACTACTCCAATAATCACAAAAACCCTGTGAGGTCAGATAGAATTATTGGTGCTTTACGGAAAAAGTCTTGTATAAAAAAAGTGTAGCTGAAATTCAGTAAGGGCCTCCCACCACAGTAAGAACAAAATGTACATACTTCCAAACAACTAAATACCAAATCATTCCCTTGTATCTACAGTGATACAGTACTCACTGTGCAGGTTTTAGAACACATTGCAATTAGAAATACTGTACTCTCTCATCAAGTTCTCTTTTTGCTCTGAAGGTTCTTATCAAGTGAGGATTTCATGAACCTGGTTTAAAGACCCTCCATGGCAGGACACTGCTAAATATTAAGACTTTCATGTTCTTCCCCATTATTACTACTAAAATCCTATTGGCCAAACTGTTCCGTATTACACTCATAGACAGGGAAGGAAGGAAGAAGATATGGATGTGTAGGTATACATGCCTAAATGGTTTGAGGCTAAGCATGGATTCATGCAGGCTTAACTAAGACACTTTGGGACTCATGAAACAATAACTAGATGCTATCCCCAGCCCTCTCCAGCTCCACAATTCCATGATCCTATCAATTTGGAGTAAATCTATACCTCTCCAGTTCCATGGCCTATAGCTAATTCTGTGCACCTAGATTATAGATAGCCCATTTAAAAAAATCACAGAGAAAGTGAATAATCCATTTAAGCAGGTAAATGTTCTATGAGAGAAAACTACCTTTTTTCCCCCGTGAGTACAGGAAGCAACGTAGACTAGTCCATAACTGCTTTCTTTTCTTGGTAGGTTTGGTGAGAAAATATTAGTAACACACACACCATGGCTATATACACAAATCATCAAATCTGCACAAGAACGCTGGTGATACACTTTAACTTTGTATTGAATAAGCTTCATTATTTAACTTAACACTTATACATGTTAAATTGTAAGAGATAATCGTAGCGTTTACCATAGAAACTCCTGACAAATATCATGCTTTCTACTATGCATGGTAACTAAAATATATAAATAGGATAGACCTGATTTCAACCTACATGCATAACTTCATTTACAATCAAGAACATTATGTCTATATAACATGAGAACCGTGTCGCTATTGAACAGAATTCAATATAAAAAGGAGACTTCAAAAAAATCACCAAGCCTAATTAACCCAATAAAGTACCAAGATAAGTACACATCCACAATGCTGCCCCCACAGGCGGGAATCTCACCTCAGATGACAATACTCTCAAATAGAAAATATGAAAGTTACCACTTAACAACAATTCTGGTCAAAATGGCACTATAAATTCACAGTTGAGATACCCAATCTCAAAACAGTGATACACAAAACAGAAACTAAGAAGTTATGAAGAAATAGTCTGGTTCAAAATTGAGAGTAACTCATCTGTGGACAAGCAATAGAAAAAATGAGTGGAGCCAGAATATGTGTTCAACAACGTCTGTGTGGAGAAGCAGGCCAAGGCAGGCAAGATCCAGCCCATGGGGTGTTATGGGGTGTTACGAGACTTCACAGGCACCACTGGCAAGATGAGCTAACAAAATCCTCCATGGAGGGCTACAAGCACAGGACCAAATCAAGCTTTAGACCTACCTATGCTTCTGGTCTCATCAAATCCTTATCTTCCATTCCTGTCCCAGTAGAGATATCTGGTCAACTACTTATGTTAAATACCATTCATCTCACCAATGAAAAATTACCTCTAACATCTTTTATTCTAATTAATGCACCCACTGGTACAGATTGAGAAAGCAGTCTTTGAGGCACAGGTGGCCCCTGGAGTATAGAATCTTGATTAGGGTCTTTCAAATGTTAACTAACTACCCCTGAAGTGTGGATTCCTGATTAAGGTACTTCACAAATGTTAACTAAGCACCCCTAAAATGCAGATTAAATTACTTTAAAGGAAACTACAGACAATATAACACCCTCCTCTGGAAAGGAGGCTGCCAAAAGTTATTGCCAACTCTGTACTGGGGGCCATCATTTACATGAAGTTGGGAGTTTTTACAGTCCTAGCACAAGAATAGTTTCAACTTAGAGGTGGAGAATGAAAGCACAAAGAATGTGCACTGGTCCACCCATAAGTGAAAGTGGGCTAAGGGGGAAATGATGGTATGTTTCAGGGGGAAGGTGGAGTGGAGGGTAGACTATTAATGATAAAAACAACCCAAATTGATACCTGTTCAGTTTCCCTTGGGACAGAGCTTAACATACATAATCTCTTTTAGAGCAAGAAGGATGCATCTTTGAAAGTCAAGGAGTAGCCACCAGTGGAGAAGTGGCTACTAAAAATTTTATGAGGGCAACAGGATAAGAGAAGACACAAGGAACAGATGAAAAAATTGATTGTTTATATTAATATTCAATAACATATGTTAGGTTTTGTAAGTTCAGTTGCCTAAAGAGATAGTACGATGTAGTAATAAGAGCAAGAATGGGGCCCCGTAGGACTTTAGATCTGATTATCAACTCTACCACATTCTAACTGGGTAAATCTCTCTCAAGTCTTTAAATCTTTAAATCAAGTTTTCGATCTGTAAAATGGAAATAATATTATCTACACAACCGTGTATATTAAATGAGGTAATATGACATCAAAACACAAAAACAAACCCCCAAGAAAGGGGGAAAAAATGTACTTTTACAACTTCTAGCTTTAGGAACTCCTGGATTGCTAGAGACAATGGCAGTTACTTAGGTCCCCATTTCTCCTCATTTCCTCCAAAACAACATAGAACAACCAGAAGAACAAACAAAACTCACACAAATCATACCCTCAGGATAACCTGGAAGAAAGTGCCCAAAATTCACAACCACTATAAATAAAAATAAGAAAATAACACTAATCCCAGCAAGGGAGCTCCTAGGCTCCTGACCCATCTCTGCTCTGCCAGAAGGCTTTGTTGCAAGCAAAAGCAGGCTGTTGAAGAACCAGGAAAAGACTAGGGGGTTAGTTATGATATGATCCTAATATTGATCTAAAACTATCTCTAAAAAAGACTATGTCCACCCTAAGTTTCAAAATACTCAAAAGGTATCCAAAGAGATAAGAGCATGGGCATCACAGAGGGAAGAGAGTTTAAAAGGAAACAATTTGCAGGAGCAGTATTTGAGACCTCCATCTTCTATGGGAGAAATAAGAGAAAAGGAAGAGAGAAATGTCTTTTGGCTACTGGATAGTGAAGGGAGAAAGAAGCATAAAGCAAAAATTAGGATCCCACGAGAAAGCCAAAATTCTGAGAACAACCTCCTCCTACCATCAAAACAAATAATACACTCAAGTATTTGGATTTTGCTATGCTGACAGAAGAGGGAGCCAATGACCTAGAAATTCTATAAAACACCCCAAACCCATAAAAAGAGAAAAAAATGAACAAATTTGTATGAATGTATGGGGGGATGCTGTCAGAAAATCCAATACACATTAACAGGAAAATTCCCTGCAACAAAACTACCATGAAGCACAAGAAAATTAGTTGACAACACTCCAGATGGAAGAAATATATTCAAACAAGAACTTGGGGATACAAAAAGCCACCTTGAGTCAGAAATCTCAAAACTAAGAACAGACATAGAGAAATAAAAGAAGGATATGAGAAGAAAATGGACCAAACGAAGAAGAGATAATGGAAGAAAAAGGCTATTATTTCAGACAGGAAGAATAAATTATAAAATACCCAAGAGAAAACAGACTCAAATGAGTATCTTATAAAGGGTATTAAGGGATTCAGGAAATTCAGGGAACCAAAACAGAGAAAAAAGGGGATTAAAAAAAAAAAGTACAAGGACCAAAGAGAAAGTAGTAGAAATGGAAGACAGGCAAAGAAAAAGGTAACATATTAGAAGAAAAGCAAACAATCGGTTACTTAAAATTATTGAAAAAAAAATCTTGAATCTACAAAATGAAAAAGCCTATTGGACACCTGGAAAAATCAGCCATCCAAAAAACAAACAAACAAATAAACAAACTCCAGGGCATACCCTACTACAACTGTTAAGTTCCTAGGTTAAAAAGTCATCAAGGTCTACAGGCTCACAACTTATAAGGGCAAACAAGGCAAACTGGTGCAACCACTCTGGAAAACAGTATGGAAGATTCCTCAAAGAGTTACAAATATAACTACCCTATGACCCAGCAACTGCACTACTACATATTTATCCAAAGGATACAAAAATAGTGATTCAAAAGGGGCACATGCACCCCAATGTGTACAACAGAAATGTCCACAACTGCCAAAAAATGGAAAGAGCCAGATGTCCATCAATAGAAGAATGGATAAAGGAGATGTGGTATACATACACACAATGGAATATTACTCTGCCATCAAAAAGTATGAAATCCTGCCATTTGCAATGACGTGGATGGAACTAGAAGGTATTATGTTAAGCAAAATAAGTCAGTCAGAGAAAGACAAATATCCTATGATTTCACTCATATATGGAATTTAAGAAACAAAACAGATGAACATAAGAGAAAGGAAGGAAAAATAAAATAAGGTGAAATCAGAAAGAGAGGTAAACCATAACAGACTTTTTTTTTAAGCTTTATTTACTCATTTGAGAGAGAGCAAGAAGGCACAAGCTAGGTAGGGGGGTGGTAGAGGGTGAGGAAGCAGCAGGCTCCCCACTGAGCAGGGAGCCCAACACAGGGCTCGATCCCAGGACCCTGGGAATCATGATCTGAGTCAAAGGCAGACACTTAATGGACTGAGCCACTCAGGCACCCCAAGAGACTTTTAACTATAGGAAACAAATTGAGGGTTGCTGGAGGGGAGGTAGGGGGGATTGGCTAAATAGGTGATGGGCATTAAGAAGGACACTTGTTGTAATGAGCACTGGCTGTTATATGCAACTGATTAATTACTAAACTCCATCAGGAACCTAATAATACATTATATGTTAACCAACTTGAATGTAAAAAAGAAATTTTAAGTTAAAAAAATAAAAGAATTTTCATAAAACACACAAAAACAATAACGAAATAGCATTTTGTAAAAAAAGAAGAAAAGAAAATCAGTAAGTAAAAACTGTGAACTAATGAATTTATACCCATCTAAGCTGTCCTTTAAGTACCAAGGCTACAGGAAAAGAAAAGAAAAAAGGAAGAAAAAAAAAAGGAATTCTGCTCCCAAGAGCCTTTCTTAAGGAATCTTTTGATAAGCCAAGAGATGAGTAGAAAAACTTCAGCAAAAAAGATTGATGATGTGCACTTAAAATATTTAAGTGTAGATTTAAGATAAAAGCACAAGTGGCAGGTGTGGATGGAAGACAGCTAAGACTAATACATTATAAACAATAAAAAGTAAAAATAACACAAATAGAAACTAGCAGAAAAGAAAGGATAATGAAGTCATGTTGTTACTTAGGAAAAGATGGGGATTGAAGGATATCCACAAAAACAGAAATGTGAGTGTAAAAGATTAAAGCATTAAAAAGGGACTAAGAGCATTTTTTTAAGTTTTTAAATACATTAAAAAGACAACTGCTAGGGGGAAAAAACACCTCCTAAACAACAAAAAAAAGAAATTGTTCAAATTAAGGAGCAAAGAATTAATATCTCAGATAAAAAGAAACATAGCAAATATGCATATTTATAAAGTACTAAAATAGAGCTAAGAAAAAACATTAGTCTTATCAATATACATCAATGGATCATACTAACCTATTATAAGAAAAGGATTTTCAATTTGAGTCACAAAGCAAGGCCCAACAATATGCTATACACAGATCTCAAAACTAGTAATTTAGAAAGGCTAGAAATGAAGAACAAAAGACACCAGTAAAAGCATTAACCATGATGACAAAGGTCATCTTTTAATATCACATGCCACAATTCACAATAAGGCTACAACACTTAAAAATATTTATTTACCAAATTAAACAGCAGCCACCATTTTGAAACAAAAACTACAAGGGAGGCAGAGATACAGGGGACAACCCACTAATAGAAACTTGAATACATCACAAAAGAAAGAAGGAAGGAAGGAAGGAAGGAAGGAAGGAAGGAAGGAAGGAAGGAAGGAAGGAAAGAAAGAAAGGAAGGAAGATCAAAGACCTAAACGATAATTAAATAAGGCAGATCTTATGGATATTTATCAACTCTATACCTGATAACCAAGAATATACCTTTTATCAAGTACCCATGGGACATTCACAAACAGTGATCATGTATTGTCACAGAGAAAATATAAGTTCCATGAAGTAAAAGTATTATCAACAATACTCTCTAAATTCAACGCAAAAAAGCTAGAAAGGATTAATGAAAATAAACACAAAGACCTTTCATCTTTGAGTGTAAAATTCTTCTATTAAAACCATTGGATCAAGGGGAGGCTAGGTGGCTCAGTTGGTTAAGCGTCTGCCTTCAGCTCAGGTCATGATCCCTGGGACCTGGGAATGAGCTCTGCATCCATCAGTCTCCCTGCTCAGTGAGGAGTCTGCTTTCCCCTCTACCTCTCCCTCTGCCCCTCCCAACACGCCTCCAGCTCATGCACTTTCTCTCTCTCACTCTCTAATAATTAAATAAAATCTTTAAAAACAATAGATTCTCATCCAAATACAAATGGACTTCCCAATATTGAACCAGTTTTTCGTTTCCTAGAATAAATGCCTCTTGATGATGATGTGTTACTTTCTCAGTGTGGTGGTGAATTCTGTTTGCTAATATTTTACTTAGAATTTTTGCATTGATGTTTATAAAGGGTATTAGCCTATAGTCTAAATCGTATCAGATTTTGCCTTCAATATAATAATTTGCTTCATAAAAGGAATTGGGAAGTTTTTCTTCATTTTCAGTGCTCTAGAACAATTTATGGAGCATTGGGGTTCTCTGATATTTGAAGGTTAGGGAGTTTCCCTGTGAAAACATTTCGATCTGATACTTTTTCATATTTTTGCTTTTTATTAATTTTCTGTCTTTTTTTCCTGTGTAAGTTGTTCTCTTTAAGCATCCTGTTTCTGTTGTGATCAATTTTAAATGTTATACTGTAACATTTACATACAAATATATACATACATAAATATGTAAACTATATTTATTGTTTCTGTATTTACAAATACACAACATATATACATACATATACACAGTAAAAGTATGAAAACATACAGGAAAAAAACATGGAACAATTTCAAAATAGTAGTTACCAATAGGGTAGAAGAGAGAGGAAATGAATTGAGGAAGAATTCATGCATTCATGGGGGCTTCAACTGTACCTGTAAATTTTTTTAAAGAATCTGGATCAAATCTGGAAAAATACTAAGATTTATTAATCTAGTGGGAAGTACATATGATGGTTATATTCATCTATAATTTATGAATATTCATATTTAATAAATGTATTTTAATTAAACTCTGGCCTTGCTTTATTTTTACATTTACAAATATCTAAACTATTAATTCTATTTTGCCTCCCTTGTATATAGTCCTTAGCTGTACTTATGATAAATCACAGAAATCAACCACCATTTTGGGCGCCTGGGTGGCGCAGTTGGTTAAGCAACTGCCTTCGGCTCAGGTCATGATCCCGGAGTCCCGGGATCGAGTCCCACATTGGGCTCCCAGCTCCATGGGGAGTCCGCGTCTCACTCTGACCTTCTCCCTTCTCAAGCTCTCTCTCACTCTCTCTCTTTCCTAATAAATAAATAAATAAAATCTTTAAAAAAAAAAAAAAAAGAAATCAACCACCATTTTAATAACAAATTAAGGATACTGATTTAAAAAGCCAAGGGAGGCCTCAACCTCAGGACAGAAGTACCTCAAAAGGCATCATATTGTTTTGGAGAACTTTTGCTATTCTAGACATGCAAGTTTCAAGAAGAAAAATTTCATTTCCTTTTATGTTAGGATTCATAGCTTCCACTCCACGTAGAGAGAATTTAAATATCAAATCCTAAATTGTTAAGAAAAGTATCAAATCCCAGAACAAGACGTTATGAAATAAAATGCACATGAGAAAACAGCAGCAAAAGAAAAAAAAATCATTTAATTTGTGCTCTCTTTAGGTTTTATTGCTTAACCTATGCTGGTACCAAAAAGAAAGGAAGTAAGAAGTCCAGTTTCATTATAGTTATATTCACAGCAATCCCAGCAGGGGCATGCATGGAATGAATAAAGAAGCCACGAATGAAATGCCTGTGTACCCCGGGAGTAATTGCTCAGTCAAAACGTTCCAAAGGCAGTTTGCCAAATGAAAGGACATACTGGGAATCCAAAAGCTTAAACCAACATTTTACTACAATTATTGGCTTTTCTCCACACTTCTCCCATCCTTTTACCTAAGTTATAGTTGAATTACTACATCTAAATTAGACATTAGTTTCCTGTACATTACAAAATACTGTGACTGATGAGAAACAGGAGAAAGGCTTGCAAAATATATCTCTTACTCATTTAGAGTGGGAACAGCATGAGGCTCCCTTCCAACAATTACCATCTGGTGAACCTGGACCGATCGCTCAACCTCTGTGGATGGATATTTATAAAGTGAGTTTTAAAAATACCCGATTAACTACAGTGTATAAGCAATCTCATATATCTACTACACAAAATGCTTATTCATGTTTGTGCTTATTTTTTAATATTTTATATTTGCATATTTTTGCTCATTAACTTGTTTTATTGATTTACAGGGGTTCTTTATATACTCTGGATATTCAACCTCTGTTGGATAAATGCCAGTCTTTCCATGTTCTATGGACTCTCCTATAAATTGCCCATCATTTGTTCAGTTTTTTAAGATGCCATTTCTTTTCTTCACTTAATGTGCAGGAAAGCTAAGTGGACACTAATCATTTTTCTCTCACTAGGTTTCTCGCTGCTGCCAACCTGTGCCTTGCTTTTACATTTTGTAATTAAATTTTTAATTAGTTGATGCATACACATCTATAGTTCTATACTTTTATAACTTAAGTATTTAATAGACTAAAATAGGATAGATACAAAAATAATCATCAGATAATGACAACAGTACCTGCCATAACTACCTCATAGGACTATAGCCATCAGGTGAATGATGGAATATGTCTTGCAAACTGTAACATGTAAACTATAATAGAAAATCTCACAGAAAAGTCACTCACACCTCTACCTGTAAAGAAGGTACATTTGAAAATAACTCATTTGCAAACAATCAAAATTCTCGTTTAATTGGTAACAATCTGAAAGTCCTCAGGAATCACCTCCAACCTAAATTTAAGGCGTCCCAGTAAGATCTGTTTTATCCGGGGACTCCCTATTGGAACTTCCGCTGTAAAAATGTCAGTTCTAATGGATTACACTCTCCATCTTACTATTTCACAAAATGAGAAGGGAGTTTGAAAAGCCTATGTTAAACTTCCTGCTGAAAATGACTATTACTTTCAAGGCTGACTTGCAGAGCACTTCGCAAATATACTCTTAGGACTTACTGTTCATTAAGAATAAGAAAATATCTGCCCTTTATTTATAGTGTATTTCATCAGCCTCACACTTTTATACGTACTTGGTAACATTTTATGCAGTTCTCTACATAATTTACGTCTTCCTCATTTACACAACCTCCTTTAATAATGTGACCCAGATTAATATAGTCCTTAAGACTGGAACTGCAATGATTTAAAAAGACTTCACACATAATTTTAAGAAAGTCAAAATTTTACATCTTGGCTCCTCAAGATAACTCAAGTCAGAAAGTAGGCAGTGCAGAATGTGGTGAGCAGAATGATGGTTCCCAAAAGACACCCACATCCTAATCCCCAGACTCTCTGAATATGTCGTATGGCAAAAGGAGACTTCGCAGATGTGACTGAGTTTAAGGACCTTGAACTACACAGAGTGGCCTGAATTAGCCAGGTGGAATCAATCTAATCACACACGTCCTTAAAAGAGGAAGGAGGAGGCAGAAGGATGGGTCAGAGAGATGTGTGGAAGGAAATGGACTCTCCTGTAGAGCGTCCGGAAGGAACACAGCCATGCCAATACCTGATTTTAGCTCAGTGAGACCCGTAACGTACAAAATTGTAAGATGATAAATTTATGTTGTCATATTTTGTTGTGGCACAGGAGAAAATTAATGCCCAGAGCATCCCTAGCTTTTTTGCAGGAAAACAAACTGGTTCAAAGAGCACATTCTGGAACCCAGCTCCTTACTTGAAATCACCGCGATACTCCTTATCAGCTGTGTCAACTTAAACCAATTATTAACCTCTGTGCCCCGGTTTTCTCATCTGTAAAACAGGGCTATTATAATAGTGCCTACCTACAAAGACTGTTAAAGGACTGAACTAATTCATGCAAAGCACTTAAAATACCGTTTTACATATGGTAGGCACCAAACACATCTTAACTGCTGCATTTCCATCAGTAATAATTCAACCATATTCTCTTTCGGTCACCTACAGAAAAATCATGAGATCGACAGCCTTAAACAGTGAAAGAAATGAGCCCTTCTAAAAATGAAGGTTTGTAGCTTATGTACACGCCGTCCCCATGATGGTCCCCGCTCTACTCAACTACCACTTGGCTCTTCAAGGGTCATCCCCAATAAGGAGCAGACTGCCAAAGGCAAAGTGTCACTATGAACTCCATGAAGTGAGAAATGCTAACTCAACTACAGGGCCTGACAGAAAAAGTGCCCATCAAAGAGTAAGCTGTCTTATTAAAAATAATACAGGTAGCAAAATTAGGTTCTGCTGAAATTTGCCATAATTGGCATTTTTTCAACTTACTTGGTATTTACACAGTGCTTTTCATTTGCAAAACGCCTGCCCTGTCATTTCTTCATAAACAATTAAAATTTTTATTTCATTTGGCCATTGACGCGGCAACAATTACTCAAATTGCTATAACCAGAATAAGCAGTGATGGTTCACACTATAAAAACACAAAGATAAAACAACTGATAATTTCTCCTAGAGAAGAGGTAAATTACAAAAGTATAAATGTATATTGTGTTTCATGATTCCATACTCTACAGCAGGTCAAAGCAGTGTCAAAACTCAAAGAATAGCAACATTACATCACCAAGAAGGATAAAACTTTCAGCTCCAGGAAGAGGCTAGAGTACAAACCTTGTAAAGTGTCACAATAAACGTAAATGTTTGGAGTTTTTTGTTTTTTTGTTTTTTGGATTTTTTTGAATCATTAAGTAGACTAACAGTAAAATCTATTACAAGAGAATTTCTACGCTTTTCCTACAGTAAAAGCAATAAACCTCAAGATCCCAAGCCTAAATAACCCTAAAACTTAATTAAATGATATTTTAAAAGGTAATAAATATGCCCCAGCAACAACAATATTTAGTCAGGCTCTCAAAAGAAACACTTTCAATTAGTTACACAAAATATATTGACTGACTCTAAATTATTTTCCTGCCTTTCCACCTTTTTGTTATTTCAAGCTCTACAGAACTGTAGAACTCGAAAACAACTATAAGAACTAATTTACACCTGCGAAGTCAACGCTAATTGACATTCCTCATTCCTTAAAAGGTATTGAGGACTTTAGCTGTGACACGAAGGCACCTGTGGGACATCTCACAAAAAAACATCCCATCTTCTCTTCAACCCAGCACTGCCATAGTGGAAGGCTCTTTGTAGAGGCCCAGAGACAATCTGAGGCAAGCTCAGCTGAACCCTGTGACAGGGCAGGTCTGAGCCATTCCAGAAGACATCCCCTAAATCTGTTTTCAGAGTCAAAGTATACTCTCCCTCTCCAACTTTAAATGTATGCCAAAATGGCTATTTATTATTCACCAGAATAGTATGTAGCCCAAGAAGAAACATGGCTAGTTTGTGGATATGACCTCAAAGTACATTATATGTGTGTGCATGCACACCCATACGCCGGCGCATGTGGAAGTAGGGAAGGCACTAGAAGACACAGGGTCTCTGTGTAGAGGACACAGGATCTAGAGCACACACTCAGAAGCTCTCAAGGACCAGAGAGAGCACATAACATGTGTAGCAGCTGGGTTAAAGCTGACAAACAACAGAGGTTATTGGGGGGGGTGCAGGGGGTAAAGGGGTGCAGGGGGTACAGGGGGTATTTGATGTTTTCCCTACATCAAAAAGCATTCAAATTCAATTTTAGAAACACAAATAGTGCTGGTCAAATAAAGCCTAACTACATCTGGATTCAGGAGATGGGCCAGATTCAGCAGCCAGTTTTCAAAGTTGATAATGCAACAGGCCCAACCAGTGATCTTCTATCTTACTCCCTCTGAGGGTGGCACAGAGCTCATCAGAGACTCCAAGGCACTAACCTCAGGACCTCCCAGGCCTGACCCACCCCCCCCCCCCGCCCACGAGATTTCCCCAGGTCTTTACCGAGGAACAACAACATTATGAAAAGAAGGTGAGTGGCTAAAGAATTAAATACTTACCACTTGAGCTTCCAGGAGTAGAAAACTGAGAGGTATCGAGGAATTTTCGAGGAGTAGGAAGGTTTGTAACATCAATCAGAGGAACGGGAGAAGCATCTTTTATAAGGGAGCTGAAAGGAAAAGGTAGGTAGTTACCACTTTCTCCAAAACCAGCTGAAGTCCCACTACCTGCCCATCATTTATCACTTCCGTTTTGGCATGAGCCCTCTGCACACTGTGATTTCAAGTGTCTTCCAAGTGTATTTCCAGTGATGACTGTACAGAGAGCGGTACAAAGACATAGTCTAAGGGTTCCAAGGATTCCAATCTTTCTCTTTTTATTTCAATGCTAGCTGGGTCTAAAAACATTAGCATAAATATATTCTGGATCATCTGATGACTACCTTACCACCAAATTATGCCATGCAATTTCGGTACCCTCCTCTGTTGCTATATTAAAGTTAATTTATCAGCAAAGAAAGATCATATGTGACCATATCATGATAACTGAACCAAGGTTCAAGTAGTTAAGCTTTGTTTAACTTGTGCTTTTCAAGCTGGGGTTTTTTATATATTCTGGGAGCTCACTACATTTAGTTTTCTTTAAAAAAAAGGTTCATTGGGATGCCTGGGTGGCTCAGTAGGTTAAGTGTCTGCCTTCAGCTCAGGTCGTGATCCCAGAATCCTGTGAGGGAGTCCCACATCAGGCTCCTTGCTCAGCAGGGAGACTGCTTCTCCCTCTGCCTGCTCCTCCCCCTACTTGTGCTCTCACTCTCTCACTGACGGATAAATAAAATAAAATCTTTAAAAAAGAAAAAGTTCATAAATTGCATCAAGTTGAGAATCATAACTATAAAAGATGATTTCAGGAACTCAAACAGGTTAATTCAGTATTTGATTATCCATTTCACCTCATCTTAATGATTAACTTTAGCATCTCCAGAATAAACACATTAATTTTAAATGACACAAAGACTATAAAAAACAATTAAAATTTCAAGTTAATTCACATTTGTAGCCATCTGTTTAGTGAAAGAAGTAGGCAATTCCAAGGCAAGTCAGACTTATGCTCTACTCTCAAGAAACTGAATCCTCTACGGAGTGCCTGACGGGCTCAGTCAGAAGAGCACGCGGCTCTTGATCTTGGGGCCAAAAGTTCGAGCCACGTGTTGGGTGTAGAGATTACTAAAAAAAAATAAACAAACTTCAAAAAGAATGAAACAAACAAACTCATCAAATCACATTGCATCTAAAACAGAAAAGCTTCTCTAGGTTCCAAGGGTAGCCCAGTCAAAGCCATAGTTCTCACCTCTTTCCTGTCCCATCAACATCAGTAGCAGTGGCTGGCCACAGACGTGATTCTCACAGCGGGTTGTAAAGGGAGGGCAGGCAGAGCGGGGGAAGCAGGGACAAGACTACACCTTAGGGAAAGATCTCTCCAAATGGGAAAGACGTGCATTTTGAACATCGGCATCCACACAACCCACAGAGACAGAACCCCACCTCCTTCCCACCGCCCCTTTCGGATCCACAGTGCTAGGTACATGTGAATTTTTAATCTAATAAACGTATGCATGTTCTTCAGAAAACGGAAAAACAAACTTTAGGGTAAAGGCAAAAATCATCATTTAAGTTTTATTTTTATCAAGAGCCAATACCCTGTGAGCTACTGTCCCAGGCCCTGCGGATAGTGGACAGTTAGTAAGGTCCCCCTTCTCACTTACTACACGGAAGAAGGAATCACGACTCAAACAAGGCGGCTGCATCTCGGTGTCTGGCACAGGGCTCAGCGCTGAGGATGCAAGTCCGACTATGATACGAGCGAAACCCAACAGCCTATTTCCAGCTGTTGGAATCACTTGTAGACTCACGCGAAACCTCAAGTATAAGATATAAAAGTAACAAAAGTAACACTTACCTGGAATTAAACTGACATGGGTCCCATAATTCTTTTCCTCCACTGTAAGGCTGTTTAGTTTCTATTTAGCCATAAACTATCTTAAGAAACAGAGCCTTCAAATGCACTGATTTGTCACAATAGTTCGTCTATTTATAAAATCAATTAGGTCACAGATTTATCCAGTCATCTTTTCCATACTGACCACTGCTCTCATCTCCAGTTTTCCCTCGGCTGCCTCACCTCCTCCTCTGACCTGCCCGTTACTCACAACTGCAAAACGAGCTCCATACACCTGTCTAGCCCGATCACAAACCCAGAGAGAGAGAGCATCATCACGGGTGTTTATGGTGCTGCTACTCACTATTAAGAAAAAGTTCATCTCAATTCTAAGTGATAGGAAAAATATGTAATACGTTTCATAAATATTTCTATAACAACAATGGAGAAGTTATTTTTAAAGCACTGGTCAACGAAGGCATCAGTTAACAGGAAAGTTCAGGTGCATAGCTGCCACACAGCCCGCCGCGCCTATAAATGAAGTCACACAGGGAGTACGTATTTGTGTGCAGTGCTATGCGTATTTTTGTGAGTTAAATACAGACTTCTATAAACACAGATGTGCACAAGCTTCACTTTAGATTAAAACCTACAATTATTTTCTCAATTTTAACCCAAAAATATGTTTCCATTAAATACAGGGTGGTAAGTGTCTTGCCATTTTAACTCTGAAAAACATAACCTACTGACTTTATTATCAGAGCCAGAAGGGCCCTTACACTCCATCAATAAACTTTTAGAAAATCAATTTACGGCAAGACCATTTTCATAGACTCATCTCTCTAAAATTTTCCCCTGGGCTTCAATTTTCTCCTTTGTGAACACTAACCCAAAGGCAAGTAACTCTGCAAATGACTTGGTTTTTCTCTTGTTCCGTTACGAAAGGACTTGGTCTCAAGAGTTCAAGAGAAAGTGGGCACACCCACTCGTTCAGCTATAAAAGACATGAAGCTCAACAGAAAGGTAGGTGCCATCACAGAATCCTGCATTTTAACCAGTATGTACCTCTGTTTCCATTTCTGAAGAAATAGAGTTGAGCACATATGAATACCTGCAAAGGGTTCTGCATCACTCTGAGGAAGTACTTTTGAAAGCAAAAAATAAAATCAAAATTGGCCTGTTCTTATCAAATTTGTAATTAATTTGTATACACTGAACTGCTTTATTTTGAAAGAAACATTGGTACAAGTTATTGTTCTTTTAAAATATCTGTGATTATGAATTTCTATTTTAAATCCATTTAGAGTCATTCGTAGCTAAGCTGCAAAAGACAGCTGACGTACATAAAATACTTTCTGGCATAAGACACCCCCCTCCCACAAATTACTAATTGCTTACTGATTGAATGTGGTTTGCTATTTACTAACCACAGGGTGGCAGACAGGAAAACTATAAAGCAAATTATACCAAAAACAATGCCTACCACCATAATCCTACGGACTTTCTGTCCATTAACTATCCATCCATATCTCTTTGCATTTGACTCCAATAGCCATGAAAGGTTTGGGCTTTCTGGGCTTTTTTTAAGACGGGTTAGAAGTACTAAGAACTTATTAAACATTTGCTTTTTAATTAGAACTCATTTCTGTTCCTTCACTTAATAATGTATCCAAAATTCACAGGGGCAGCTCCCTTGGCTGATTTTATTGTCAAACTAAAACTTGACAGAGGTGAGCTGAACTTTAAATTGTAAATCTAGTAATGAATGGATTCACCTCTATAACCCCAACAGCTGGCACAGTACCTGGAAAAGAGCAAATGTTCGTAAAAGTTTGTTAAATCAAACTGAGCTGAGAAATAGCTGTCAAAGATAATATGCCCTTAGTAAGAAAATTTAACTGAATAATGAAACAGGAATGGCTGGCAAAGTAATTCTCTATAGTTCTAAGATCTGTCTGAACATACAGAAAGAAAAATGAATGATTCAGAGGGTATAAAAGTCAGAAACAGTCATAGTCTCAAATGACAGATCAAGAGTGAAGACATGTAATACATGTAATAAAGTGAAACTAAAATCTAGGCAAAGAGGAAAAAAGAAGAGAAAAAGAACTGAAAGATAAAAAGAAAACAGACATAAAAAGAAAAAACTTCAGAAGACAAAATAGGGAATAAATAACATGACGGGGTCAAGCATGCTCTTTACACCCCCACAGACAAATAGGGACAACAAAATCCATGGGGCTGAAGTCTCCTCCTCCAGGAGCCAAAGAGTACCCAAGGAAGCAAGGTCAAATCAAGTATGCATGAAGCAAAAGGATGAACTTAAAATAACCTTTTTAGTGACTTTATCAACTTATAAAGGTATTGTAGGTTTTTTAAAAAATTAAGAAAATAAAAATAATCTACGAATATCATTATAGTCTAGTGCCTTTCAAAACATTTAACAGAACAGCGTCTGTCCATCCAACCCTGCCCCCTACCCATACACACACTCATACATACAAAAACGTACATGCTTTCTTTTTCAACCTTAGTTAGATCTTCCCATATAGAATTTTAAATCCTAGGTTTTCATTTCAACAGTAAGCATTTTGTCATTTCATTAAAAATAATCTTCAGGATGGCTCAGTTGGTTAAGTATCTGACTCTTGGTTTTGGCTCAGGTTGTGATCTCAGGGTTGTGAGACTGAGCCCTGTGTCTGACTCCACGCTTAGTACAGGGTCTGCCTAGAGTTTCTCTCGCCCTCTCCCTCTGCCCTTCCCATCTCCCACCTCTCTAAAATAAATAAATCTTAAAAAAATAAATAAAAATAATCTTCAAAAGCATCATCAATAATTGTATTACTATTAAAGTAAAAATACATGTTTATGATGAATACATTCACAGTTCTAAAGGTATGAAGAAGGACTCCTTCTTTCCTATTTCCCACCCGCCATTTCCATTTTCATAGGTAATTCCTTTTATCAGTGTCAGCGTTATCCTTCCAGGAATGTTCTATAAACAGAAACTTTTACGTCTACAAATAAAAGATACATACTTAGATATGTATCCTTCCAATTCTTACACAAATAGGTTCATCCTGTATATACTGTTTCTCAGTTGGCTTTTTTTTAGACCCAAGAATGTATCTTAGAAATCTTTCTCTAACAGCAGAAAGAGAGCTTTCTCTTCATTTAAGAATTACATAGCATGGATATACTGTAATTCATTTAACGATAAACATCTAAGCTGTGTATTTTTGTTTTCCTTATCAACAACATTCCAATGAATATTCTATTACATATATTTTTATGATATAGTACTATATTTGTAGGATATGGGCCTACAAAGCCTCCTCCACACACATACTCTTCATTTTTTCTAATGCTAATAAAGTTTTATCATGTGATTTTTAAATTGAGTTAGAATTTTTTGTATACAATAACATGTAAGCATCTAAATTTACTTTCTTTAGTCAAATGTCTCAACACCAATTTCTAAATAGCCTTCATTCCCTCTACTTACTTGGATTATTGTTTAAAAATATTAAAGTCCCCCCCCCCAAAAAATTAACGTCCCATATATCCTGCATCTATTTCTAAATTCTATTTTGCTATACCAATCTGATTTTCTATTTGCATACCTGTATGATTAGTTTTAAAATATAATGTTGTGATTAGTTTTGATTAGTTTTAAAATATAATTTGATAAGAAAGGCCTTATTATCTCCCTTCAATTTTATTTATATTTTAAGATTTTATTTATTTATTTGACAGAGAGAGACACAGCGAGAGAGGGAACACAAGCAGGGGGAGTGGGAAAGGGAGAACCAGGCTCCCCTCTGAACAGGGAGCCTGATGCAGGGTTCGATCCCAAGACCCTAAGCTGAAGGCAGACACTTAACACCTGAGCCACCCAGGTGCCCTCCCTTCAATTTTTTAAAAATAATTCTTATTTATTTATTCTTCTATGTGAACAACAGATCTAACAATTTCAAAAAACCCAACTGCGCATTAACTGGGACTGATCTCTTTAAGAAAATGGAAGGTCTCTTCATTTACTTAGGTCTTGTTTCACATCCTCCAAATAGCATTTTTATTATTTTTTCCATGTAGCTATATAACTATTTCTTATTACATCTACTAATTGTCTGTTTCTACTTCAAAAATATCTGTTCTTGGGGTACCTGGGTGGCTCAGTCAGTTGAACATCTGCCTTTGGCTCAGGTCATGATCTCAGGTCCTGGGATCAAGCCCCTTGTCGGGGCTCTCTGCTCAGCAAGGAGTCTGCTTCTCCCTCTCCCTCTGCCCCTCCCCTCACTCGTGCTGTGTCTCTCTCTCAAACAAATAAAATCTTTAAAAAAATCTATTTATACAGATGTGTCTTCATGGTGATTTTTTTTTCCTCCCATAGTAGAAATTTGTTGGGTGTTTATATGTTTGTTTTTGGATACCAACAATTGGAACAGTCTTTGCATTTGGAAAGATCCTCCACTGTCTGGGTCAAAGCAAAAAAGAGGGCCCAACATCCTACTGTAAAATTTGAGGGAGGCCAGACATGTCTCAAGCCCAAAAAACTGGATGCTTCCACCAAGGACTCTGAATCATGAGGGGTAAAAACAGATGCGGGGACGTTTAGAGATCACTGAAAAATCCAGCAACTGCAGGCATGGTGACAGTAGGGCAACAACCCCACCAGACCCTTCCCTGGGGCCTGCCCATGATGTGTGCTCAGCTGCTTCATCTCTCCTCATCCCTCCTGGGTTTTAGAGCCTAATTTCAAAGCCTTCCTTCCCTTAGATTCTATGATCTGCCACTTTCCACTTAGTTCCTTTCCTTGTTTGAGTTATTAGGATTGATTTCTGCTACTTGCAAGCTAGAACACTGGTTAATGGATCATCCTTTGTACTGAAGAATATTTTATTTGCTTCTCCTCTAATGATTTTCAACATAAAAATCCTTAAATACACATATCTGCATTAATCAACATGAAATTAAACATTTTCTCCCATTATTCAAATCCAAAACAAAATTCTAACTCATCTTATATAAGAATTCAGCATTCCTTTTTATCTCCTGCCTGTCCAAATTTCCCAGTTTGGAATTTAATGTGGAGATATAATCCTGTTTATTATGGAGTACTCTTTGACCACATAGACCTTTTCCAAAAATAGCTTCAGCTTTTATTTTTGATCTTGTAAAAATATATGTCAGTTATTTAAATGAAAATTTACATATTTAATGGTGTGTAGTCCTTACAGTAGTTTCAACCTACCTACAACTTTATTGTTCTCAAGTTGCTGATTGTGGTTTGTATTTTTGAGAATTTTTCTCAGAAAAAAAAAAAAAACCACTACTTCCTTTTGTTGTTAATTTATATCTGAGGATGTTTCTCTGCTGCCCATGCTTATTAGTGTCCATTTGGCTGGGTATAGAAATCTTTGGTCCCAACTCTGCCCCATTCAACACTTTGTAGACTCTGTTCTGCTGTCTTCTGGCTTTTCATGTTCAGCAAAACCTGGTGATCCTGACTTTTGCTCCTGGCCTAGGTTTAACTATATAAAACAGAAGACTCAAATCAGCAGTGGCCTGAGTAAAATAAAAATTTTCCTTCCTCTCATATAAAAGATGTAATCCATTTAGGAATATATAGGAGGATCAATGCTATTAAGGAGTTTAGGATGTGCTTTCCATCCTCAAGGTCACCTAGTATTCAAGATGGCTTGATGGCATCAATCCACATCCTTGACAGGAACTAAACGAAGGCAAGTGAAGGGTAAAAGAGTGAGCATACCAGTTCAGCTGGCACCTTTAAAGAATTCTTCTCTGAGCCCTGATTCAAAAGCTTGCAAGCAAAAGTCTCACCTGTAGCTACGTAGCAGGATGGGAAATATAACCTGTTAGCTGCTAGGAACAAAACTGTCATTAAAAATGAAGAAGGAGTGAATGGATATCAGGCAGGCAAATAACTATCTCTGTCGCAGAAGGTAACAATTTTTCTTCCTAGTCTTTACAGAAAATTTTTTAAAATTCATAAAGATTTCCTGATCTCATCTAAGACTAAGTTTTTTCATTAATTTTACTTTAAATCCTTCTGATTTGCAGACCAAGGTCTTTTGGGGTTATTTTTTTAAGTAGATTTCTTTATTTACACTGTAATTATTGCCTCTATTTCTCTTTGAATTCATTTGCTAGGGCTGCCATAATAAGGTACCCCAGACCGAGTGGCTTAAATAACAGAAATTTACTTTTTCACAATTCTAGAGGCCAGAAGTCAAGATCAAGGGGTTGAGAAGGTTGGTTTCTTCTGTGGACTCACTCCTTATGTTGTGGATGGTGTCTTAGCACTATGTCTTCATGGGATCTTCCCTCTGGGCACATCTGTATCCTCTTAGATAGACACCAGTCATAATGGGAGTAGGGCCAACCCTAACGACCTCATTTTAACTTCCTTACCTCCTCAAAGACCCTATCTCCACACTTAGTCATACTCTGATGTACTGGCAGTTAGGATTTTCATACCCAAATTTTAGGGGAACACAATTCAGCCCAAAACACTATCATGTTAATGTTGTTCTACAGAATAACTAAAATCACTATTCTCCAACTTTCACATCGACTATCTATCATCTCGTCTTTTTTTCCTCTTTATGATGAGGAAACTTCTCCCTCCCTTTCACTGAGTCAATTCTTCTCTCTAATGCTTTAAACAACGATTGACATTCCCTACTTTATTTCATTTGTTCTTAGATTTTGCTCATGTTCTAGTTAGTTCTTTTTGCATCTCTACCAATCTCATTCTTCTAGCTCCCCATCAACCTTTCACAGAAGCTATATGCTTGTTGCAAACAACCACAAAATCTCAGTTATGTTCAACAAACACGTATTTTGGTGGTTGGCTCATCCAGGCTAGGTAGCTCAATTGATCTTAGCTCAGTCCCATGTGGCTCTCACCATCGTCTGCACCTAACACCATCCAAGAGTCTTTATACAAGAGGGCATGCTTCCTGCCACAGGCACATTTTGAGCTCCTCCTTGTGTCACATGCTAATAACAGTTAGCAAAAGTAAGACACACACACACACACACCCCAAAAAATCCAAAAACAAAGATCAGAAAACATACTTCTACTACAGTGGAAGGAGGAATAATAATTTTGAATAATCTATTACATCATCCTGCATCTTTTGGAGAATTCAAGCTTAAGCATCTTAAATTTTCATGTTTTGATTTAGAAAATTGTTCTTTCAAATAAATGCTCTGCTCTGAGACTTCAAGGTAATGCTTATTTTCCATTATGTTATAGAGTATTTTCGCAGGACCCAGAGTGATTTTTTTTTGTTTTATTTTTTAATCCTTACATGGGAAGCAATCTATTCAGACCTGCTATTTACCATCACACACTACAGAAGGAGTTCCCTTAGCGTTGGCCCCCACCTAACACTACTCTCCACCAAGGAAATAACAGTCTATCCAGATCCAGTGCTGAAGTTATGTCTCTGATACATAACCCTCAGCTCAATTTGTGTGCCCGGAAGAAGATTTTCTAGTGCCCATATGCAGAAAAGAGAGAAACTTCCCCTTCTGTCAGGGTCTCGGACTAAACTGAAGCATTGCACACAGAGTTGGCAATTTTTTTCTGAAGAGGATAGGATTTCAAAGACTTCATTCCCGGAATACACTGCTTCCAGGGCTCCTCTTGTCCGTAGAGGGATGAAAAAGTATGAGCGTGTGCATTCTGGCAGATACTGCTAAGAGTACCCTCTGCAAAGATTACTGGCTATTTTCAAGGAATGTTGGAGACTAGGACATGCACAGCTATCTGATACATGTTAATAAGGTCATTATTCTACTGTCTTAACCATCTTAAGATCTAGTCTTACTCCCTACCAGGTCTAGACTAACATAATGAATTTCTTGAGTCCACACCCAGGCCCTTAAGTATAGGTCTATACTACCATCTGCCCAGGGATAAAAGAAAAGTGTTCTCTCTGAAGCTCTCTTGAACTATTCCAGAAAGAATGTCTAAGGCTGAACACAACCCTAAGTAACAAGGAATCTTTTAACTCCAGTTCAAACACTTCTATTCCTTCATTATGCTGACCGTACTATACAATTTAAGCATCTTTTCTCTTCCTTCTGAGGTACGCCAGAGTCTCTCTGATTCAGTAAAAAGGCCCACAGTAGATGTTTCTTATCTTTACATAAAAGGATCATAATAAATGTGCAACGAAGGAATGAAGAAACTTTGGATGTCAGCCTTTCATAACATGGCGTATTTGCTATTATAAAACTATCTGATAGTTTTGGGGACAGTATGAGAAAAAGGGAAGGGAAGAGAAGGGGAGGGGAGGGGAGGAAGGGAAAGGAAGGGAAAGGAAGGGAAAGGAAGGGAAGGGAAGGGAAGGGAAGGGAAGGGAAGGGAAGGGAAGGAAGAAAGGAAGAAAGGAAGAAAAGAAAGAAAGGAAGAAAGAAAGAAAGAAAGAAAAAGAAAGAAAGAAAAAGAAAGAAAGAAAGAAAGAAAGAAAGAAAGAAAGAAAGAAAGGAGTAAATCAACAACCACAGTATTCTGGGAAACAAATAATATTCCTTAAAATTCTCTGCTGCCACGAGACCCAGTAGCCAAGAGCCTCTTGAACCAACCTCACTCTCCCTTTCTCCTTGTTCCGCTGCACAACCCGGCTCGTGGATCTGATGTACAAGTGCCGATGCAGTTCATCTATGAGAACCAAGTGGAGGTTCATCTTCTTGCTGTGAAGCTCCAATCTAAGGTCACTCAGTCCTTCCACCTGGAGCAAGGGGCCCTCCAAGGATTCGACTGCTGACACCTGCACAGGAGAGAAAAAAAAATGATTAAGTAGGATGATGACATAACTGAGCCATATTAGAAAAAGGAGACTACTTCTCTTTGAGAGCTTCTTTTATGAGACTTTGATACTTTCAATAGGAGACTTGATTTGAGAAAAATATATGACCATATTTTTAAAAGATCTGGTCAAAAAAAAGTTTATGAGAACCTTATTAACATCTATTGGACTCTGAAGAGCATAATGTGGACAGGCCTCCTACTCCTGCCTTGGGAGGGTCAACCATCTAAAGGGCAATAATGCTGAAGAAAACCTGTTAGACACAAAGGCATCTAAAGCACCACAAAGCCGTGCATATTATTTATTCCCACACATACTGCCTATTAACAGACACAAGTTAAATGACCCTCCCAATTAAGCTGTATCATTCATATTCTCACAAGAGGTCCACATACTAATGATTTAAATCAGCTTTTAATCAAATTTAGCTTTTTAAGACTAAAGACTAAATAAAAGCGCACTGCATAAATTTTTAAATAATTCCCACGGTGCTCATGAGTCAGAGCTTCGTTAGCCTAAGTTTCCATGCGTGTCTACATACAGTTAGATAGGAATCTCTCTCGCTCTTTCTTATATACACATACGCAGAGGGAAATGCATGTTACATGAATGCTACCAGTAGAAAATAGCAGTCATCACTGCTCCTTGGTCTGATCCAGTTCAACAGAAGAGAGAAGATATGAATGCTGAATAGGAGATAAACTATGGAGAGGAAAATACTCCTGGTGTAAAGTACAATTTGACAAAAAGATTGGATGAATAAAAATGGTATAGGAATGTCTGCAACGAATGAAGATGAGGAATTCAGGGAGCCTGGGACAACTCACTCTGAAAAGAAAAGGAATAACTAAAAAGGGGGGGGGGAAGTATTACATGATCCCATTTATCCATGTAGATAAAGATTATATTTGTCTTTCTGTAAAGATACATATATATATAAATATATATATATATATATTTTAACATGGGGCTTGAACTCACAATTCTGAGATCGACACCTGAGCTGAGATCAAGAGTTGGACGCTCAACTGACTGAGTTACTCAGGTACCCCAAGATCTATATTTTTTTAAGGAAAATAACAATGTGAAGAGTATACTCTAGGTACTATTCCTTAGGAGAAAAATAAAAGCAAGAAAGAAACACAAAGAATGTAATAATAATAATAGCCATAGTAGTAGTAATAATAGAAAAGAGAGGACTACAAGCTGAACTCAGAGGGAAAAGAGCCTTACCAAGTTCCCCAAAGGGACTGCTGTGCTATGACCCTTTCCTACTTAGGTTATACTTGTAAATATTCCTAAAAGGTACTGATAAAGGCAATAATGAATAATACTTTAGGGTAAAAACAGTAAGTGTAATTAGGGATATCAACAAGCATTCGTGTATGTTTCAGCATTAATAGAAGAGCAGTAGATAAAAAGCCACGAAGCACACCAACAATCCTGTGTTGACCACAGTCCCACACCAGTACACAGTCATTTGGGAGCAGGTAGACAGCAAATACAGAAAGCCCGGAGCTGCCAAATACAAACTGGCCTGAGATGGAGAGGAAAATGCAATGGCTTACCCACAAACACATCGCTTGTTTTGTGATGTGCTATAATCAGATGCCAGCAGCAAATAAGTTTCCTTGAGTCAGCCAAGAAAGAATGGAGGCATGAAAAGGTGACAAGCCCTGAGCCAGCTCTGCCCCCTGCAGCCTGCCAGTCCATTTTCATGCTGACTCGCAATCGCCTCTGGGACAAGAGCCCCTGGGCAGCATGCGAGCTGCCAACGATTCCAAATGGAAAAGCGGCCTCACAAAATGACCACTGCATCCCCAAGGAGGAAAAACAACAACAAATTCATTTACACGTATGCTCTAAAATGGATTTTAACTCGAGTCTCTAACAGAGAAAAGAGGATGCATTAACCTTTAGTGACATCGAGATCCAGAAAATGAAAAATAATTTGGTAAGCCACTGGCCCATCATGTAGCCTTATCCCTTAAGGTAATTAAATCCAGCTGAGATATTTAAGCTTAAAAACCACCCACTGCACATCCACACTCAATTTGTTTGTAGGGATTCGCATGAAGATTTTTAATCCAAACAGTTCATGATCCAAATACAAAATTATAGGATAATGTCAACTTTCAAAAGCCACTTAATTTATATATATATAATTATATATATATATATATACAGGTAAAACACTAACCACAGTGCCTGGCACGTACTGAGTGCTCACTGAAATTAGATTTTTAACAGAATCTACTTATTCTGTGGATAAAGAAACCTCACAAGGTGTTACTAACACTGCTAATGCTACATTTTCAGTAAAGTGTTGTTTGTTCATAGAACCATTATAACCATTTAGATGACAAACTTTCTCAGTACATTTTCTGGACCCAAAATACACATACAATTAATATATGTAATCAAGGGCGCCTGGGTGGCTCAGTTGGTTGAGCAGCTGCCTTCAGCTCAGGTCATGATCCCGGAGTCCCGGGATCGAGTCCCATATCGGACTCCCGGCTCTGCGGGAAGTCTGCTTCTCCCTCTGACCTTCTCCCCTCTCATTCTCACTCTCTCTCTAATAAATAAATAAAAAATCTTTAAATATATATATATATATATATGTAATCAAAAACAGTGTTAGAATGTCAAAGACTTGAAAGCCATAGTAGTAGTAATGACTTGAAAACCTTACCATAGAGAAGACAGAGTAGTCTTATTTTTATACGAAAATACAGTGCTCTAGTTTTCTGGCCTTCATTTATTAAAAGCTATAATTATGAAAGCTAGGCAAGGCCATTGTCCTCCCCTACTCTAATCTAAGTGGTACTAAAACTCATTTTAAGAAAATAGTTATCAGGGCGCCTGGATGGCTCAGTTGGTTGGGCAACTGCCTTCGGCTCAGGTCATGATCCCAGAGTCCTGGGATCGAGTCCCGCATCGGGCTTCCGGCTCCATGGGGAGTCTGCTTCTCCCTCTGAACTTCTCCCTTCTCATGCTCTCTCTCACTGTCTCTATCTCAAATAAATAAATAAAATCTTTAAAAAAAAAAAAAGAAAAGAAAATAGTTACCAGAAGATGACATACAAACGGCTAAGAGACACATGAAAAGATGCTCAACATCACTCATCATCAGGGAAATACAAATCAAAACCACAGTGAGATACCACCTCACACCAGTCAGAATGGCTAAAATTAACAACTCAGGAAACAACAGGTGTTGGCGAGGACGTGGAGAAAGGGGAAACACTCCTACACTGTTGGTGGGAATGCAAACTGGTGCAGTCACTCTGGAAATCAGTATGGAGGTTCCCCCAAAAAGCTAAAAATAGGACTACCCTAAGACTCAGCAATGGTACTACTAGGTATTTATCCAAAGGATACAAAAATAGTGATTCGGAGGGGCACCTGCACCCAAATGTTTATAGTAGAAATGTCTATAACTGCCAAAACATATGAAGAGCCCAGATGTCCACTGAGAGATGAATGGATAAAGAAGATGTGATGTACACATACAACAGAATATCACTCAGCCATCAAAAGAATGAAATCTTGCCATTTGCAACGACGTGGATGGACTGAGAGGGTATTATGCCAAGCAAAATAAGTCAGAAAAGATAAATACTATATGATTTCACTCACAGGTGGAATTTATGAAACAAAACAGATGAAGATAGGGGAAGGGAAGGAAAAATAAAATAAGATAAAAACAGAGAGGGAGGCAAACCAGAAGAAGAGACGGTACCTACAGGGAACAAACTGAGGGTGGTTGGAGGGGAGGTGTGTGGGGGATGGGGTAACTGGGTGATGGACATTGAGGAGGGCACTGATGAATCACTAAATTCTATCCCTGAAACTAATAATACACTATGTTAACTAAATTGAATTAAAAAAAAAAAAAAAGGGACGCCTGGGTGGCTTAGTTGGTTGAGCAGCTGCCTTTGGCTCAGGTCATGATCCCAGCGTCTTGGGATCGAGTCCCGCATCAGGCTCCTTGCTCTGCAGGGAGCCTGCTCCTCTCTCTGCCTCTGCCTGCCTCTCTGCCTGCTTTTGTTCTCTCTCTGTTAAATGAATAAATAAAATCTTAAAAAAAAAAAAAAGAGTGCTATTAATACGCCACAACATGGCTGGAACTTGAAAACATTTTGCTAAGTGAAATAAGCCAGACACAAAAGTACAAGTACTGTGTGATTCCACTTATATGATGTACCTAGAATAGGCAAATTCGGAGACAGAAAGTAGAATAGCGGTTTGGGGAAGCCGGGGAAAGGTAGGGAAGGGGGAGTTATTGCTTAATGGGTACAGAGTTGCAGTTTGGGAAGATGAAAAAGTTCCGGAGCTGGACAGTAGTGATGATTGCACAATATAAATGTTCTTAATGCCACTGCACTGTCCACATCAAAATGTTTAAAATGGGGTGCCCGGCAGGCTCGGTCAGTGGAGCAGGTGACTCTCGATGTCGCGGTTTTGAGTTCCAGCCCCACAATGGGAGTAGAGATGACTTAAAAAATAAAATCTTTAAAAAAATAAAATAGTTGTCAGTGCAACATATGAAGTCTAGAACATCAGTTTCTAGACACCGGGCACTCCGACCCATAAAGCTCACCCATAAGCAAAACTTTGTGAGGCACAAAACAGTCAACCCAACCAACCACCATGAACGGTCACACTGTTAGGTGTCTGGGGTCAGGGGAGGGTAGTGGGGAGGAGAGGACTTGGTTTCCAGGCATTTACTAACATTTAGGCTTTATTAGAAATCATTAAATATCCCTGGGGCACCTGGAGGGTTCAGTAGGAAGAGCATGCAACTTGATCTCAGGGTTCTAAGTTCAAGCCCCACGCTGGGCATAGAGATTACTTAAAGTCTTTAAAAAAAAATCATTAAATAGCCACCCATGTTTAGACATACATAACTACTGGTAAAAATACACCTAACGCGTTGTTGTGATTTGTTTTTTTTTTTAATGTGGTCGTTTTACGAATCATTTCACTGTTTCCCAAATTTACTGTCTACAGAGCACTTTTTAAATACCACTGATGAAACATTAACAAGAATTCAAGAGATGCAGTTGGATTAAAGTAGACAGCAACAAATTGATCTAAAATGGTTTCACAGGTGAACTGCTATGAGAAATTATTAAAACTGGGTTTTTAAGTGTGATATACATTAAAAATGTATTATTACACAAGACATACCAGATGAAAAATCAAATAGACAACAATACAGCAGTTTATTGGTAAATACTGTCTATACCTCCCTCACAGAGACATTCATGCCCCGAATGATCTCTAGTATGACCTTTTAGGATTCTCAGATAGGCCACACCATCTCTTAAAGGTAGATTACTAAAAAATGAGCCAATTAAATGATTTGGAAGTTTTCTTACGTGTTTTCAAAAATAAAATTAGGGGGTTGAAGGAGATACTACAAGTAGGGATTTTCATACAACTCCTACTACTGTCCAATTGAACATTAGTATTCTACTCACCACAGCTGGAAACTTCTTAGATAATAGAACTCCATTCTGGACTTGAAAAACATTTCCTTTAGGATTATGAAAATAAGCTAGCATTTACAAAATGTTTTAATACATGATACTGAAAAGGACAGCATGTTTTGCTACTAGAAATGTATCTGTTGAAGAAAACAGAAATCCCTAAAAATGTTTCCACAAATAAGTAACCAACTGAACTAAAGTACAGTTAAAATGCACATAATCAAGAATGGTCTGGTATTTCAAAAAAAGTTAACCGTGAGCTGAGAGCTAAGTTTACAACAAAGGGCATCTTTGTGATTAAGAACTACAGTACCCTTAAATTTTCTTTCCCAAATGTCTATTTCTCAATTTCATTCTAGTTTAAAGTATGAAATTATTTTTTCATAGTTAAGTGTTTGTCTTCTGCTACTCTCACTCAAGTTGATTAGGTAGAAAGCTCTAGTTTTAAGCTTTAATATGAACCAATAGAAATGTTTTGGAGGAACACCAAAGTTGACCATTCTCGACAGCTATTTCAATGAAGAGATACTAGAAAAGAAACAGCTGATCTATTATTATTATTATTATTATTATTATTATTATTATTTTAGTTGGGGGAGGGGAGAGACACAATGGTAAGGGACACTAGTAACCATTTCTAACTACACCATCTGCTAGCTAAGGAAAATGCTTATTTTGGCAATCATGTTCCCCTAAAGAAAGCAAATGTGTTGCCACTGTTGAGTCCAAAACAAATATTTCCTTCAGGACTCCAATAATTACATGGTTCCAAAATGTTTTATCACTTTTCAATAGGCCTGTATGTCTCCCTTAAGGAAATGTTTTTCTAGGGAGACGACATAACCATTCTGAAAATGTTGCCTTGGCTCAACTTAGAGATGCAGTAACAGTAAAAAGATATGAAATTAGGCTATTCCAGAGAGTGGATACCTTCTCCCTTCCTATACTTAGGTAAGTAAGTAAGACAACACAGGTTAAACTTTTGGAAGAGTCTTAACTATGAATACCAGAAATCTTGGGCTATGGACAGAAGAAGCGGGCCTTGGAGTCAGACTTTGACTTAGTGCCCAGGCCACAAGGCAGCTGCCACACGGGCCCCGAACTGCTAGAAGACAAATTCTGGTGGCTTCAGGCCCTATCCCTCACTATCCCTCAAGACAGCCCTCCACCCGGAAGTCTCCGTACATAAGCTCAGGGAGTCCTGGATGGACACAAGAAGTCTCCCTCTGATTGTAGAATGAATCATACCCACATTTACACAAGCACTGAAGATGTTTACCACCAAGAATCCCAGATCAATCACTTACCAAACATTTCTATTTGGCTACACCACATTGCCCAAAGCAGAAATTTGGCTCTCTTATCAGACAGGAATTTTGCAAAACTAAAAACCAACAACAACTAAATGCAGCTTGAAACCTCCCCAAAACAAAACACAGTATCTTTCATGCATTAGTTTGAAATTTGAACCATAGGAACTGTTTTTACAAGTCAAAAATGACCCAGTATTGGCTGTTTCATATGGTTTAATCTATTCGTTTTAGGAGATCTAAAAGCTTTGATGCATCTAGGACATCGCAGTGCTGTTTGTAGAACACTGTGGCCTTATAATAATAGAACCCTATGTATTTAATCGTAAAACAGAATCAAAGAAAAATTTAACATAAAACTACAAACATGTGACCCCAAAGGATTCTGTTGAACAAAATCCTGTTAAACGTAAACGTAAAGCAACCTCCACTCGACCTGTTTGTAACAGGCCAGCAGGCCAGCAGCCACCACAGGGGACACACGGAGAGAATGACTTAGTCTGCTCTTCATACAAAAAGGTTGGGGGAAAGGGGAGGAGAAGGAAATTGGAAGGCAGAGTGTGGGGCATACAAAGCAGAATGAGGGAATCCATTCAAGGCCCAGGGCTGTAGTGGAGGTTTAGAGGAGTCTTAGGGGATCTACAGGAAAAACAGAATCCCTGATCCCAGCTTTCCTAGAGAAGATCTGGCTCCCTATGGCTCTGTTTTGCCACTGACCACAGGCCTCTGGGCGATTAACAGCTTGGAACTTAACAACAGACTTCCCAAGAAAGCTGCATCACAGGGCAAGGCCAAGGGCCTGGAGCAAGAACACTTTTTTCCACCCTAACTCCTCAACCCGCAGTCGATCCACAGTGATCAAATCTGGCAATCAAAAATGCCCATTCTTAAAGTCAGTTGGCTAACAGAATATCGATCAGCCCCATTCAGGTGCCCTTGCTCCCTCTGGAAACCCAATACCTATAATGCAAACTCAGCATGCTCTCACCATTAAAAACAGGATGCTGTCTACTTCCATTCTCCTTTCATTACTGCCACAGTTATTACATGTTTTTATTTAATAAACCTTCATCAGTTCAAATGAAGGGCTGTTATTAGTTGTGCTAACAACCAAATGATAATGCTCCAGAGAGGTATCCGCGCTTGTTGGTGCATTAGCAAAGAGAGGAGAAGGGCTGAGGTCAAGCATGTGTCAATGTAAATGAGGCAGTATTAGGTAGTAAAGGCTTAATGCAATAGACTGCCGGGGAGTTAATGGAATTTACAGGATAAAGCAAATGAGATGACGTTATTGATAAGTGAATAAACGGAGGGGGGCCTGCGAGATAAAGCGCTGTCAAAGAAAAGCCCTTTTACTTGTGAATTTCTTCTTTAAAGTATCTTCAATCTATCTCAGAAAACACATCTCACAAGAGATCAAATGGGACTGCAGGTTTCACCACAGAGCTCAACCCAGCACCGCTGTGAGACACAGGTTTGTTCTCAAAGCTATGAACTAAGCTTGACTTACTTAGTTTGACTAAGCTATTTAAGTCTTCTTTGGACCTTCCCCCTCTTTTTGGTTTTTGATTTTTTTTTCCTTAAACTTCAGGGCGTCCCATCACAAATAATTCCCATAACTTCAGTGAAAATCTTTGGTTTTTTTCCTCTTCTAAAGTAGGAGTGGTAGGTCTTCTAAGATATTCCATCAGTCCAAGCCTCACAGAAGGACAGTATCTGAGAAATGAAAGGCCGTATTTTCTATTGTAAGAGACCTTCAAAGGCTGTCAGGACAGCCTGAGGGTCCCACCTGAATTTCACAGGTTTAAAAAAAGGCCCAGAAACGTTTCTTAACATTTGTTTTTCTTCCAAATTATAAAAATACATGATCAAGACAACTTGAAAACCACAAAATCAAAGGAAAAAGATGGTCCACATTCTCCCTAATCAGGTAAAATGTATTTTAACCTGATTTTTCCAAGTGTCTTTCCACACAAAGTTTTTAAAAAGTATTGTTATTTTTAAATATGTTTTTGCCATTTAGCCATATATTGGAAACATCTGACCATTAGCCAATATATTTTTAGCATGCATACCCATAAAATGAATATTCCACAAATGACTTAAACCATTTCCCCATACTAGGGAATTGCTATTCTTTTATTTGCACATATCTTCCTGTGATAAAAATTGTATACAAGGATAATTATCATATAATTAAAATTCTTAACTCTTTCCTTAACATTCTAGAAGAGAATTCCAAGTCCAAAATAATGCACATATTTAGGGCTTCTAATACATAATGCCAAATTAAGAGCCGTATTTGTTCTACATGGACTTATAATGGATCAGTTCACAATTACTTCCTGATGAAATTAAACGATACCTCACACCTTAAGAGACAGTTAAGGATTTTAATTACTTATGGAAAAGATCACACACACAAAAGTCCTTCACTGTTCCTAATCTTATGGTCCCTATGGTCCCTCCAATTCTCATTTCCCATCAGTGCTCCATAAAGACAGCATTAAATCCTAGGTTTCTATTCCAAAATATAAGAGACCACTAAGAAAGACCCTCATTTGACAAGAGTCCCAAAGTCACTTACTTCTTGTCATCTTATTTGTTAAACTGGGACAAGAAACAGTTACAGAGTTGGCAAAGCAGGTTTCTAAGAAGCACTGCAGGCTCAGACTTAAATCAAGACAATTTCCCTCATTCCCCAAGACCCCCCAAATCCATTAGAAATGCTCCGCACTTACACAGCTCTTTACTAACATCAACTATTAAAATCCCACAAAGGAACGTGAAAGGAATATGGCTTTTTGCATTTTCAGAGCTAGGAACAAGTCATCAGTACTGGGATGAACTGAAGAGAAAACAGACTCCAACAAGTCCCTCTTATCTTGTCAAGCCAAGCAAAAGTTACCGATCTGCCTTCTCAGGTCATCGTGAAGTTGACATAGAGTGCTCCCATCAACCACACGTGTCGTCACCTGCAGCAATTTATACATTTATAGGGTCCTCATCTGGCCACAGACTGACCAATCAGAAACCTGTTCACACAAGTCCATATATGAGTCTGAAATCTGGAATACGACGGAGGAGGTCAGCAAAGGACTCGTATATTATTCTTGCCTGAGTTTTTTCCTCCTAGAGACTAAAGTGTATAAATGTGCATGCACACACAGGTAATCTGTGTATGCATGTAGCTCCCGGAGAGAAAGGCTGCTCAGTATAAACAAGTCCCAGATGACTGCTTTTTCTCTTACCAGGCACTGTGTGATAGTAATGATGCTACCTATACTTTTTTAAATTTGTATATTGCCTTACGTTTTACAAAGCACTGTACCTTACAAAATTTCATTTTTATTCTCACAGCCATTCTATAATCTAGACAGGGTATGTGTACATCGACTCTACAGGAGAGAACACTACAGAACAGAGAGAGAAAGTGATTTGTCTAAGCTCCCAGAACTGATGAGATGTTGAGGCAGGCCTAGAATGAAGAACGTCTGGCTTCTAAATCCATTTTGTTTGCACTATACCACAATGTACGTAGCTACTACTTGTCAATAAGCCAATCTGGTGCCCCAATTTCAACCCATGAAATCCCAGTGATGTCAGATAAGAAACCACAGTAAGAATGCAGGAATTAGAGCACCAAGGAGGGCCCTAAAGAGTTCAAGTCAGCCCAAACTGGGAGAGCATCTGATTTAACCATTCACCAACGCTCCTATTGGCCAAATCATCAGGCTACGATACCGGAGTAAGAGCCAACTACTCCGTCAGCTCTACCCAAAATCCACAACGGAGGATAGCAACAAAACAACTATAAACTACAACATTTCTACATAAATGTGAGTATCAATCACCGTGTGATGTCTGTCGTAGGCAAATACGTGGCTTCTAATTCCTTAGAGCTGGTGTTAATTGAAGTCAAGGACAATTAGTTTCACTCTCTTGCATAGCATAGATAGGCTATCCCCTAAGTCTACAGCTCCAAATTTATCTGTGCATTGGAATCACCTGAAGAATGTTAAATTACTGAAGTCAGTCTCCCACCGCCAGAGATTTCAATGTCATCAGTGTACGGTGTGACCTGGGTTTTAGACTTCTTGAAGGAGTCCCTAATGCACAGAGTTTGGGAATCACTGCCCTACAGTCAAGCAAGCCAATTGAAAACTTGCTGAACCTTATGAAGTTGAGTGCAATTTAACAGAATTTCTATGTGCTTTAAAATAAAACAGGCAAAGAAAAGCAGATAAAAAAGCAAACTCAAAGGGAAGAAAAGCTAATACAATAACCTGGTGCCTATCGGTGTGTATTTTAGAAACCCTAGCCTTCAAAAACAAATATAAATAAAAAGGGCATTGAGCACCAACAAAAAGAGTTTACAAGCCCTGTACTTTTACTCTCCGGGAGAAAAATGAAGCTGCCACACTAAGGTGTTTTAATTTTCTACTATTTTAGACAAACACTAAGGTTCCTTGTTTAGTAACTTTGCTTTCAGCTCTTCCTGAACCTTTTTGAAAAGACTGGATATAGGTGTTTGAGGGAATGAAGGGGTCGTCTCTGCTGCTTAGTTCGAAGCAGCTACAACTGACCACCTTATTTAACTAGCTAACGATATTACCCCCATCCCCAATATTCCTGGTCCCCATTTCTTGTCATGCTCATCATGGTACGAGACACAACTTGTTCATCTGTCTTTCCTTATTAGCATGTAAGCTTCTTCAAGGTTAAGGCCACAATCAGATATGTATACCAACAATGCAAGTGATCAACAATGGCATCATCCCATTCTTTGTAAGTCTATCAAAACATGTGCCCAATTCTTTCCTGTTATTAGTATAGAATATCAGCACTGATCTTTCAAATCAATATACTACACTAGGAACAGATAGGCTTAATGGTGGCTATTTCATTATTGATCGCGGAAATATTTTTTATCATGTGCAGAGAAATCTATATGGAATATTGAAACATTTTTTGCAGTCACTTACCACTTTCAGTTTAAGTCAAATAAGTTCACTGGAATGTTCCAGGTCTCAATATTTACAGAGCTTTCACTTCGATACCATTCCCACAGTCATAATGAGAAAAAATAGTCCTGTGAGATCTTAGAAACTCTCAGACCAGATGAAAGGGATGTGCACTTTTGCCCCCTTTTTCTTTCTTGTATATTAATCATTTGATAGCAGAGGCATGATCACCCCTTCCCTGCCCAGAGTCGGAGAAAAGAATTTGTCTATTTGCTAATGACACAGTTTTAATGGCAGCAGAAGCAACAATCTCACTGCTCCACTGGTCCTGCCACCTAAGCACTGACAGAAAGAATAGCTTAACATCAACTACTTTGCAACGCTAAAATAAAATTATTGACAAGCACCCTCCAATAGTGAACTGGCTTATATCCAATTACAATACAAGCAGAAAACTACATTTAGTTACCTAAAAGTAGATTTTGCAACAAACTGATCCTCGATAGTTTACTGACCAATTGCATTGCTTATAATTAGACAGTAGACACCCTATGAACATATACTCAAAGAGGCCAAAAAGATGATGGACGGGGCGCCTGGGTGGCTCAGTGGGTGAAAGCCTCTGCCTTCGGCTCAGGTCATGATCTCAGGCTCCTGGGATCGAGCCTCGCATCGGGCTCAATGCTCAGCAGGGAGCCTGCTTCCCCTTCTCTCTCTCTGCTTGCCTCTCTGCCTACTTGTGACCTCTCTCTTCTCTGTCAAATAAATAAATAAAATCTTAAAAAAAAAAAAAAGATGATGGACAGAGAATCTGAAATTTGTCCATGTCAAATCCCAAATAATTCCAAAGCACCTACTCAAAGAACTCTGGGGTCCTGATCATCCTTCTGTGCATGTGTTAAATCAGACGAGCTTTGTTTTTGGAGAAAAGTCTTATCTGTGCCTGCAGGAACTCCTTTGTATAAAGTGCGGGGTAGTCTTTCTTTCAGAGAAATGTCCATTTGAGGGAGGAAGAAATCAATAATGCTTAACCTAGCCAGCCTACTTCAACTCTATCAGTTCAAAACATGTCCACCTCCAACCAATTTTTGAAATTATAACATGGGAGCAATCACCATATCCTTCTTACAGTATCATTTAGTCAATTCATTATAAACAACATTTCTAAGCACTTACTGTATATACAGTACGGACTTTACATAAATAGCTTAGTATCTCATTTAATCTTTTCCACAACCTTTGGGAATACATGTAATTCTCAACTCCAACTTCCAGCCAAGTCAAATTGAATAATTAGCCCCAAGTCATGCAGCTAGTAAAGGTCAAAACCAGAATTCAAGCACAGGTCCATCTGACTCACACTAAGACCCACACTGACATTCACAACCCTGATTGTTATCCAACAAATGCAAAGGATCTTGTGAGCTGAAAATACTACAAATATATTTTTATTATTGGGGCTTAGAAAACTATGCAACTAAGAAGCTGCCTTACTCCCTCTGTGCCAGTTTTGGACACATATTCACCAGCATAAGTGACGTATTTCCAACATACTATTCTCTTAAGGCATCTCTGGGATTCTCTGGGAAGAAGGCAGCTACATAAATATTAGTTTTTATTATAATAATTCTTAACTCACTATACAGCTATGACTTTTTCAAAAAATGTAAATAAATGATTAAGAGACATTCAAAATCGCTACCATCTCAGGAAGACTTAGAAATGAAAACATTTAGCGACAGGCCCTGTGACTCTCAGCTCAAGTGCTTCAAAACTGCTAGCACTGGCTTAAGTTTGCACCGATGGAACACAATTAGGACTGGACTTCTATGGGCTGATCAATCAGAACTGCGTAAGAGGTTTTCAAAGCTCATCTGTGCAGTTTTAGTCTGATGCAGACTTCCACATAAATTGTACTTCTAAAAAAGTTCATAAAAATATTAACTATCATAAAATACCTTCCTGGTGAGCTCATGCCACTGGGAAGCTGCTATTCTTATATTAATAATTCTTCCCAGAATTAATCAGTCATTGTACATTAGAACCAGCAGCTGGAGTGTTTTGAGTGATAATGAAACCTGTAACAAGGCATCTTCAGCCGTCTTTTCAAGACAATAAGGGAATTAAAATTTCAATTTAAATGCAGAGGTTTGAAATACGCTTCACTGGCAAAATTACTTCAATTAATGTGAGTGGAATACAAAGGACAGACTGCAGAAATGTGATGCAGCAACCAGAAATTATGTCATTAATGTGCCTGCATCAACCCAGCACAATGACTGCAAAGGTCTAATTTAAACCGTACATATCACAAAGCTACAGGCTACAGTATTAATCAAGTCTCTGATTTCAATGTGACGGATACAGGGTTCTTGTTGGACCACTTTTAGCTTTTCATAAGCTAAAGGCAGCTGTTTACCTTGAAGAAGGAAACAAAAGGCCATGCCTATTTGCAGACATTCCCTGTCATGACAATTTAATTATTTTATGCAATACTCAGGTTATCATATCAAAAGAAGAAATAAACATCCCATCTAGAAGCCAAGTCTATAGCTGTCAGCCCAGTGTGAGGCTGAGGCAGGAATTCCAGGAGCTGACAAGAGCCGTGGGTCACCACTGATTTATTTACTCTGGATTTATGAACCTGAGTGGCGATTAAATTACTGGCCATCTGCACCTGCCTTCCAATGGAAATGCAAAATCTTTTGATAAACAAATCCAAGGAAATCGGAGACTTTTGAAAGACTCGGGTTTTTGTCTTCACTTTCCTCTGACGTCTTTTAGCAAAGATTTTTCATTTGGACCCTTGAGATGCCTTAAGTAGATTTTACTTCTAATAGCACATAACGGTGGGGAAAGGAAATGTGATTATTTTTTCACAGGAAGTCCAATGAAATAGCAATTATAGACCTTACTATTCACTCACATACAAAAGGTCAAACTGAAGGAAATTTCCAACCTTTTAAGCACACCTTGAATCCTACCTTCATGAAATCGTCATTGTATATTAGGATCATGCAAAGCAACTACCTCATCTGGAAAATAGGGATCATATCAGAAACCTCTCTCTTGTATGGTTATTATAAGAATTAAATGTGTTAACAAGTGTAACCGACTTAAAATAGTAACAGAACATAATGAAAACTCGATACATATTAGCTGTTCTTATAATTATTATTTGCTGTTCATTTAAATATTACTAAAAGGAAAGGTTGGAAACTAGAGAAACTTGCCGTTAAACAAACACTGAAACCAGAGAAAAATCAGACCAGAGCCCCTAGAGAGGAAACCCCCTCTTCTCTGTTTAGTGATATTAAAGTCTTTCCCATAGTTACCCATTTGGCTAATGATCTGTGAACCCTGACTAGATGAGGCGCACTATGGTAAGAACCGGGCAGACAAAAATAAGTAAGCTATAGCTCTTGCCCTCAATGACCTACCATACAAACAAAAGCAATTGTATTACAAGAAGTACATGCAGCTTATGGAAACAAACAGACAGAAAAAGCACCTAGTCGGGCTAAATATTCTTATCACAATAAAAAACAATACCTCATTCTTTTTTTGAAAAGAGAAAAGCATCTAATCACCTGGGACGTTCAGAGAGCTAATGAAATTTAAGCCAAGGCTTAAAGAATAAATCATCATTTCCCAGGCAGACAGGATTGGGATTAGGTTCAGGGAAATACAATCAATTAAACAACATCTATCACATCCCTACATCAGCAACAAATAACTGGAAGTTGTTATTAATAAAAAGCCACTGTTCTAAAAAATGCAATAGCAAGAGATGATATATTTAATACCTCTAAGCAATACATTACTAAGCATTATTATATAGAACATAAATGAAGACATCAATAAATGAGACCTATTCACTGAAAAGACTCGATATTACAAAGATGAAATTCTTACACTGAATCAATCTCATGACACTTTTTGAGGAATGTGACAAGCTGATACTTAAATTCATATGGAAGAGTAACAGGCCAAGAATAGCACAGATAATTCTGAAAAGCAAGGTGAAGGAACGTCTCCATCTGCTATCATCAAATAATAGTAATTAAAACAGCATGGTTTCAGGGATGATATAAACAAGACCAACTGAACAAAGAGCTCAGGGACAGACCCACACATACATGAAAACTGGGTATGTGACCAAGATGGCATTAGAAGTCAGGAGGAAATAAATTCAGCAAATGGTCGGACCCATGTGGCTATTTATACAGAAGATAAAATTAGATCCCTAGTTTATACCATATACGGAAACAGATTCCAAATGGATTAAAGAAGACACAGGAGAGTCTCTATATGACACTGAGATAGAAAAAAAAATCTTGAAATAAAAATTGGATATGGTGCACCTGGGTGGCTCAGTCAGTTAAGCATCCGACTCCAGATTTCTGCTCAGGTCATGATCTCGGGGCTCTGCACTTGGCCTGGAGCCTGCTTAAGATTCTCTCTCCTTCTCCCCTTCCCTCTACCCCTCCCCCTGACACTCATGCTCTCTCTCTCAAAACATCGAAAAAAACTGAAAATAAAATGGTTTATTCTAAAAAAAAAATGGATGGAGAAAAAAATGTTATTGCTTAATATTTCTTTGCAACAAGAGGCATCATAAATAAAGTAAAAAGATATACCACCAACTAGGAGAAGATATTTCAAATACATATGACAAAAGATTAATATCCAGAATATATAAACAACAAATAGGAAAAAGAAGGAACTTCTGGAAAACAAGAAACATAGCTCATACACTCACCTCTTTCTGGAGGTGATTGCTCTTCCTTCCCATCCCACTCCCCGGATCCCCACTCCCCCCAACCATATAATTTTAATTGGAACTGACAATCATAATACTCAAGCTGACCCAACCTAGACCCTACCCCCATATTTTTTCGTTAAAAATGTTCCTCTGCAAAGCTAGAAAGATACAGACCACAGCCCACACCCCTTCTTCTCTCCCAAACCCCCAAGCCCCACCACATGTGGAAGAAACGGTCTACAGGAGAACACTGAAGACCACAGGCAGAAGGAACACATGCTCCTGTCCTCTTAGCTAACTGGTTACGTGAACTGCTTACTGTTCACTCCTACCACACAACCAGGTTTCAATATATGATAGAATATCATAGCATATCTCACGTCTTGGTTACCAAATTCCCTTAAAAGCTTCTTATGAAGGACTTATGGCAAAATTCTTCCTGAAAACCTCAACTGGAAACCACTTGGCAGATTTACGCTGCTTCTCCCGCCAAGTCCTCTCCGTATTTTTTCCAATGTTATAGCCAATCTAACTTGGTCAATCAAAGATAAAGGATGCTCACCTATTGTGGAAAAAAGAATCCAAATGCAGTCATCTGCTAGGGGGGCTTCTGTAGCCCCCAGACAACTCTGAATCAGACGGCAGTGGGGGTGCTTCTATGGAAAGGGGAGGTAGGTAGAGTAGCCCTCTAAGAGCCACAGACCCTGAGAAAATTATAGTCTTAATAAGTTACAAGACATATTATTCTTTATTCATCTTCTTGACACTCAGCCACATGTACCAACAGTTGCAGCATTCTCCAAATTTTCGTCTCTAATTCAAAAAATAACAGCATGGTCCGCTGGCTCAGTCAGTAAAGCATGGGACTCTTGATCTCAGGACTTTGAGGTCAAGCCCCACTCTGGGTGTAGAGCTTACTTTAAAAAAATAAAAGTGACAGAATGGACACAGTGGCTAAAGGCCAGGCTGTGGAGTACTCTTGCTTAACAAAGTCCCTTCTAGAATTATTGCCCCAAAATTATTTTCTTTTTCATCAATTTAAGGGAAAAAAAAAAAAAGCCCTCCCATAACAATCCCTTCAAAGAATTTGTGGAACATCAAGTTTGTCAATCTCCTAAAGCTGTCTCTCATGTAGATTTCATTCTTTAAAATGGGATTCATTAGGGAAGCCTGGCTGGCTCAGTCAATAAAGCACACAACTCTTGATCGCAGGGTTGTGAGCTCAAGCCCCACACTGGGCATGGAGCCTCCTCTTTAAAAAAAAAAAAAAAAAAATCAGTAAATAAATAAATAAAATAAAATGGGATGCGTCAGCCATCTTCCTCGGAAACTCAAACACCTCTCAGTACCATACCAACATGATCAAGGTACTGAGTTTTTTTTACCCTGATACGACTTGCCCTTGTTCCAAAGGCCGACAATAGATAAATAATCGCCTACCATTTCAAACACCAGAATTAGGAAGAGAACCAGTCAGGCTTCACCTGCAAGGGCTGGTGAATCCCAAGAGGGGAACGAGAGCGTGGGCTCTCCTAGCTTAGTGGAAATGACCGTCAGCACGGCCGTCCCCTCACCAGCATGTCGGTGGCACTGAGGTAGTGCTTGCTCGCCATGCACTGTTCCAGCTTTTGAGGCACTTGCTTGATATTCTCAATTTCATCCAGCAGGTTCAGGACATGCTTATGTTCAATTCCTTCAATCCACAGTTTCCGAAGCTCATCCCTTTTGCAGTGCAATAGCATCTTGCACGAAAGCAGGTTCTCTTTTACCTACAAGAAAAGAGAGTCAACCTTAAGTCAGTCCAAAGTCTTGCCATCCAAAATCTATAATCTGGTTAGCTGTTTTCGTTAAGGTCACTAAAAGGGAACCGTTCCTAATTCCCCCTCCCACTAATCTCCATGGTCAGTGGGCTTGCAAAATTCTCATCCTGGTTCTGACCCTGACTCACTTGGATGGGGCGTCTCCATCTCCATGTGTATTTTGCTCTCCTGTGAAATGAGAAAACTACTCCTAACCTACCGCTGAGTGAATCTAGAAAAAGGGACTTAGGACTGAGAGATCTCTGAAAATATGTTAAAATATCCACCCACTTAGGTTAAAATACCTAAAAGAGAATGACTGATAGAGTCCATGCTATTATTTTCTCTGCATGTTTCTTATTCAGCTGATAGGTCACTTGGACCATCCTACACCTCTAGGTCAGCTCAAGTTTAGAACCAAGGAACCACGCATTCATCTCGACTGGCATGAAAATAAGCCCGCTGTCCAGAAAAGAGTAGACATATCTAGAGATAATCTCGAAATAAGAGGAAATAGCACATACCAAGGATTTTTAGATATTAAATAAGATAATCTCAAACATTCTCATCGATCTGCAGTTTGGTGACCAGTAAGGCATAGCTCAACAAAACTGGAGGAAGAGGAGCAGGAAGGGGTAGTCACAAGGTACATGAGGATTACTTTTCATATTCGTAATTAAGACTTTCCGATTTTTATGACATGAAATAAAAAGAATCACCACCTTCCACCATTCACAGAGCTAGTCTCCCTTACTTGTGACATTCCTTACATGTGTTTTTATTTAAATTAAAATTAAGTATTTGTTTACAGGGTTTTTTTTGGTTTTTGAGAGAGAGAGAAAGAAGGGGGGAGTGTGGCAAGGGAGAGGGAGAGCAAGAATCTTAAGCAGGCTCCGTGCCCAGCACAGAGCCCAAGGTGGGACTCGATCTTACTACCCTGAGATCATGACATGAATCAAAATCATGAGTAGGATACTTAACCAACTGAGCCACCCAGGCTCAACCCCCAACTTTTTTTTGGGGGGGGGACAGAAAGTAGCTATTTTGTGTTTTGTTTTATATTAGATTTATGAATACATGTCAGGTACACCATTTGATCAATTTTAGCAAATGCAAGACACCTATATAACCCAAACCATCAAATGCAGGACATTTCCGTCACCCCCAGAAAGTCTACCACGTTTCTGACTATTGAAAATCTGTCTCCTACAAGATCTGGTGTGGTGGTACACATACTCACAAATATTATGCTTCTAGTCATTATGAAACGAAATTTCAACATTTTTCCAACACACATGGAAAACATAAAGATAGAACGCTAAGACCAGAATGTTTCTTGAGAAAGCACCTACTCTATTTCAATAACATTAGCGCTATACCAAATCCCACTTTTAAGAAACTCTCTCATGTAAAAAAGAACCCTAAATAAAGAGATTTTGTCATCTCTCTTGATAAGCACAGTGGACTGATTATTAGCTTTCGGGGGAGTCATGGATCTCTTTGAAAATCTACTGAAGATGGTCCTAATTACTCCACTCCTTCCTGCACTCCCAACGTGATTTAAAAAAAAATCTGCCAAGCATAAAGCACCTAAGAAAGAGAACAGAGAGAAGGGAACAGCACATAAGAGAGGATAACAAAAACGTTGAAGTTGGCAAGAAGACGGGAACATGAGTAATTTAGCAAAGGAGAGCAATCCGAAAGTCTTAGTGTGGAGTGGGTTTGCTACCATTGACAAGAAGGCACCAAGACCACCGAAGGTGGGAATACAGGGCTCACACCTTCCATAAGGCACATCTGGAGCCCCGGAGCCTCATCAAACCACACAGAGGGGAAATTCCCATCCCCCCAAACACTGGCCAAATAGAAGGTTTATGACTTGAAAATCAGAAAGGATCCAGGCTAAAGGAAGGGCGTGAGGCACTGGACAGCAAACAAGAATGACATCAAAGTGGGCCTATGGAGCAGTAAAATCCTCAGCCCCTCCAGACCCTCAGCTTCCTGCTAGGGCGGCCTCTGAGTACAGTCAGCTTGACTTTTAGCTCCGACACAGAAAACGTAGGGCTTTCCCTGGGAAAGGTGACAGGGCAAAAAGGCCTACAGTTAGTGACACCTGAGGTTTCACAAAGGAAACTGCTGGGTCCCTGCCCTCTCATCACTAGACAAAGCCCACAAAATGCTCTGAGCTCCCATTCAGCTTTGTACCTCCTCCCTCTTCCATTCAGTTAGCCAAGGAAAGCCTGGAATATGCCAAGTCAGGCCCCAAAACAAGCAAAAAGAAAAAAGTGCCGGGTGGGGCGGGGGAAGGGTAGTGGTATGGGACGAACATCTATGCAGGAAACGGAAATTTTTTAAAACTATAATTAAGATCCCTTGGGAAAAATAGGGGAAGGCACTACATCAATGAAACAAGAATAGGATGTTATTAAAAAAAGGCAACAACTGAGAATCAAAACAACTCTTGGAAATGAAAATACGATAGAAAAAAAATCCAATATAAATGCTAGAAGCTACCCTTGAGGAAATCTCCAGAGAATAAAACAAAAACAAGAGAGAGAAGACAAAAGAAAATGAGGGGATTGATCCAAGAAGTCTACTATTTGCCAAATAGGAGGTCCAGGGGAGGAAAAATGAGAAAAACGGAGTGGAGAAAGATAGCAATAAAATAATAAAAGAAAATGTCCCAGAAGACACGTGTTTTTAGATTGGAAAAGCACACCAAGTGTTCAAGAAAATGGAGTGAGAAAAGACTCAAGCCAGGGCACATTATCCTGACAGGTGAGAACACAGGGATAAAGAGACAATCGTAAAAGCTTTCAATGGGGGGTGAGGAGAGGAACAAAATCCATACAAAGAACTGTGAATCAGAATGCATCAGACTTTTCTCAACAGCAACACTAAAAACCACAAGACAGAGGAATAACATAGCTTCAAAATCCTAAGAATTATTTCCCAGAAAAACTATCAATCAAGTGTGAGGGAAGAATAAAGACATTTTCAGACACATAAGCTCTCTAAATAAATAAACAAACAAACAAATAAATAAATAAATAACCTTATATGCACGATATCTCAGCAAGCTAGTGAAAAACATGCTCCATCAACACAAGAGAAAAACAGGAAATGGCCAACACGGGATCCAGGAAAAGGGAAAACCAATGCAGAAGAAAGGCAACAGGAATATTCAATCAGTAATTGCAAGGAAAGCAGCAACAACAAAATTGCAGAGGCACAAACAGTATGCTAGATGGCTTAGAGGTAAATATTTCCGTAGTTTTAATAAAATTAGCACCATCTATTTAACCAAAAATTAGGATACAACCAGAGAGGGAGAGGTTGAGGGAAGAAGATGAAGTCGGTTAGGGCAAAGAGCAGGAGGCAGGCCTAAATCCCCATCCTCCACAGCTGGAAGGTCCTACACCATGTGTACAATAGAAAAATCAAGACTACTATAAGCATTTTACTAAAAGTAAAAGTCAGTGGCTCTGAAGCTTTGCAGTTGGGACCGGGGAAGGATGAGGTGGGGAAGTACTGGTTTTTGTCATCACTTGTGGTTTTGACTTTTTAAATTTTTATATGAAGCATAGTTGACATGTAGTATTGTTTTCAGGTAGACAAGACAGTGATAAGACAATCATATACGTGATAAAATGTTCACCACGATTAAGTGTAGTCATCATCTGTCACCATACAAAGTTGTTACAGTATTACTGGCTGTATTCCCCAAGCTCTACTCTTCATCCCTACAACTTGTATATCTCTTAATGCCCATTATTGAACTTCTGAAACCTACTTCTCAAGGCTGTCATTCCCAGATCCTATTGGGAGTTCTTGTTCTCTGGGCTAGGAACTCTGGCTATTAAATCTATTGTCTCTTAAATCTTAGTTAAAATCTGTTAAAGCCTGATTTCTAATACTCTATTCTTCTCACTTGGTTCTGCAATTCTCGGATTCTTCTTTGGTTTAATGGTTACTATGGAAATTGTTAAAAAGTAAATTTTATGTCATGCAACACCCAACTAGGCTCTTGAGCAGGGGGGACGGGAAATAAACTTACTGAGTGTCAGTAAAGCTTAGCAAACTCCTTTCTCATTGGAAAAAGAGACCATTTTGGCATTTCACACTAGGAGATATACGAGTCAGGTCACTTCTCCTTTTTGCCTACTACATGGAGGAAAACTAAAAAGGAAGGCAGAACTTGTGTCTGTGTTTGGGGGCGGGGGGGAGATGGCATCAGGCTATGTGGAAAATGAACATCACCAAAATTATTCCCTAAACTAAGTTATTAGCCAAGGCTGCAGACATAAGAAGTTACAAGAACTTTTAATATTAGATTGCCCTGAGGCTTCAACTTTTTGATTAGAAAGTCCCAGTTATGAAGAAATGTTATTTTAAAACTTGGGCGACAAGGGGGAATACTATTCGGCAATAAAAGAGAAGAAATATGAAGAATCTCAAACATTTTGATGAACAAATGAAGCCACGTACAAAAAAATACATACTTGAAGTTCTAGAACATGCAAAACTAAAAAATAATCTATAGTAACGAGATTTTTTTTTAATTTTTTTAAAGATTTTATTTATTTATTTGACAAAGACACAGCCAGAGAGAGAACACAAGCAGGGGGAGTGGGAGAGGGAGAAGCAGGCTTCCCGCAGAGCAGAGAGCCTGATGGGGGCTCGATCCCGGGAACCTGGGATCATGACCCAAGCCAAAGGCAGACGCTTAAAAACTGAGCCACCCAGGTGCCCCATATAGTGATGGGATTTAAATCAGTAGTTGTTTGGAGCAGGATGTGGAAGAATTAGGGGGGAAGGGAGGGGAACACAGAATTTTAACTCCAAGGAAGCAGCAGGGAACTCTCTGGAGTAGATGGGAATACATTCGAGGATATATACACTTGCTAAAATTCACTGAACTGTACTCTAAAATACTGCATCCTATTGCAAGTAAATTATAGCTCAATAAATGCTTTATGTCCAGGGAAAAGAGAAACCACACTGTAGCCATCAATGAACAACAACATCTAGAATGTGAGAATGGTACCAAGTTACATCTAAACTTTCATTTCTCGATGTGGTGACAGCATTTTAATTCCATTCTATTGAATTTATCAGGATTATTAAGATTGAAAACTTACGTTAGTTTGTTCCTGAAATAAATCCATAGTCAACCTATTCAAATCAACACATCAAAACCTAAGTACAGAAATCCTTCTTCAAACACAAGTTTCCTTTGCTTCCTTAGACTTCCAGTAACTTCACAGTTGCTCCTAATCACCTGTGTCGCCACAGCAAGAATTTCAGTTTCAATATACAAGATCCTCCAGCCACTCTAATTAGAGCCTATCAGAAAAAGGGAAAATAAGGGTAACAGGCCCCTTTTCCAGGTTATTATGAATGGGTATGCGAGATGATACAGAAAGCAGAGAAACAGAGCTATCTGCAACGCTGTCTTAGGGAAGATAAAGAGAGGAAAACTAACCAGGGCCCTGAGTAACAACGTGGTTATCTTTGTGAGAAGAGGAACATAGATCTATGTAAGAGAGGCTGATGGATACAGGCCTCATGTCATCAAATTGGACGATTTTCTGATTTTGTACAAGGATAATGGGGGGAGGGAACGCCTTTGGGTGTGCATAGTATCTGCAGTAAAGCGTAACAAATATGCAAGCACCCCACTGAAACTACAGACTAGAAATAGTCTACAAAGTTCCCCATAAACAAGGGACAGTAACCGCAAATTAATGTAACAGTTGATGTTATTCTTAATTCTGAAAGTACAAAATTTATTTTCTCTTCTGTAGTTAAAAATAAATCTACATATAAACGTGTTCATGGTTATTCTCCTGGCATGTGTCCAACACATTTTTTTCCATAGTCTCATACAAAGTGTCTGGAAGGAATGATGTGTAGAAACACTACTCACGGTTCTGTTTTATATCCATTTACAACTACTGATCACGTTTAAATTACCTTCAAACTTTTATTTCCATGCTTTTGTTCCCTTCAGGTTTTTGTTTTGTTTTGTTTTGTTTTGTTTTGTTTTGTTTGTTCTTTGGGGGTTTTCTTAGCTGCCATTCTAAGGTCTTAAATTCTCTGAGAGGCTCCACTGAACCCTTTCCGAGGCCAATACTTTTCCCTTGAGTTGCAGAGTCTGGACATAGTACACAAATACAGATACAGTTAAACTTAATGGAAACATGACCTCTTAGTTCTTGTGAATGCCTTCATACGCTCTACTGCCTAGATTTTAAATTATACTATCTTATTGCCCACTGTTGAGCATGTCCCTTTCTAGGCTTTTCTTCCTTTCTCAGAGAAGCAGCCAGGATTTTTCCACCTTACATTTGGGCTATAAATAATTTCCTACCCCATCCATGTTGCCCTATCGTGACATTTTTTTGTATTAAGGTTACTCTTTGTTCTTATTCTGTCTTGCAAGGTATACTTTCATATAAAAGCCACAAAATTATTTTAAATGTTAAGTAATGAATGTTGCACTACTCAATGATTAAGCCCTTAACAACTTCATTTGAATAATCACATACAGTTATTTCTAATTATAGGCAAGAAAAATGAGTTAAGAGCTTGATCTAGTACCAATGGGACAGCTGAAATTGGGGTGAAATGTAAAGTGTGCATGTTCACCATAGAGACAAGTATGTTTTCCCTTTGGCCTACCAGCTCCTGGGACAAACATGAGACAGATCCTTAGTGTCTTTAAAGAAATCTGATGTCCTCTCATCCACCCCCTCCAGCATAGAGCAAACGCTCCAGTGCAAAGACCAGCAAGTATCACCTGTGCCACCCAAGTCCCCCAGCTTGTCCCATTCATATCCATCATTTTGATGCTGCTGCTGTTAACAGTCATTATTAGGAGATTAGCAGAACCCATGGATTCTGAGGTTTTCTACTGCAGTAACATGTCATTCTGACTGACATCAATATGTATTTAACAGTAATAGGAGAGCCTAAGCATTTTGATTATCCACATTACTTGACCTGATCAATCATACATGCTCTTTCATTCACACGTATTTTTTTTAATCTAGAAAAAAATTCCCAATAGACTTGACTCTCTGGGAAAAGAGTCAACTCTATCATCTCATTATCCTCAAGGACTTAGATTCTACTAATGTAAATCCATATATGAAACTATTATCATAATGGGAAATGTCAACAGTTCTGTGTTCTCAAGCTCTGAAAGCACAAATATGGACATCTTCATCTGCCATGGTCCCCACTGGAATCTAATCGGTATGTCAGCTACAATAACCCTTTTAAAATGTTGTTATCATGCCATTCTTGTGTTCAAAAGTTTATCGCAACAGATTCCCACCATACTCCAAGAGCTATGAACCAAGTCCTTACAGTCACCAAAATCCCACGTGACCTGACTCCCCACACTGCACCTCGTCTACCAGCTGTCTCTCCAGCCACTCTCCGCTTCCCCCATCCCATTTTGCTCCAGCCCCACTGGCCTCCTCGCTGCTTCCCCCAAATTCCAACGATGTTCTTGCTTCAGGACCTTTCCGCACCTGCTGTTCCTTCTTCCTAAGGTGCTTCTTTCTCTTGACCCTCCCTCACTTCCTTCAGGTGTTGGCTCAAACGTCCCCTCAGTCAAGCCTTTCCTGACCAATCCATTTAAACAGCAAATCGCAATTCTCCCTTCCCTGCTTTTGGTTTTGAAAGCACAGCACTTCTTGCCATCTGTTATACCACACTGTACTAATTTACAGTGGGTTTCCCTTGACTAGAATGGAAACCAGAACGTAAACTCCACAAGGCCAGGAATTTGTTTTATTCACTTCTATACCCCAGAGCCTCGAGCAATGCTCAGCACAAAACAGACACTTCACACGGAGACTCAATCTGCATTGTTAACTATCACCTACTTTGTTTTTCTGTCCTCTCCCACAGCATGTCAGTTCCGTGAGGACAGGGATAGGTGTTTTCTGTGGGTATAACCCCAGCAATGAAAACAGAAGCAGGCACACGGCTAGCACTCCACAGATATTTGCTGAATGAATCCTCATTACATTCATTTGCCAGAGAACAGAAAGAAAATTTCAACCTACGTCTGCACATTCTCACTATCTTACTGGATGTGAAATAATATAGCCCCATGATGATTCAATCATCCCCACTATTATTTTAAAAATATGCCTAACTACACACACCTATATTTGGTATATAAATCCAAAGTGCAATTAAAAACCGAAAATGACAGGGAAAGATTAGTAAGAACACATCAGTGTTTCCTTAATGATAAGAAATGGACTTTCAGGGGCGCCTGGGTGGCTCAGTCGTTAGGCGTCTGCCTTCGGTTCAGGTCATGATCCCAGTGTCCTGGGATTGAGCCACGCATGGGGCTCCTTGCTCCACAAGGGGCCTGCTTTCTCCCTCTGCCACTCCTTCTGCTTGTGTTCTCTCTCTCGCTATGTTTCTCACTGTCAAATAAATAAAATCTTTAAAAAGAAAAAAAAGAAATGGACTTTCACAGTACAAAACTGTCAAATTATACAATAAAAACAAATTCACATTCATTTTTCCCCCAACATTTTTCTTCTCCCATTTATCAATTATTAAAGGCTTTTTTGAAAGGAGCTTTAGTCCTTTCTCTTCCCAATATCAAGCTAATTCATAATAGAATTAAGTGACATTTACTTTGACAAGTGTCTGATGTAATAAACACAAAGTTTTCTTTTTGTTTTCTTTTGCTCAAAATTCTAGCGTACTTAAAAATGAGGACAGTGAACAGACTATGGCTGTTAAAACAAATGTGAAATAATCAAGAGGAGACTCTTTTTCAATACAAGCCAATACTCTCTGGGCAAAGAGGCTATTGACTCCAAGTGATAGGAAGTCAAGGCAGAAACCACTACAGGCTTCCCTTGACATTAGGACAAAGTCCTTTCAACCAAGTGGACTAATCAGAAAACAGAAATACCAAACCTTCACCCTCACTGTGATTACCTGGGGCAAAGCCAGAAGGTCAGCAGCACTAGACATTCATTTTCTAACTCCTCTTGAGCTTAGTATATTGGGTCAAAATGGACTACAGTTGACTTTAAACTGATCTATAGCTTTACCTCTTTTCACAGATAAATCCACAGGATGAACTCACCATTTGTAAAGGCGAAGAATTATAGTATTCCTTTTGAAAATGCCCAGTTAATTTCATAATGTAAAGAGGTCATCAAATTGCTTCAGAAAAGGTTAAGAGCTTGCTGATTCTCAAACGGTCCTCTTAGAGGCTGAAACTCATGTGTCAACAGCATTTTTCTAAGAATAATTTAAGTATGTGCCTAGGAAACCCTAAGTTAAGGTCTGGAAAACAGACAAGAGAACATGTGGGAAAGCTGTACACGCAGCTGTTACCGGGCAGGGGCAGTCCAGAGAATTCCGAACCAATCAATAGCACAGGCAGCTCATTTCAAATGGTCTGTGCAGCCCCGTGGGCACAAAGGCACTGGAGGGGCAGCTGAGGAGTGTAAGGAGGGGACCAAGCATGAAGCTCTGCATCTCAGACCCCAACACCACACAAGAGGCAACTAGGATGTCGGGGTTCCACGAGATAGCTCATTTTAAAAAGGGCGGTTAAGTCTCAAAGAGGTCTGAAAACCAGCAGCAAGGAGCTCAGAATTAGGGACTCTAAAGGGACTCAAGTGTTCAAATCCTCAATCTGCTGAGCGAGGAACGGTCATGCCTGGCAAAGAAGCAGTGCTAAGCGGTAGCAGTTACCGTTAGCAGACTGGTACTAAAGGCAATTAAAGGACTGATCCTCCAAACTCACAGCCAGAGACCCCAGGACTATGATGCGACGGCCCCCAATGGTCAGTTCATCCCTTGGCCAAACACAAAAATACCCCTGAGGAAACCACTTTGTCGTTTAGGCAGTAAAGACATGGTAGCCAGGAACCAAGAGTTTTTCAAGGACACACTACAAAAGGCGGTGGGCAGGAAAGGGGGCAACAAGTAGAAAGAGAGAGAGGAAGAAACAAAGAATGGACAAGAAATCGCTGCAAAATATAGGAAAATGACAACAGAAGATACTACATGCTTGTCACGACCAAGGAAGGGTATTCAAGAATTTCCGTATTCATAAATACATGTTTCAGTATTTCGTAAGTTGGGCTCGTGTCACATTCACACCCAGAATGTGAACAGAAGTCACAACCAACTTCAAATGAGGGGACATACTCAAAGCCCAAATTTCAAAAAATGTTTCAATGGCTACAGCAACACACACACACACACAAAAGGAGCCTATTAAATACACTGGATACACAGAAATGGGAGCTTCTAATAATAAGAGGCCCTGGAGTCGCAGAACAGCTTCCCTTTCGTGTCCTCACATTGGGGCCACCTCCCCCACGTCCTTCCACACCGTGACAAGAAGTAGTAGCAGCAGAAGCCAAGGATAAGACACAGGGAGGAGGCAAGTCTAGGATGCCCCCCATGATCCTCTTCCGCCAGGCTTTCCAGACACTGCAAAACTCCCAGAAAGTGTGGTTATGAGTCCCCTCCCAAGGCCAGTCACCGCTATCATGGTGCCTCTATACGCTACAAGCCCTGGCCTAATGGTAGGGGCCACAATCCCAAGAGGACAAGGAGGCCCACCTGCTTTATTTTATTTCGGGAGTTGGTGATGCGCTCTGTGATGCTCTGGTACGTGCGGATGGCTGTCGTCAGTTCCGTGTAGTGCTGCACAATCAGCTCGTCCAGGTCACGGTCGCACTTCTCATAGGCTTCTTCGAGCCGCCCCTTCTCATTCTCTCGGTCTTCCACATCATCACTGGTAGACAGAGTCCTGGTGAAGACAGAGACTGTATCAAGCTCAATCAAATTTAAAAGCAAAAAAGGAAGACAGGAGTTAATACACGAGCACATTGCCCTCACTAAGGAGGCAGGAAATGAAACAAGTTACTAACAGAAAATACTGACGCCACTGCCCTATTAAATTTCAAGAGCCCGTCCAAGAGGATTTGGTGGTTGCCTAATGGAGCAGCCTTTCCCTCCACTCTTCCCTTGGCACACGAATCTTAATTAGATGGGCAGCGTGAACTCTGCGAGAGTCTGGGCAGGTCCTGATTTGGTTGACTGAATCCCAGGAATTCCATTCACCGAATCAGTGACAAGGCTGACCAGTGAGACCTACAGACTTCTAGGAGTAGTTTTCCTGCAGGATTAACAGGAAGCTGGATATTGTTTTTTTTTTCTGGACACTGGATATTGTTAAAGCTAATATACTCAAACATTTCACCCACCTTGCAACCATGGAAGGGAAAGCCAAGAGGAATGACAAGCTACTGCACTGGTATCACTGCCCAAAGCAGCCAACCCTACCGCTGCTTTCCTTCAGGATTTCTCGTTAGGGGAGATGATAAATATCCATTAGTTTAAGTCACCCTCAGTTGGTCTTTCATATAAAGCTAAAAGTGTACTAACTGATAAAATTACTTATACACTGAGGAACTGAGCACTCCAAATAGCTCATTTAAATGAACTAAATTTGGTACAGAGCCCCCAGCGGCCTGAAAATAAGGTCGCATCAATTCTAAAATGTGTTACAACAGCAATAATATAAGCTATACTACAAGACAATCCCTACTTTTACTATTCATCACAGCACTAACAAGATTGATATGAGTCAACAATAACCAGGGAATGAGACAGATACACTTAATTAAAAGTCTTTCATTAACTTAGTTTGATACATGGGCCACAGATCTTTGTTTTCTTTTATTATCTTTTTTGGATAATTTTTTTTTAAGTGTTCTAATTGGTAACAAAGAAACCTTCTTCTTTCATCCTTTGGCTGCAGTAATTTAGAGTTTCATTAAATTTCCTCAGATTTGTCAGCTTACATACATTCAGCATCTCTTATTTCATTTATCTTTAATCTAGGGAAGGGGTAGTTTAGGCTTTTGATGATGGATGCAATCAATTATAAGTCTATCATTAGAACTGCTTTCAGAGATGGTCTATCTGTGAATCAATCACACATCTACTTCCAGATATTCACAAGCAAAATACTGTATAACAGTTTTTTCCCCAACTGTCATTTAGAGCAAGAGATCTTAATTCATGAGCCACATCATGTATAAAACTTCTTTCTCAATTTAGAGGGAGATTCAGCAGACCAGTCTTCAACATCAATCTAATCTCTAAAAAGAATTTCGTAAATGTGTTAAGGATGCCAAGAGACCAGTTCTAGCAGGAAATGGTGGGGGGCAGGGACAAGACAAGAAATATAATGAAGGAAAATGCAAAGCCTCTAAGGGTTGTGTGGTACATTCCGGAAAGCGACACACTAGGAATGCCAAGACTTGAAGGAAGGCCTTTATCAGGCCAGATCCTGTGTCCTCCTCTGCCAAGTGGTGATTCTACATTGGACTACCTACCTCCAAGATTACTTTCAGGTAGAAAATACTGCACAGTATTTGGCTAATAAAACAAATCAGAGGGGCTCCTGGGTGGCTCAGTGAGTTAAAGCCTCTGCCTTCGGCTCAGGTCATGATCTCAGGGTCTGAGATTGAGCCCCGCATCAGGCTCTCTGCTCAGCAGGGAATCTGCTTCCCCCTCTCTCTACCTGTCTTCTGCCTCCTTGTGATCTCTCTCTCTCTCTGTCAAATAAATAAATAAAATCTTTAAAAAAAAAAACAAATCAGAGTAGACAACCTCAGGAATATGGTTTCAAAGATGGAGCTTGCAATATCACTTGCAATATTTGCATACAGGGAGCTAAGCATGCCTTCCTATTGTTTCTATGATACATAACTTTGCTCTTTAAATCTGAAACCTTCCAGGCTGGTAATCTAAAGTAAAGCACAATCAGAAAATGCCTTCGATTTATCAACTGTCCCAAAGGGAAGAGTTCCTAGGTATTTACCTCTGATTTTCCCCTTCTAACAGCAAACAGCCACAGATTTGTCAGAGCTCCGCCAGATCAGTTTGCCATCTTTACAATGCTTTGATTTCCTCTCCACCACCATTTGTGGAAGGAGACATGCCAAACATTTCCCGTTGTTTACATTAACTAGGAGAATTACCATTAAAGAAAATGTCAGGCCCAGAGAGGACACCTTCTTGGGCATCAGCTGTCACTATAACACATTACCTCCGCATCAAGAGTTATTTATGAAATAGAAAGGGTTACTAAAATGAAGATTAGAAAGTAAATTGGGTCCATAGGGGGTTTTAGCTCCTGTTTTCATTTTTAGAGAAAATATTTGTATAAGGAAAGAGCCTATGCCAGGTTTGTGCCCCTTTAATTTCATCCTCTTAATGGAAACTGGGCTGAATGACAGTTTGCCTTTAGTTGGAAATAGAGAACAAAACCACCCAAGATTTTTTTTAATTAGAGAAAAGGAAGGCAACAAGGTTACTAATAACAATAATTGCCACAAATATTTAGAAAGGCTCACCACAGCTGCCAGAAACCCCCAGTGCTGCACATTCTATAGATTGTATGCTGAATCCTCCTGAAAGCCCTTAGGAGTGGTCCTGTTTTCATCCTCCCTCTACGTTTTGAATCCTGGCTCCACCACTTAGTACCTGTATGACATTGGTCGTGGCATCTCATTTTTTTTTAAGATTTTATTTATTTATTTATTTATTTGAGAGATTCAGAGAGAGAGAGCACAAGCAGAGAGAGGGAGAAGCAAACTCCCCTGCTGGGCAGGGAGCCCGATACAGGGCTTGATCCCAGGGCTCTGAGGTCATGACCTGGCCAAAGGCAGACGCGTAACCAACTGAGCCATCCAGGCACCCTCATCTCATTTTGCTCCTTTACAAAATGTAGAGAATAATGATACCTTCCTTATAGGGCGACGGGAATTAAAGAAGATCCAACAAAGCCTGGGAAATCATCAGCATTCAATGAATGGCGGTGGCTGTTGCTGGCTCTCATTGTCGCAGTAGTAGCAGTCAGAGCAGCAAGGGCAATAGCAATGCTCCACAACGTCATGCAAAGGACATCCTTTGGAGACAGAGATTCAAATTCTATCACCCCCAAAACGCTAGGCCGTTTGGCTAGGCATGAGATTTAACCTCTCTGACTCACCTTACTCCTCCTTGACATCAAGAATTGTAGAGAGTCTGAGATTTTTATCCTACTCACAAGCTAACAAGTTAGCCTGCCAGAGTTTCATGGATGCTGCTAGAAGACACAAAACTTGTGGGTCAGAAACAAAGGACTTTCTTACTCACAGCAGAGCACGCAGCAGGAGCACCCCACCCCGGCCCCAAGTCCTATGGGGGTTAGGCATTTGGACCCAACTCTATGCCCGGACACACTGTGAATGACTAGAGAGGAATCTCAATGTGGGAAAGCTCCAACTTCTACACTGGACAGTACACACGCCTGCCAGTTCTTCCACTGGGAGAGATCATCTCTATCTTCCCAACATCCAAATACACAATCTTGAAGAGACTGTCTAGAACAAAGGGCGCTCAGTGCTTTGCTAAGAAGAACTTCAGAAACAGCACTCCCAAGGAGTGTGGGCTCCCAACAACAATGAACCATAATCCCCTGGGTTCCTTCAGAGACTGCGGGGTGTCAAGCAATAGTGGACGGTATCCCCAACCCGTTTTCTTTTCTGCAAAATGAGACCAGAAACGCAATGTCTCCCACAATAAATATTTGCACCATAAATGAATGATACAGCATAAAAGCAGACTAGAAGTCTAGGGCAAAAGTATTCGTGTCTGCTACCAAAACACAGCAAATTTCTATGTGGAATTATCTTACTTTAAGCCAGTCACTTGACCTCAACTGAGAGCAGGGAAGAGAACATCTGTCATCTAAGCTCACCTCACCAGCCAGGTCAGGAACCTCTCCCCAGCCTTCTAATGAGCCTCTGTGAGATGGAAAACGCAGTAGTTTGCATAGCCATTCACTGCAATTTTGAACAGCTCTCCTTGTTACAAAGCCTTTCATTAAAATAAAATCAGGCTCTTTATAATTTCTACCCATTGATCCAAGTTCCACCTTTTTTCGGTCACATAAGTCTATTCCTTCTTCCATACGATTTCTCTTTAATGGGAAAAGGCTCTCAGTGCTTCTTTCTCAGGTTAAACATCTCTCCCTGCTTCAACTATTTCTCCCACGATATGGCTCCCACGTGGCCCACCATCCTTGTGGATTTCCCTTCCAAAACAGGTAAGGCTCAAATAGAACTTACTATTAATCTCAGTGGTTTTAGGCATAATAATTCGCTTATTCCTGACAACAACTCTAGGAGGTAGGTACCATTACCACCTCCCTTGTTACAGATGGGAAACAGAGCTGTGTGTTAGAGGCACAGAACTTTTATGTAGCAGCGCCAGGCCTCAAACCCGAGTGGTCTGACCTTTAAAAGCTTCCCCATCCTGTGTAGTACCAGAACTGAATACAACACACTCCTGATATGGCCTGACCAGTCCAAACAGGAAGAGGCTTAACACAGGCACCATATTTTTAATAATCAGGCCTAAAACTACATCGCATTTTGGTAAATACCGACTCCAAAAGTTATCCAAGATCCCCCCGGACAGTAAGTGCTGACAAGCCAGCTCTCGTTCATCTACTTGGGAAATTTCCAAACTAAATACAGAAATGTACATGCATCCTTGTGTCCTACATTTGAGAAAGGGAAGGTGAAAGTGGAGCAGAAGGTATTAGTGTCCATAATGTGCCAGGGAATGCAGTGGTTATTTTGTACACATGATCTAAGACAATCCTCAAAAAGTCTGGTGAGATGGAATCAGAGGAATAGAGAGGGAAGGTAACTTTCACGCACACGCACAACTGATACAGGAATTGGACTCGACGTTAAGTATACATGACTTCAAAGCCCAAGCCTTTTCCACTATGCCGGTTATGAACTCCCACTCCTTGTGCCTTCAGCTCCTGGTCAAGCTACAGCTTCCATCTAGGAGAAGAGTAGATGGACGGGGATGCAGACAATACCGAACAAGCTGCCAAGCGCTCTGAGTCTGGAGTCTGGACAAGAAGCATGAACTGAAAGACATGAGCACAGGAGAAACAAGCTGAAGTTGCCACCCCAAGATGCTTTCATGTTACTGAACCGTTTAGATTTTTTTCTCCATTCCTATCTCAAACCATTAAGATTCACAAACTATAGCCAAGTTCATGGAGGAACATTAAAAGCATACACTAAATTCTAGTTAAGCGAGACACAGAGACATTTCTGGATCACCAAGAATTTTTCACAAAGACAGCTCTGGCATTTTGCATGATGAATTACATCTCTAACCATGACTAATTAGTCCCAAGGAAGGAATTTATTTACCTAATGGGCTAAGAGGCCCACAGTGCACATGTAAAGGTACCGTTAACAGCACCTAGTAGGAACACATGCTACATGGTTCTAGTGAATTCACTGTCAGCAGCTCCAAGCTAGCCTTACACACAAGCATTAAACCAGAGTAAGTAACTGCAGATCTGAAACTGACTTTGTCACTTTCCTTTTTTTTTTTTTACACCAGCTTCTGTATTTCAGTCTAGCCGGTCAAGTGTTCTGAAAGGAAAATAACTAGTCACCATCACAGACTCCTTCTACGGAGCAATTTTGCCTTCGCTTTGGACTTAATAGAGTAATGGAGTCCAGACAGGGGGAAAGCACACAAAAGTCAATATTACTCTTAAAAAAGACAAAAGCAAGATCCAATAAAAGAAAAGGCACACCTATGAAAATAAGGTTAGTCACCCCAAGAGAAACAATAACCTTCAGTCTAAGACAAAATGAGAGGATGCAGAAAGAACACAAAGCTAAAACACTGCCAATTTGGAATGTATCTTAAGTTTCTGACTCCTCTCATCATGTGTCAACCATGAAGTGTTTGCCACTTTCAAGCTCTTTAAGCAAGTCTCTTAGCTTCTGTGTCTGTCTCTTTCCTTGCCAAGCAGACAAGATAGTAAGAGTACCTGCCTCGCCAGGTGGTTGTGACTGGCAACATATGTGAACGTGCTTGGTAAAATATCAAGGGCCATTGATGTGTGGGCTGACATGTTATTAGGAACCAAATAAATCATCTGTGGATCACAATATTGTTAGCCCAAAGCCTCCCCCATTCTTAAGTTCCTGAAGATATTTATTCATGAATTAAGGTCAGACCTTTTCTTTACATTCTCAACGGTGCCTGGCACATTAGAAGGGCTCAGGAAAAGCTAAATAATGAGCAGCAGCCAGATGCAGGCTCTGAAGAGGTCAGGGAGGGCAGTTCTCTGCCTTAAGAAACAATTGCTACTAAATTGTCTCACAGAAAGAAATGCCGGTTCAAAAATCTCTAGGAAAGGACAAATAATAGTTACAGCGACCCTACTGAGTTCATTTAGTCATCCAACCGATAGTTAATGGATACCTAGAGTACTTGGCAGGCAGGCTCTAAGCAGCTAGAGATGCAGCCAGGAATAAAAGCAATCACTCCCCTCAGGAAGCTTACTTACATCCTACTGGGAGGAAGCAAGTAATACAAGAGAAAAACACAACGCATGCAGGCCAGGAAGAAACAGTTATGGAAAAAACAGAGGCTAGGTAGGAGGAGGGGGAGTACACAACACAAGGAAGCCAGAGAAAACCTCTCAGATAAAGATGGCATTTGAATAGAGCTTTCTAGAAAATGAGGGGGAGAGAGTCGGCACTATCTGGGGAAACAGATTCCAGAAAGAACAGAGAAGATGCACGGGCCCTGAAGCAGGGTGTTTGGCTTGTTTGAGGTACAAGTCACAGCAAGGAAGTCAGTGTGGCTTCAGAGAAGCAAGAGAGGGGACAGTGAAAGATCAGGTAAGAAGCTGGGAGCCAGATCAGGTACAGCTTTGTGGACTTTTACTCTAAATGTTCTTTGATGCAACCTGGGGGTTAGCACCCAAGCAAAGAATAACAGCTTTCAGGGCGCCTGGCTGGCTCCGTGGGAAGAGCACACAACTCTTGCTCTTGGGGTAGTGAGTTTGAACCCCACGCTGGGTGCAGAGAAATAAAGGAAAAATGCATAAAAACTATAAAAAAAAAAAGAATGACAGCTTTTTTTTTAATTTTATTATGTTATGTTGGTCACCACACAGTACATCGTTAGTTTTTGATGTACTGTTTCATGATTCATTGTTTGCATATAAACAGGGCTTTCAACGAGTATTTAATAATGAATACTGAATGGCAAATATTCAACAATATTTCAAGTTTCATTTTACATCTATCCAACCTCTTTCTAAAAAAGATCGGGGACCATTTGTACAAAAATGTAGGTGATACAAATGAGAAAGTAAACTTAGTTAAGGAGATAGAGGACAAAACGATGCCATACAAATGGAGAACTCGGGTATGCAGGACCGGGTGGGCAAACACAGTTGATAGGAAACAAGCCCTGAACCTGACCGTGAGGTTCCTAGCCATGCAAAACAGGGAATGTAGCCAGTTAAGTCATTCTTATTATCAAAAAGATGGATTCCAGTTCCTCTGTTGAGGAAGCTAACTTGAAGCTACTCCTCAATTCTAAAAGAAATCTTTCACTTAAAACAATAAGACAATATACAATACAGTGAACAAAGTCCTCAACCACCTTCTAAAAACAATAAATTTTATGTGGTAGTTTCTTGTAAGTTCCTTCCAGAACAGAACATTAAAACACAACTCAGACCAAGAGATTGTGACTCTGAACATAGTCCAAGCACGAAGCTTTCCAATGATCCATTTTAATCTAAGAATGGAAACTGCGGAAAGTAGAGGATGAAATGGATCAAATCATGTTTCATTAATTTCCTCCTCTCAGCAACACCTCTGATAGTTCGAGATGACCAGACAGCAGTTCTTTGAAGAGCATCGACAGTACAAGTATTTGGTGTTAGAGGATTAGTAGGGACTGTTAAATATTATAAGCCAGAAAAGTAGGTAGAAAGGTTGCCAACCAATTGTGAAAAATTAACGACCTGCCCAGGGCTCTTGTCTGAGCCTCGAGATCAACCTCGAGATCATATAGGTAATGACAGACTGTCCCTCTGGAAGCATTTTGGGGTATATAAAGTAATAAGAGTCTCCAGAGTACCACCCGTTACAGATGAAATTGAGACATACCCTCCTACCACTCGCAAATTTATATTGAGGCACTAACCCTCAATGTGACTATTTGGACATCAGGGTCTCTAAAGGAGGTCCTACGGGTGGGGCCTCAATGAGATACAACTGGTGTCCTTAAAAGCAGAGAAAGAGACACAAAAGAGCCCTCTCTCTCCACATACTCACAGAGAAAAGGCCCATTTGAGGACACAGCAAGAAGGTGACCATCTACAAGCCAAGAACAGAGGCCTTGCCAGAAACCAACCCTGACTGGTACCTTGATCTTGGACTTCTAGCCTCCAAAACTGTAAGGAAAGAGATTTCTGTTCAAGAAATCTTGAACACCACCCAGCCTGTGGTCTTTTGTTACAGCAACTCAAGCAGACTTAGATACCACCCTATAAAACACGGGCAGTATTACTTTGCTTGGCTAAATCTCAAGGCAGATGTTATCTGTCATGCCCCTTAGCCAAAGCAGCAACACAAATTCTCAGCAAATCCTCAAGAATTAACTGCCTAATCCAGCCTCAGATAACTAAACTAATTAACCTGCTATAAGAAATAATGTAATACACCTGAATTTTGATGACACCTGCAGAACAATTAGCATTATGTCCTGCTATCTGAAAACAGTTAATACGCTTAATTGTCTACTAAGGGCACTCCTTGTTGGTATCCAGTGACCTCTCCTCCAGGAATAATAAAGATTAACAAAACAATTTATGTAAATCCCTTCAAACAACTCAGAAAAACTCATTACTAGTACTAGGTCCCACATACCCAAAAATCACTTATCAGGAAACTACAAAGCTCAATCTACAATAGGAATCAAATCTCAGTGATATCCTTTCTGGGAAATACAAAGAATAGGCCTCTTACAGAACCCTGAGGTCCCCAAGTCCCTGCACTTTTTACTCGTCAGGCACCTAAACCCCTCAACCAGTACCACCTTCTCTCATTAGAGCAATTCTGCTGAATTTTTTTAGTCACATAATGGAAAGAGCACCAGACAAGGGGTTCTCTTCATTTACAGAGTATTGTAACACGATATCATAAGGCAAAAAAACTTAGTATTTTTAAACTCAAATACACAAGGGTTAACTAGTTACAGACCCCCTCGCTCCAAGTAGAAACAAGGTTTATTGAGCTCTCTAGAATATTCCTTTTTTGTTACTGATCCCAACACAGGAACAAAAAGTCTAGAGCATACAAGATTCTTGAAAACATGTTTCCAATTTCTTTACCAAACTGCTTTTAGGTTACACTATTAGATCTCCTTAGCCCTTACTCAAAGTGTGAGAGTCAGATTTTCTTTTCCTGTAAAGCATGAAACAGCCAAAGTAAGAAACGCCTGACAGTAACATGTCAGCAGGGGAACTAAAGACAGGTCAAGGGCACCTGAGTGGCTCAGTCAGTTAAGTGTCTACCTTCATCTCAGGCCATGATCCCAGGGTCCTGGCTCCCTGCTCAGCAGAGAGTCTGACCCCCCAACAGCCCCCCCATCCTGCTCATGTACACCTGCATCCATTCTTACTCAAATAAATATTAAAAAAAAAAAAAAGACAGTTCTAGGTATAAATCCAAACTAAAGAGAAGAAAAAGAGATCACTAAGAATATAAACACTAACAAGTTGAGTCTTCAAAGCCTATTCTACTAAGCAGAGCACTTTGTATATGATGATTCATCTACAAATGCTTCCAATGAATTATAAAAAAATGAGACTCATAATTCTGGTTTGGAAAAAATTAAATACTAAATGTTTGAGATGTGTATCACTATATAATCACATAAGATATGGCTTCACTCAAAGCATTACTGAATCTACATTACACTTTTTAATCCGATTTTATTATATTCAATTTTACACGACGTCTGCTTGTTTCTTAATTATGTCTTATTAGATCCCACAAAATACAAGATAATCCTGTCCCCCGTCCCAACTGTAACGATTCATGATGACAAGTCCCTCTGAAAAACTTTCCTGATGCATAAAAACAACATCCCTTAATTCACTACAAAGATTCACTTAATATTAAGTGACAATAAACAATTTCTGCTTTAAAGTCAATTGAAAAGTCACTGGTGTCTTGCTTAAGACAGCACTGAGGGCCAATTACTACACCCAACACATGCAGCTTTTCAATATTTCAATTACCTCAGTCATACAAAATACTTCTGGGGACCAAAGGCTCTAAGTCTTATAACCAACAGAGAAGGCCATTATCTAAAATTAAGTAAAATCTGCCTCACTACAGCATAAAACTGAGTCCCGGATTGACAGAGTCAATTTAAAATCTACCCTTCCCTTCTTTAACTGAGGCTACCTCTTTGCCCACTTCCATTTGAAGCTCCACACCCTCCTCAAAGCCTTCTCCACAGTGATCTTATTTTTCAATTCCAGGGGAATGTTTCAGTTACTACCAGTATGGCATTTGGTCATTTTAAAGGTGTAGGCTACTTCCTAATGTGGAGTTTCCAGTGAGTTCCTCAGAAATCCCATTTTAGAAGACAAGAGTAGGTGTTGTATGTACTAGGTTATCCTGAAATTCTGGATTACACAAATTGAAGCAGGTGTCTTAACTGCAGACATACAGGAGACTTTAATATGTTCTTGTGCCAGATGCCTTGGGGAGGGGGGCAGAAGTTGGGTGAACAAGACATGAAGATTATGAAGTATTTCTTAGATTTAGTCATCTATAGACCCTTGTAATTCCCACCCCCTTCTATCTCCCCAGTCCATAAACACACACGTGCATTTTCATGGAAATTTTCAAAAACGTACAAAAACTGAGAGACTCCTCAGATAACCCAGCTTCAACGATTATCAACACATCCCAATCTTGTCTCATCTATACCCTAACTTGAGCCCCTAGTTATTTTGAAGCAAATACTAGACATGGATATTTTTAGCAGTATATAATTCACTATACACCTCTTAAAAGAAAATAGTCTTAATCCCAGTATAATTTACATAGTTTTATATCATTTTCGGGTGTCCAATACAGTGATTCAACAATTGTGTACGTGACTCCGGGCTCATCACCTTTTCACCCGTCCCCGGACCCACCTGGGCTCCCGCAACCACCTGTTTGTTCTCTACAGTTAAAAGTCTACTCCTTTATTCATTTGTTTTGTTATTTAAATTAAGGATATTTTTGTAAAAACAGCCAGGATACCATTATCACAGCTTTAAAAAGTTAATGCTAATTGGTTTATTTCCCCCAACTAAATTATGTCCTAAGGGCTACTCAAACTCTAACTTGCATTCGAATCACCTGGTAATCCTGTTAGACTTCAGAGTCTGCTCCCCATGGGTCAGGTGGTGACAGAGGCTGCCTCTCTCCCCTTTTTTTAAGAGTCTACATTTCTAGCAAGCTCTCAAATGGTATTTTAAGTATATAATGATGCCCCCCATCATATGTAGCACAATGATAGGCACAAAATTTTCAATGGAAAATGCTTTTTGAATTATATGCCACTTTATTTTTTGCAAGGGCTTTGCATGCAATTAATGAATCATTGACACTACATCAAAAACTAACGACGTACTGTATGATGGCTGAACAAAATAAAAAAATTAAAATTAAAAAAATTAAAATTTTTTATTTTTTTCTCAAATACTTTTATTTTATTTTTTAGTGTTGCAAGATTCATTGTTCAAACAAGAAATGGCCAAAAAAGGTTCTCCTATGGAACTTAAAATATTAAGTTTTCCTACCATGTCAAATGGTACACAAGAATTTTCCTGTTAAATGATGAATTCCTGTGTTTTTCAAGGCAAAAATTCCCAACACATAAAGGACTGGCTACTAAAAAGACCAGAACTCATTTCACGGCTTGAAAGCAGTTAAAAATATAAGTAGCCGCAGAGTAGAAGACCAGAGGGAGCAGAACTCACCACTGCAAACTGAAAAATGCAAGCACAGACTAGAAACCTCCAAATGCAAGCAAAAACAAAAAGCAAAACAAAACCACCACCAACAAAAAACAACCTAAATGCTGTGCCACCCAAAGAAAGCGAATTACCAGCTCCATGAGAGCTCAGGCTACAGTGAACAACACTATCACAGGCAAACAAACAAAATATATATATATATATATTTTAAAATAAAGAAATACACAAACAGATGCAAAATAGTTCTAAAGCATTTCTAGGAGTTCTGAAGGAAAAGTTCCTGGAAAAATACTTTATGAAGTGGAAGTGTTTAGCTGTTGAATTAAATACTCTGCAAAATCTGAAAAGGTATTAGGGCAAAGATATCTAGTTCACTCTCATGCCGTACCTTTATACTGCACACCTGTACACATGATGACCTTATTCTTCTGCCTGCCCATATGCAACTGATGAAATCTGACCAATGGAAATGAATCTTTAAAGATATTTTTCAAAATATGAAGCACTAATATATATATATATATATATATGAAGCACTGATAAACTTCCGCTTCTGGTCTAGATGAAATAACTGGGACTGGATTTGCATCTGAAAGTAACAACAACCAAAAAAAAAAAAAAAACATGATTTCAAAACTTAAGCATTAAGGCAGTTAGAGTTTGCAGGGCAGGTGATGGAAAGAGAACTACAGAGCACTCTGGAGACCTGTAGAAGGGCTCCCTTAAAGCTTCCGCTATCATCATGCATGAGAAAACTACTCAAGGCCAGGAAAAGAACCACCAGTAAGGATTAGTGCACAGGAGTACCGGAAATCACACACAGCCAGGAGGGGAAATATGTTCACAGAGCACTGGGTGGAGTATTCAAAAGGATTTTGCCATAGTAGGGAAACAATACTGGTCCTAAACCAAATGTAGCTCCACCCCCCATGAGCAAAATATAAAACAAGAACTGAAAGGACCACAGTTTCCAAGTAACTTAACCAAATCCTAGAACAAAATTCAGGAATATTTACAAGAAAACAAAGACATCTGCTATCAGTACCCAAAGGTAAAATTCACAGTATCTAGTATCCAAAACGTATGTAAGGTATGTAAAAAAGGGGATGCAGATATTAATCAACTCAAACTAACCCAAAAACAACACAAGACAAAATGATACATAAGAATGTTAAAATTATTATAATACCTGTATTTCATAGTCCAAGAAGCTACAGGAAAGACTGAATGTGCAAGGAGAGCTATTAAAGATTTTTTTCTTAAAAGACCCAACTCAAACTTCTAGAGCTCAAAACTACAATCTAATAAAAAAAAATACACTACAAGGATTTAACAACAGATTGGAAATTGCAGAAAAGATTGATGAGGGGCGCCTGGGTGGCCCAGTGGGTTAAAGCCTCGGCCTTCGGCTCAGGTCATGATCTCAGGGTCCTGGAATTGAGCCCCACATAGGGCTCGCTGCTCAGTGGGGAGCCTGCTTCCCCCTCTCTCTGCCTGCCTCTCTGCCTACTTGGGATCTCTCTCTCTCTGTCAAATAAATAAAATGTTTAAAAAAAATTAAAATAAAATACTTAGATAAATCTGACCAACAATATATAAGACTTACACACTGAAATCTATTAAAAAAATGCTGAGAGAAATTACAGAATTAAATGAAAAGATACACCTGTTCAGGGGTAAGAAGACTCACCATAGCTGTCAATTTTCCTATATCACACTGTACATTCAATCCAATCCCAACCAAAATCCCATAAGGTTTTACCAGACACATTTACTAGCTAATTCAAAAACTGATATGAGAAAAAAACAAAATGAAATAAAATTGATAAGAAAATGCAAAGGACCTAGAATAGCCAAAATAACTTTTGTTTTGTTTTAAGTAGGCTCCATGGAGCCCGATGCGGGGCCTGAACTCACAATCCTGAGATCAAGACTTGAGCCAAAATCCAGAGTCGAACGCTCAACCAACTCAGTCACCCCAGCACCCCATCCAAAATAACTTTTAAAAAGTAGGGTACTGTGGAGAGCATACACTGTCTTCAAGACTTATAAAAGCAACAAGCAAGACTGTGTGGTAATATCAAGATAAACGGGTGAGTGAAATAGACTAGAGAATCAAGAAGTAGACCCACTATCAGTCAACTGATTTTTGACAGATATGCAAAAGAAATTCAGTGAAGCAAGCGTAACCTGTTTAATGAATGGTGTTGGAACAACAGGATACTCTTGCACAAAAAAATAAACTAGAAAAAGGACAGGGATGCCATAAGTATTCGTCTCTATCTTGATGTGGGTAGTGGTTACACAAGTAAAAATTCATCAAGCCATATACTTTACTATACGTATGTATGCCTCAAAAAGGGAAACAAATAAAGTCAGCATACAGGCTGGCTCAGTCAATAAAGCATGCAACTCTTGATCTTGGGGTTGTGAGTTTGAGCCCCACATTGGGGGGTAGAGATTATTTAAAAATAAGTTAGCATATAGAGTAAGCTCCTATATGTATTTAAAAATAATATTTTTTATTTGAAATAAAAAATTTCTGGGGCGCCTGGGTGGCTCAGTTGGTTAAGCGACTGCTTTCGGCTCAGGTCATGATCCCGGAGTCCCGGGATCGAGTCCCATATCGGACTCCCGGCTCTGCGGGAAGTCTGCTTCTCCCTCTGACCTTCTCCCCTCTCATTCTCAGTCTCTCTTTCTAATAAATAAATTAAAAAAAAAATCTTTAAAAAAAAAAAATTCTATCCATCCAACATTTTGTACACACATATACACACATCCAGAGACACAGCAAAGTCTAGAATTAGGTTCAGCTAATATCAATGACAGTAACTTACAAAGGATAAAGTTTGGAATAATCACATATTCCTGCATTCCCATTGTTTGAATATATACTAATATATTGTTTTAAATTATAACATTGTTTGAATTATCACAATACAGTTAATTTTTTAAAACTAGAAGCAAAGTTATTAATAGTGTTTAATTCTGGGTAAAGAGAATATGAGAGTTTATATTTTCTTCTCTGTAATTTTCTATATTTTTTAATTCTCTCACTTAAAAAATATTTATATAACTCCAAAGACTATATAGCAACATGAAAAAATTTTGGTATGCTAAAAAAGGTTAAGTTTGTTATAATTACAACTATTAAACTTCTGTAAGTGCCTAGACAAGATCCACACAAAAACCTTAAAAAGGAAAACAGGTGATATTTAGGAAATGAGATTGTTGGACTTTTTTTATGACTTTTTTTTTTTTTTACAAGTTTTTGTGATACAAAAATGGGGACGTTGAAATGACAAGTGCCCATAGGAAGAGAACAAAATGCATGGAATACTGTTGAAGATCCCACTTATGTCCAACAATGGAAAACAGAGATCAACTTTTCCATAAATGGTGCTCGAAAAACTGACCATCCATCTGCAAAAAAGTGAATCTAGAGACAAATCTTACAGCCTTCACAAAAATTAACTTGAACTGGGGGCGCCTGGGTGGCTGAGTGGGTTAAAGCCTCTGCCTTCAGCTCAGGTCATGATCTCAGGGTCCTGGGATCGAGCCCCGCATCAGGCTCTCTGCTCAGCAGGGAGCCTGCTTCCCCCTCGCTTCCCCCTCTCTCTCTGCCTGCCTCTCTGCCTACTTGTGATCTCTCTCTCTCTGTCAAATAAATAAAATCTTTAAAAAAAAACAATTAACTTGAACGGGATAACGTGGAACTGGATAACCAAGTACAAGACACAATATGAAACTCCCAGAAGTTAACATTGGAGAAAACGTACATGATCTTGGGTATGGCTCAGACTTTCTACGTTACAATGCCAAAGATATGACCCATGACAGAAATCATTGATGATTCATTAACAGTACAAATTTCTGCTCTGGGAAGACTCTGTCAAGAGAATAAGACAAGCCACAGACTGGGAGGAAATATTTGCAACATGCATACATCCACATGTGTCCGGCTGTAACACACAACTGAATGACAGAGAGATAAATACTCCCCTCTTACTCACAACTGACTTAATAAAGACAATCATCAAAACATCCAGTTTCTAGCCAGGGTTTGGGAAAACAGGTGGGCAAATACACCACTTGTGGGAGCAAAAATGAACATCTTTCTGGAGGACATTTGGACTCTCTCAAAATACAAAATGTGAAGACACTCAGATGCAGCTATTCCTCTGCCATGATTTTACACCACGGGTCTACTCCCTGATGTACATGAACAAAGAAAGGAAGGAAGGAAGGAAGGAAGGAAGGCAGGAAGGAAGGAAGGAAGGCAGGCAGGCAGGAAGGCAGGCAGGCAGGCAGGCTGGCTTAAGTGCTTGTTATAAAAGGGGTGGGAGAGGGACCACCAATTAAATAGATTATGGTGTATCCATATGACAGAATGCTACAGAGCCACTAAAAAGACTGAAATCGATCAGTATGTGCTACTAGAAAAGATCTCCAAAATAAAGAAAAACAAGGAAATGAACAAAGGGTCAAAAATATACATAGTGTGATCCCATTTGTTTAAAGAATATATAATTTTAATGAATATGCCTTAAGTATATATAAATTCATAAGTATTATATGTTAATATATTAAATATTAAAGAATACACGTTCTGGTTTCAAGCTGATACATTCGCGCATACTTAAATACAGTTTTCTGTTTCTCTCAAGGAACCAAAGGTATGTCAGGAAGGAGATAAACAGGGTGAAAAGTCTTCATTTTTTTTGGGGCGGCTGGGTGGCTCAGTTGGTTAAGCAACTGCCTTCGGCTCAGGTCATGATCCCAGAGTCCTGGGATCAAGTCCCGCATCGGGCTCCCAGCTCCATGGGGAGTCTGCTTCTCCCTCTGACCTTCTCATCTTTCATGTTCTGTCTCTCTCTCTCTCAAATAAATAAATAAAATCTTAAAAAAAAAAAAAAGAAAAGTCTTCATTTTTCATTTTGTTCCTCTTGAAATATTTGAATTTTCTAAATACATAACTAAGTTTTTAACATTATATATCTTAATGGCAAAAAGGGTTATGGTGGCAAAGAGATCACAGGCCTTTTGGTTCATTGGTTTAGAAACTGTCTTTGATCTAATAAATGTTTTATACCTTATGTCTGTTTATATTTTATGTTTTACATGCACACATAAGCATACATATATTTAAATCTAGCTTCTGTGGCTGACTCTCAAATTATCAATAATCACCACCTTAATTCAGCTACACAAGGTTTCTTGGTTACAAAGTGAACATTCTGACAAATGGGATCAAACATTCCAGCCAAACTGGAAAGGATATTTCTGGCAGAAAATTAACATCATGCCCTGGGTTCTATCTGGTGAACATTACAATAAAGGTTCTAATTAGAGAAGCAGCAGATCCCGAAAAGGAAGAAATGAACACCTGCGAGTTCTCTATGCCAAACTGTGTTAGTCCCTCCTGTACACTCTTAAATTTCCCCCAAAACCAAATCATATTATTATTCCATTTTACAAATGAGGTACTAGACACAGTAGTCTGAAATACCCAGTCCAAGGTAATTCTACACGGGTAACACAACCCAGCAAGTTTCTACTATATACCTCAACGTCCACCAAACACTATGACCATACCTATCCACTGTAAGTAGTGGCTTAAAAAAAACCTGACTTATCACATAACATTACACCTCTCTGCCTCGAAGCTTTCAGGAAATCCCAATGTTAGAAATAGACTTGGATTCCCAAGATACTAATTCTTCATGTTTAGCAGGAGAAAAAGGGGGGAATTATTTTGCCCCTTCCATTCACATATGCTGTCAGATGGCCCAGGACTTTGAGGAGAAAAAAGTGTTTAGTCTCCAGACAGCCAGCAGTAATTTTCAAACAGTATTGCATCCCCAGTGCCAAGATGTCCCAGGGTACAAAGAGAGTGGAAACCCAAAAAACCCTACTGAGACAGGCTCAGATGAAGAGAAGAGGTGTTACTGAAAACAACACCAAGCACCTAACACAACTTTGGGGACTCTGCTCCAGAATGACCACGTTCCTTTCTGCCACAAACTGTGTCATGGACCTCAAAGCTGTGTATTCAAAGCCCTCATCAAAGCCTGGACCCCTTCAACAAAGCTTGCTTTGAATTAAATGTGGGGCTGACCAAAACAGTCTCTGAGGAGGAAGGGAATTTAACAGGTGTCTACAATAAAGGATTTTCTAAGTTTTTGAAATTCCAACTTCTGTGAAGACATGAAAGTTGATGAAAATGTGAGCCCTCAACTGCCTTCAAACCTCCTTGACATCTGTAACCACAGTCTGTCTACAAAAGCTCTGCTCTGAGGTTTCCATAAGGTCGCCTAAAGTCACAGCCAAAGTTTGTCTTCCCAATTAAATGGTCTATTAAAGGCCAACTTATAAAGAGAAGAGAGTCAACATTTAATTGGAAAGCAAATCACCTAACAGTAAGTGGTAGACACATTCCCCAATTAAAAATCTGACAAGAACTCACAAAAATAAAACAGCATCTCCAAAATGCCATCTTGCCTAGTCCCTATTTAGAAAGGCTGCCTGCTCTGATTTCACACCAAACAAAAGGTTAGGGGGGAAAAATCAATAGAAAAGTAGGAAAATGCTGTGTGTGCGCACACACGTGTAAAACTGTCCAAATTAACATCAGCAGGTGATCGCAACTCTGTCCACCCAATTAGTTCCATTTTAAAGGGGCAGTGGCAAGATTTCAAACCAAAAGCTGCAGTTAGCAGTGGCCTCAGACACTCGGTCCCAAGCACCATCCATCTCTTCATCAAAGCCCCACTTCCCAGCCTGAGGACCTCTTCTGCAATACCCCAGGAGTCCACCCTTTGAAACATCTGATTGTCCGGAAATATTTTTATTCAATACTTTAAATGGTTAAGATTTTCAATTATGAATCTCAAGGTACTTAAATACCCATCGACCAAAATGTAACATTTTCACAACAACTACACTAGACTTCTTGAAAATGGTTTGATTTTTAAACACTTCAAAGTAATGAACGATCACACTAGCAAAATAGTTATTATTTAACTATTTGGTACCACAGCTCCAAAGAGTGACGAGATTTGACTAGTTCCCATGTCTATACTTAATGTGTCCTTAGGTTGAACCTTTATCCACCTGTTGTTTTCTTATCCAGTGGTAAAAGATGACTAGCAATAAATGCTGTTTCAAGTCCTAGAAATAGCTTTAAATATATATGATGTGTTAGGCTAGTACATAATAAGGTATAGGAATGACTTTTTTAGAAAGATTTTTTTGAGAGAGAGAGAGAGAGAACGAGCGCGCCCGCACGCACGCTCACACCTGTGTGGACACACCAGCGGGGGGGGGGGGGGGGGCGGCGCACAGGAGAGAATCTCAAGCAGATTCTGACCCACAACCCTGAGATCACAACCTGAGCTGAAACCAAAAGTCAGAAGTTAACCAACTGAGGCCCCCAAGCGCCCCTAGAAATGACTTTTTTAACGTATCTGAACAAAAGAACCAAAGGAGAATTTTTAACATTCACTATTCAAAAGAAACCTCAGTGATATAAAAAGATAAAAAAAAAAAGCTAAACTAATCAAACTTTTCAAAGGATTACCACTGACTCACTTATTTGGTGACAAAATGATAAGTCCAAGGAAACATAAAAGAGAACTGGCATGTATCAGTATATCTTCAAGAAGGCTCAGATTTTATAAACATGTGCCTAAAATGGGTTCAGGAAAGCTCTGGTCTTTGAGAGAGAATCTGAAAGGAGGTTAAGGAAAAGAGGAGGTAATCCAAGTTTTACATGAGGAACTAAGCATCAAGAATACAATGTTGCAACAAGGGATAACACAAAGAATACAAACTGAACAGAGAGATAAAGCAACAACTTCAGAGTGACAAGACAATTTACCAACAAGAAATACACATTCCCCATTCTTTTTTCCCTCAGTTTTAGTGGATGTAATGGACATATAACACCATAGTCCTTTATGGTATACAACATAGTTCAATATATTGTATATATTGCAAAATGATTACAAGGTTAGTTAACATGCATCCATCTCACAGTTACAATTACTTTTTCTTGTAATAGAACCTTTAAGATCTACTCTCTTAGCAACTACATTCCCCATTCTATTCTCCTCTGAAGTACTCTCCCGTTTCTCCCCACCCAAACACCAAAGTAATACTACCATCCTCCTCTCATTAACTGCCACTGTTCACGAAATTTAAAGCATTGCATATGTTCAAAAGCACATCAGGGAGGAAACAACAAGGAAACGGAGCTGGCAACACTCTCATGCCAAACACACAATTTTCCTGTGACTCAAAGAAAATACTGAAATATAAACATTAACACTCTAGAAGCAACAGCATCCAGTCTTAAATAAGGTCCTATGTAACCATGAACTCTAATCCTTACTAAACTTGCCCAGGATGCTCGATCTGGACACTCCATTATACCACGCTAGTAAAGAGATGTCATGAAAGTATTATGCAAGTGGTCTGAGGTGGTCAAGGATAAGAAAGAAAAATGAAAAACATTAATACACAACAGAATTCAGCATAAAAATTGTGTAGGCCTAGATCATGGTGATATGTAAAGGTAACATAGATGGCTGTAAGACATGAATGAATAACCACAGATCATATTCCGCACCATCCAGCAGGAGAGCCCCCTGAAGAACAAAGGAACAGTCAACCAAAGGCAATGTGTTTCTGAATCAGCATCAGTTAAAACAAAACAAAAAATAAAAAAAAAAAAACACTTTAGTTTGGTTTTTATGCTTTTATCAAATGTAGGGCATTTGGAATCAATGTAATTGGCATTTAAGAAAACTGATACACAGCAGGAAAAAAATGGGTAAAGCCTACGGAATCAGAAATGGACAGCTGAAATGGTAATTTTATATCCAGCTGTTACCTTCCCTAACCCCTACTCCACTTGACAACTCCTACTTCTGGATTACCATATTTCACTCATCTCTGTTTCTAGACTTATGTCATAGTCTTTAACTTGCACATTTTATCCCTCAAATGAACTATACTCTCAACGGTAACATCATGTGTGATTTGTCTTTGCTAAACTCAGGGAATTCACTCAATTGTTCAACAAATATTTATTAAGCATGTATTTAGTCCCAGGCACCACACTACAAACTGGCACTAAATACATAGTTTAAGTGGATGTTGACTATAAGGCAGAAAAAATAAACAAATTCAACAAGAATCCAAATAAACTCATGTATTATAACTCCACAAAGGATTAAGATGATATGCTACCAATATTCTAGTTGGAGTTTTAGTATAACAAAACAAACATCCACACTGTCTGTATTGTCACAAGAACGTGGGTCCACACGAGACCAGCGGTCCTTTTGCATGGCCCACCAAGTTTATGAAGCATTTCCATACAAAAAAGAATTATCATCTTTAAAATAAAAAAACACTTAGTAATAACGATTTCTTAATAATCTTAAACTGGAGGCCCCTAAATAACACCCATGAGATGGGTCTTTATCAGTCCAGGTGCCTTAGACTATTTTAAAGTTCATACCTTCAAACCCTTACTAGCAGGTACTGCTGAAGCTGGATTTTTTTGTTGTTGTTGTTTTAATCATCAGGACATTGCAGGGACCCTCCTAGAACTCAACTAGAAATTTAGCATGGGGCGGGGGTTTACTTTATGAAAAATATATGAGTTGAAAGTTAAATGTTAACAACGTAAAAACGTGTTATAATACATTTTATTCAGGTTGTTGTAATCACTTCCTATATCATCCTTAATGATGTCCCAAAGGATTCCCCACCCTTAATTTATTTCACATTTTTTAAAAGAGGAGCCCCTAAAAGGTCCACCACTCCCACTCCTACCATACATATTCTGACAAAATAACGAGCATAGGGGATAACTCGAAATTTGTTTTGTTTTGAAGGAACAGACCGGGATAGGAAGGCAGAACAAAAATCGAAAACGATTGTATGCCTTCTAACCTATGGCCCTTTCACAAGCTCACTACAGGCTCTTGTATTGGAGGCTGTGGCCATTCACAGGTGGTTGGAGGTGTCCGAAGTGTGAAAACACAATCTGCAACTCGTGACAGTAGTCCCTGGACTTCAGGGCCTTACAACCAAGAAATCCAGGAAACAAAGTGCCATCCCCAAGTGAGCGCTGCTGAAGGCAATCCGTAAATAAACGCTGTATGAATAAATGAACACACCTGGCTTTCTCTACCAAGCCCCTTACAGCGTCCTTCTAAGGCCCAGGGACCCTAATGGAAAGCTCAGGTCCTAAAGAAAAGATAGCGAGGCGGGGCTCCTCCCTCTAGCCCAACCCCAGAAAAAAAGGGGGAACTGCGGGGGCCCTTGGGAGGGGCTGGGGGAGGCAAGGAGGAAGGGGGAGGGGTCGGCAGGGAGGAACCCAGCTAACCCTTCTCCCTTCCAAAGCGGAGGTCGAGCCGCTGCCCGCTGCCCCCTGTCCCCTGACCCTGCCTCCTGCCTCCCTCACCTGATCACAGAGATGAGCAGCCCCGAGGGGTCTTTGCTTTTGCTGACTGTGCTTCTGTATTTCCCACCAGCCGCTTCTGCCGCCATCTTGGCACCGGGCGGAGGGGGAGAACCGGTGGGCAAGAAGGAACCAAGTGAACGTAAACTCTGTAATTGACCTCGCTGGGGAGTAACCAATGGAAGAAGAGAATTTCAGTGACGCAAAACTGGATAGTCCAATCGCTGAACTAAGGAGGTGGGACTGAGGCAGCAAGTTTCGAGGTCCCGCACGCGCTCTAAGCACTCTGGGAATTGTAGTTTCTTTGCGTGGTTCCTGAGAGCGCTGGAAAACTAAACCAGTGGCAACTTGGTGAAGTCTCCGAATGACTGTCTGATATGTATTTATTCTGGTCTTGTGTGGGTTTTGGTTTTTGTTTTTTGTTTTTCCAGGTACCTTGTCTTTAGAATTTTATCATGTTTTTAACCAAATTTATCTTACAATGCCAAAAAGTGTATATAGGGGCGTGTTTTTACATGTGGGGGGTACGTCTATGAGCAAAATTTCACTTTAAACACAAATGGTTTAAAAAAACAATTTAATACTTAGTCGGGGGTTAGGTAGCAAAACAGCTCCCACGTTGCAATCTCTTAAAAGTCAGCCCTTGACACACACATATAACGAAAAATTTAAATTAAATTAATAAATAAAAACAATTCAATAAAATGTGAAAATAAGACATGGAAATGCTTTTCTTTAGAGAATAAATGCTTATTCTCGAAAACTAAATGTTTCTACGTTAGTTTTTTTTTTTTTTTAAGATTTTATTTATTTATTTGAGAGAGAGCGAGCGAGAGACAGCATGAGGGGAGAAGGTCAGAGGGAGAAGCAGACTCCACGCGGAGCCGGGAGCCTGATATGGGACTCCATTGCAGGACTCCAGGATCATGACCTGAGCTGAAGGCAGCCGCTCAACCAACTGAGCCACCCAGGCGCCCCTCTATGTTAGTTTTATGTGAGTTCAGCTATCTTTCACTGTGGCTGTATTTCCAGATAATCCTAAAAAATACCTGCAGAAACACGCAAATTAGATATTGACCAAAAAAACCAAAAAACAAAACTGACCAAATCACAGATTTTTTTTCTTCCCAAGCTAAATAAAATATACATAGTAATAATGTCCTTGTGCTTTCTTAATATTTTTCCTGGTAGGTTTTCATATTTCTTACATTTGACTCTACTGGCTTAGTGACTAATTCAGAACATGAAATAAGAAACAAAGATTAGTGTGCATATGAAAAGCATAAATCAAGGAACAAGAAGAAAAATATATATGAAACAGGAGGGAAGGATTCTGCTTAGTAGCAGTAAAGACTTAAAGAACTTCAGAGATGAAGAGAATACAGATCCAAAGGTTCTGGAGTTGTAGACTAGCAAACACAGAACACATCAACTACCTTTATTGGAAAAAAATAGAAGTATTAAATAAATTTTAGAATATCTATATATGAAGATATAACCGCTGGAAATCATAATTTTAATGGCTTTTAATGAAAGTGATGTTTTCATGGTATAAGTACAAAAAGCAGGCTATAAAGTTTAACTTGTATACAGAGAGAACAGTAATTGGCCCTAGTGTCTAAGAATGCAAGCAGTAGGAAAAAAACCATGGTCATTGCAGTTGATGCAGAAAAAATCTTTTGACAAAATCCAACACCCTTTTCACAATGAAACACTCAGAAAATTAGAATTGGAAGGGACCTTCTTCGACATGACAAAGAATATTAAAAATACATAGCTAACATCATACTCAATGGTGAAAAACTGAAAGCTTTCCAGCTATGATCAGGCACGGGACAAGGGCACCCACTTTTGCCACTTCTATTCAACGTAGTACTAGAAATTCTAGCCAGTGCAATTAGGCAAGAAAAAGAATAAAAGGCATCTAAATTGGAAAGGAAGAAGTGAAACTGTCTCTGTTTGTAGACAATATGATTTTACATATGGAAATCCTAAAGACTTTTTTAAAAAATGATTAGAGCCAATAAATCAACTCAGCAGGGGTGCAGCCCTGGGGATGCAATATCAAGACAAATCAGTAGTCTTTTTATACACTAACAACAAACTATTCAAAAGAAACTTAACAAAACAATTCCATTTATAATTGCACCAAAAATAAACAAACAAACAAACAAATAAATAAATAAAATACTTAGGAATGTATTTAACCAAGGAGGTGAAAGACTTCTACACTGAAAGCTACAAAACATTGGTGAAATTAAATTGAAGAACTAAATAAATGAAAAGACATCCTGTGTCCCTGAATTGAAAGACAATCTAGTTAAGATATCAATGTTCCCTAAAGCTATCTATAAACTCAATGCAATTTCTATGAAAATTCCAATGGCCTTTTTTGCCCAATTGGAAAAACTGATCTTAAAATTCATATAGAATTGCAAGGAGCCCCAAATAGTCAAAGCAATCTTTAAAAAGAACAAATTTGGAGAACTGAGTCTTCTTGATTTCAAATTTACTAAAAAGCTATAGTAATCAAAAGTGTAGCACTTACATAAACACATAGATCAATGGAATAGTATGGAGAGTCCAGAAACGAACCCATATATATATCTAAGATCAATTGATTTTCTACAAGGGTGCCAATATCATCCAATGGAAAAAGAAAAGTCTCTTCACCATGATTCAGGGAAAACTGGATATATATGTGCAAAAGAATGAAGTTGGATCCTGTCTCAGTCCACTCAAACTACTATAACATACCACAGACTGGGTAACTTATAAACAACAGAAATTTATTTCTTCCAGTTCTGGAGCCTTGAAGTCCAAGACCAAGGTTCCAGCATAGTCATGTTCCAGTGAAGGCCCTCCTCCTGGTTCGTGGTCAGCACCTTCATCCTGTGCCCTCAGTGGTGTAAGGGACAAGGGACTTCTGTGAAGTCTCTTTTATAAGAAAATGAATCCCTAATCACCTCCAAAAGACCCTATCTCCAAATACTATTGCCTTTGGGGGTTAGGAATCAACATGTGAATTTGCAAGTCAGGGAGAATACATTCAGACCTTACAGCATATTACAAAATTTAACCGCAAATTTATCAAAGAGATAAAATTCTTAAAGGAAAAAAAAATCGGGTAAATCCTTATGACACTTAGATTTGCCAATGGATTTTTATATATCACGCCAAAATCATAAACAACAAAGGGAAAAATAGATGACTTGGATTTCACCAAAATTAGCAACTTTTGTGTATCAAAGGACACAATCAAGAAAGTAAAAAAGACACCCCACAGGGTGTGAGAAAATATATGCAAATCATATATCTCATTTGGGTTGTGTATCCAGCATATGGAAAGAATTCTTAGAACTCAACCTCAAAAGACAGAAACTCCAATTAAAAACTAGGCAATGGACTAGAATAGACATTTCTCCAAGGGAAATATACAAATGGCCAACAAACACATGAAAAGATGCTCAACAACATTAGTTACCAGGGAAATGTAAATCAAAACCACAGTGAGATACCACTTCACACCCACAATTATGTCTATAATTTTAAATAACAGAAAATAAATGTTGGCAAGAATGTAGAGAAACTGGAACCCTTGTACATTGCTGGTGGGGATGTAAAAGGGTGCAGTGAAAGGGGAAAACAGTTTGGTGGTTCCTCAAAAATTTTAAATTACTACATGACCCAGAAATTTGACTGATAGGTATATATCCAAGAGAACTGAAAACAAGTGCTCAAAAACAAAACAAAACAAAACAAAAACAAACCTTGTACACAAACATCCATAGCAGCACTGTTCACAATAGCCAAAAGATGGAAACAACCCAAATGTCTATCAGTGGATGAATGTGGTATAATATGTGGTATATGATTGGGGTATAAACAAAATGTGACCTATCCATACAATGGAATATTCTTCAGCCAAAAAGAAGGAATAGAATACTGATACATGCTACACATTGATGAATGCTGAAAACATTATATTAAGTGAAAGAAGCTAGACACGAAAGGCTACACAATGTATGATTCTATCTTTATGAAACACCCAAAATAGGCAAATTCGCACAGGCAGAAAGCAGATGTTGGGGCCAAGGGCAGGACACTCCAAGTGGGCCACTTTAGCATAAAAATTAATTTGAGTTAAAAAGCAAGCAAAACCCTGCAGATTCAGGAAGATCTCTTTACCTCCCTCTCAATTGCCTTAAAAGAATTTAGAGAGGAAAACCTGATCCAGGTCCATAGACGACTACATTGCAATATGAACTTGGTATGGTAGACAGGGAGGGAGTTAGCAAGGCCTGTTTGATCAAAGTCTTCTATGTCCCATTGTTTCTGCATGCCCAAGAAAACATTCGTTTATCAAACGTATACTCTTATTTATCTTCCTATAAACTGCATTCCTTCCTTTTGAAGTCCCAGACCCGGATCCCCTTCTCCTCAGTTCACGATGATATTTATACCTCATTCTGCCAGACTGCCTTCAAAATCTCATGTCTATGTACATTCCCTGTGCATATGAAACTAAATTTTATTTTCTCCTGTTAAGCTGTGTCATGTCAATTTGATTCTTAGTCCAGCTGGAAGGACCTTGAAGAGCAGAAGAAATTCTTCTTCCCCAGCAAAGATTAGTGATTCCCTGGGGTTGGGGGGAGATGGGAATGGAGAATGACTGCTTCATAGACATAGGATTCCCTTTTGGGAAGATGGAAATGTTCTGGAACTTGATAGTGATGATGGTTGCACAATTTTATGAATGTATTAAAAGCCAATGAATGATATACCTTAAAGTGGTTAAAATAGTAAATATTATGTTATGTGTATTTGATGGCAATAAAAAAATTAAAAATGAGGGTTGTCGGTAGGACCACCTAGATTCAACGCCAGCTCTTCACTGATTGGCTAGGTTACCTCAGGCAAGTTATTCAACCTTTCTGTGCCTCAATTTCCTTACCTGTAAAGCAGGTGATAATAAGGAAGTCCCTTAGAAACAGTAATTTGGAGACTGTGAGACGTGCTTGATCAGCACTAGGCAAATATCAGCTATTATCGCTAAAGTAAGATAAAAGTTTTGTTTAAAATACACCTCTGTGGATATTATGAAGTTGTTTTAAGGAGCAAGAACACATATTTTCTTTTCCATTTTTTAACATCTCTCCGCATTTTCCAAATTTTCTATGTATAAGTTGCCTTTGTAAACAGATATAAACAAAAGAGCTTTTTTTTAAAAGCAAGACTTGGATAAGCACCAAAATGGTGGCTACTTTTATCATAAACTGGAAAAGCAATTATGTGATAATTAAATCAACACACCCCAATTAAACCTTAGTCCAATGAACTGCTTGCTTTTGCTTCTCTATTCCACTTCCTTTATATCCCACTTTCAGAAACCTTACCCATTGCACCTTTCATCTCCAGGTCACAGGAATACCCTTTTGCACTGCCTCTATTCTAGGTGACCTTCTAAACTAAAGCCAAACTTGCACTAAACTGTGAACAATGGGGAAAAAAAATCAAGGTTGGGCTTAGTGGGTCTGCCCATTTGTAACCACAGACCCCCAAACTCACCAGGCTACTTGGAACCAGATAAAAGGTATGAAGATCTAAGGGACTCATTATAGACTTTGCTGTGTGGAGGGCTAACCTGCTATACAGGGAAGTAAAAGCAAAGGAAATTATTATAAATCACAGCACCTTCTCAATGCCCAAAGAACAAAAGCATAAAAGCTGCAGACGTTTCAATGGGAAATAAACAAGGAAGGCTAGGATGGCTATAGCAGTCCTGATGGAATAGGTAGGTTATAATTAAGCTGGACCCCCAAATAAATAAATAAGTAATAGAGACTTAAACACCAGACCAGGAAGAAAAGGGCCTTCTAGACAGATGAGGCGCAAAGTGCAAACATGTATCCTATGTTAAAAGAATAATTTGAATAGAATAAAGGATTCATGGAGAAGAAATGGTGTCACAGGGGAAGAGATCCATGCAGATCTGTTCAGAAAGGACCTTGAAGCCCATGGCCAGGCCTTGGATATGTTTATGTAGCGACAGTGAGAAGCAGTGTATGCTCAGGTCTTGTTTTATATTGTCTATTATATTGTAAACCAGGGCAGACTGTTTCTTATTATTACATTTGTAAATATACCCAGAGGCTCTTAAAGCCATGGGAACATCCAATTAAATTAAAACACTTTGACCTCTTTGGATGAGAGGCTCTATATAAATCCAAGGTATTGATATTCTTATTATTGCGGATAAATGAAATGTGTGAATAAGGCTACCTCAGCAGCAGATTCATAAAAAAAATGCCGGGCCTGGGTGTCTGCAGGATGCCCAGGACAGACCCTGTGGATTTAAAAAAGAGTTTCTCAGAATGTCAACCATGTGGGCAGAACTCTAGAAAGAAAGTTATTTCATATCTTCTTTTTTTAAAATATTTTTTTAAAGATTTTATTTATTTATTTGAGATAGAGGCAGTGAGAGAGAGGATGAGAGGGGAGAAGGTCAGAGGGAGAAGCAGACTCCCCATGGAGCTGGGAGCCCGATGTGGGACTCGATTCCAGGACTCTGAGATCATGACCTGAGCCGAAGGCAGTTACCCAACCAACTGAGCCACCCAGGCACCCTCATATCTTCTTTGATATCGCCTGCTTATAAGAGCTCACCTAACATACAAAAAATGTGCTTAGGCAAGGAAATCAAGGCTAGAGGAATCAAGGTTAAAACTAGAGGGAAAAAAATTAACGATGCTTTCATCATGGAAAAAACAATGGTTTCATTCAGGATTTCAACTTGTCAGCTTTTTAAATTACCTCAGTTTACATAAATCTTACAAAAATATAAGCTTAATTTGAGATATATACACACAATATAAGCTTATTTTGAAATATACTCCAATATTCTATTTGGAGGGAAATGTTATATGTAGATCACAAGAGGCTATACAAGGTCTCACCTATTGTTATGTTTGCCACATTCTTGGTACCTGGTGCAGCCTATGTTGTCTATGGCAGAAGTGGGGTTTAATCTTCATGTTGCATTTGAGTTGGAGGTTGGCCAGGAATAGTCTTTTCAATAATAAAGGGCAATGTTCTTGAAAGGAGAGTGTCCTTTGTTTCTGCGGGACACCAGCCGGACTGCTGATAGCGAAGACAGGAACTGTCCTCCAGGTTCCTCCCAGATTCCAACATCCAACAAACGCCAAGTGCATAAACTGTACCAGGGAGCATGCATAGCCAAATACCTTCTGGGACTCTCCACCCAGATTTTCAACCAGGCTTCCAACTGATCCCACTTTTCCTACTCCCTTTGATTCCTTACTGCCTACTTCCCATGTGTTTCCCGTTTCAACAAATGATTCAAAAATCTGTTGAGTGAAAAGACATCCTATGCAATGGGACCAAAGATTTGCAAATCATACATCTGATAAGAGTCTAGTATCCAGAAAATAAAGAACTCTTATAATTCAGCAACAAAGAGACAAATAATTCAATTTTTTAAATGAGCAAAGGATCTAAATAGACATTTCTCCAAAGGAGATATACAGATGGCCAACAAGCACATGAAAAGATGCTAACAGGGGCACCTGGGTGGCTCAGTCAGTTAAGTGTCTGCCTTTAGCTCAGGTCATGATCCTAGGGTCCTGGGATCGAGCCCCGCATCGGGCTCCCTGCTCGTCACAGAGCCTGCTTCTCCTTCTCCCTCTGCCTGCTGCTCTGCCTACTTGTGCTCTCTATCTCTCTGTTGAATAAATAAAGTCTTAAAAAATATATTAAAAAAAAAAAAGAAAAGAAAAGATGCTAACATCAGTGGTCCTTAAGGAGATGCAAACCCAAACCACAATGAGATACTACTTAACACCCACCAGAATGGCTATAATTTTTTTGAAAAGAAAAGTAACAACTGTTGGCAAGTATGTGGAGAAATGGAAACCTAGTGCATCACGTGTGAGAATGTAAAATAGTGCAGCTGCAGTGGAAAATAGCTTGGAGGTTCCCCAAACTGAACCTAAAATTGAATGTAAAATTATCATATGACCCAGAAATTCTCCGTGTAGGTATACACACAAAGGAATTGAAAATAGGTGTCCAAAAAAAATTTATACACAAATGTTTATAGCAGTACCATTCACAATATCCAAAGTTGGAAAGAACCCTAATGTCCATCAATGGGTAGATGGATAAACAAAATGTGGTATACCCATAGAGTGGCTTATTATTCAGCCATAAAAAGGAATGCAGTATTGATCAATTCTTCAACATGATGAATCTCAAAAATATTCCGCTAAGTGAAAGAAGCCAGACACAAAAGGTCCCATATTTTGTGATTCCTTTTCTATGAAATATCCAGAAAAGACAAATCCAAAGAGAGAGAAAGTAGATTAGTGGTTTTCAGGTGAACAAAGAAAGTGACTGCTTTATAGGCACAGGTTTTGTTGGAGGTGATGGAAATGTGCTGGACCTGGATAGTGTTGCATACCATTGTAAATATAGTAAATGTCACTGAATTATACACTATTATATACAGATAACAGAATTTATATTTATAGAAATATAAATTCATAATATATTTTATGATTTTATAATAATAAAAAGTTATAATATATACATATACGGAAAGGGAAAAAAAGAAAGAGACCAAGCAAGTTCTAACAATTTGACATCTATGATGCTTCTTAATTCCATCCCCTTCATGGCATTCCCTTCCCATTGATTTAATCAGGTCTTTATCATTCCCTCCTCAAAACTCTCATTAGCTTCCTACATGGGACTCCTCTCTCTTATATCACCTTCATTCTGATCTACCCATCACACTAACTGAAATCCACCAGTTCAAATGTGTTGTACATGGTGTTTGTGGCCTTTGCTGACTTGAATCTGTTCTGTGATGTTTGCTCATCAGCTAATAATTTAGGGGCCCAACTGTGCATCACCTCATGCATTCTACATCTCAGAAGTTTTTTCTTATGCATCAATCTAATCTGCCACTGTATGAGTGGAAAGTAAGACTTTATGTACTTGTCATGTATTGTAATATTTCCTTACATGAACCTCTTCCATGCCCCACCCTCAATACGAGGAATCTGACTCTTTACTCTTGCTTTAGGAACATCGAAGGACTCTCATTGCCCATAGCATTATTTTTCAAACTGTGTACTAAAGAACCAACTCCAAATGATCTTTCCAGCTTCTTTATTGATTATTCCCCATTATATCGTGCTCTCTAGATGTGTCTCAAACACACAAGGTATTCTTGGATTTTTCCTTTATTCTACATGTTTTTGCTCAGCCTACAATGTCTCTGAGTCCCAGATCCCATATCTTGACTATGGGCTTAAAATGTGGCTGCCTAACTTCAGGCTTATTGAGAAACTCAGAGATAATAAGATATGTATGTAGGACACTCAACATACGGTTATTTTTTTTTTAAGATTTTTATTTATTTATTTATTTGATATAGAGAGAGAGATTACAAGTAGGCAGAGAGGCAGGCAGAGAGAGAGAGGAGGAAGCAGGCTCCCTGCCAAGCAGAGAGCCCCATGCGGGGCTCGATCCCAGAACCCCGAGATCATGACCCGAGCTGAAGGCAGAGGCTTTAACCCACTGAGCCACCCAGGCGCCCCAACATATGGTTATTTTTAAGAAAGAATGTCTTTCCATTTACCTGGTGAAAGTTCTGCTTGCCCTTTAAGGCCAAAGGTCAATAGATCACCTAAGCACTCACACACCACACGTGTACACACCACAACTCCCTTAATTCTCTATTAGCAACAGTTACGGCAAGATGATACTACGGTTGTTCTAGGGGCTGTGCCAGTTTCCTTCAGACTTGTTCATTTGTAAACTTGAGTGCAAAAACAGGTAAACTTGAGTGCAAATACACAGAAAATGAATTGTATTTCATTTTCATACCCTCAGCACCTTCCACAGAGCAGGGTCTCAGTATCTGTTGAATTGAAACATCCTCTATACTCCTTTAATATATAATGGGCTAGACCAAATCTTCCAAAATTACTTTAAGGAAAATTAACCAGACTGCCCAGTAAACATCACCATAGTCATCAAACTAGTAAGTGATTTAAACACAGTAATTCCTTCAACAACTTAAAAAAGAGTTTAGCATTTTAGTTGAATTAATTCAAACTTAAGTTGCCTTTTGGGAACCATAACAAAAATAGAAATAATTTTTGATAGATTTATAGATTATTATCTATTTGACTCTAGAAAATCATGAGGAATGTTAAAATAGAATCAGCAACGTCACTTCATATCTGTAATTTTTCATACTGTCCAGACTAAAATCCCATGTTGTCTATATGTTTCACGTATATAAGTAAAACTGTAGACAATACAAAGATCGATGTGTTTGTTCTGTGCTTATAGAAAATGCTTACAGATGTTTATTGCGGAATTAGACAAATATTCACAATGCAAAAGCTTGTGGATTTTCATTTAAATAATTATTTGATAATATTTCTTTCCTTGGGCGCCTGGGTGGCTCAGTTGGTTGGGCGACGGCCTTGGGCTCGGGTCGTGGTCCCGGAGTGCCGGGATCGAGTCCCATATCGGACTCCCGGCTCTGCGGGAAGTCTGCTTCTCCCTCTGACCTTCTCCCTTCTCATTCTCAGTCTCTCTCTCTCTAATAAATAAATAAAAAATCTTAAAAAAAAAAAATATTTCTGTCCTTAATTGCCTTGTCAGTGGTTTAAAAAACAAAAGACACCTGTACCAGACAATGAAACAATGGAGCTGTCTATTACAAGATTTCAAGAATTAATGTCTACAGAACGTCAGTCACTCTGAAATCACACTTCTCATTGCAATGGGATCAACAGCAACACCATCATTTATCTTCAATTGTTCTAAGAGAATCTTCAACCATCTCCCAGGAAAAGTTTGTTATGGCAACCCCTCTGATATCCGGAGACTGGCAGGTGTCACAGGGGAACCTGATTCACAAATGGAATCAATTATTCTGCATGGACTGAACAGTTATTGAACAGAGATTATCAAGTTGAACTGGTTCAACTAAGAGAAGAAAAACAGACACCTACATGGTGTAACTTGATTAGCTCTCCCAAAGTAACTTTCCTCTGCTTGTCCTATTTCCTAGAAACCCTTATGAAAAAAGCTATTGTGTGTCTGGAGGGAGGGAGAACATACTAAGATTTATTTACATTATATAGATATGTATTTTCCCCAACAGATGCATGAGTACATGTGTTCAAAGAGAAACGTGAAAGCTATTCATAGCAGCATGATTCATAATATCCCCAAATTGGGCATTATAAGAAAACGCCCAACAGCAGAATGTAGAAATAGAGTCATAGTCTAGCAACAGAATACTTGAAAGCAGTGAAAAAGAAGTCAATTTCAGCTACACACAACATGAGTGAGTCTCAAAAATGCAAGATGAAACAGGAAAGACAGACACAAAATCATGCCGACTGTATAGTCCCACCTACGCAAAGTTCAAAAACAAGCAAAAGAAACTATACTGTTATAAGTCAAAATTGTGGTTACCTTCTGGATGAGAGGCACAAGGAGGCACAACTGGAGGGGGAGGAACCAGTAGTGTTCTCTTTGTTAACAAGGTGTGGTTACAGAAATATTCAACTTCAATAAAGTTCAATAAAACTTTGTTTTAGACCTCATTTCTATTTAATTTTTTATGTTCTAGTTTACTAACTTTTCTGAAAGTAACAACGTATTGTCAAACATACTCTTCACTTTTCTGAATGTGACCATATATACTGACTTTTTTTATGCTCTAGATATATTACACTTACATATGCATTATATATCCTTGTAAGAATACAAGAAGCTGATGAAATAATCATCTGGGTTGGGGCATGTGCATATATACGGAACTTATTTATGCTGTAAATATATTATACTTTCTTATGCGTTATATATATCCTTGTAAGAATATAAGAAGCTGATGATCTGCGTTGGGGCATGTGGGTCATACAGTCAAGCATCCAGCTCTTGGTTTCAGCTCAGGTCATGATCTCAGGGTTGAGAGACAGAGCCCCGCATCCAGCTCTGCGCTCAACATGGAGACTGCTTGAGTTTCTATCTCTCTCTCCCTCTGGCCTTCATCCCCACCCCCCCCTCTCTCTTTCAAAATAAATAAATAAAACTTAAAAATATGTATGATCATTTGAGTTGCCTCTTGGGAAGGGAACTAGGCACCTGGAGGGTAGGGATGTATTTTAAAAATTTTAACCTATATGAATGTATTATCTGCTCAATAATAATTTAAATACATTATTCCAAGCTTTATCTGACATAGATAGTTCTGGCAGAATTTAATAGTTTCTAGATTCTAGCTTTTACTTCCTGTGCTTTGCATTTGTCACCCATATCTTGTGTTACGCAGTGCTCCCAACGGTGTCTTGCTAAGGTGATGACAGTCCCTTGACAATTACCATCTACTTGAAAAATTCAATGGCATTTCACTCTTTCCATTTCCAGTCATTTTCCAGAATTTTGTGTCCATGTTCTATTTTAGCCTCCAAAACTCTCTCCTAAGATTACGCTGGCAATTCTGATACAGGTTTTTCAGGGTTCCCACACACACAGGTCATTCACTTTTATACATTCACTTAGACTTTTTAGAAGTTTAATTAAATGATTGCTCGAAATCTCATCAAATTCTTCAGTTATATAAATAATTGCGCAGAAGTGCCACTTTTATAAACACTTGTGTGCACTGAGTAAACACTAAATAGATGACATTTGTTTAACTTTACAGGTTTGTGAGATTTTCACACTTAATTTCAAAAATATTAAGTAAACAAATGCTCAGCTATGCACACAATTCTTAAGAAACAGTCATTACCACCTGCTACCTGCTCAGTGCCAACATTTGTAAATTAACAACATTTCACCTGTGCACTGAATGCCAGGTTCTTTGGCTGGAGTGATCGTGGAGAAATGTGCTCTTCTTTGGGGACACATAAGTAAGATTTTTATATATATGAGTGTGAGTGTCATGAAAAGCAAAACAGAGAATTATGGGAAAGGGTAACAAGGGCACTTACCACCTTAAATAGTAACTGCTAAATCCTAAACCTATTGAGTGGACTTGACAAAATAGCAGAAGTTCTAAAATAATTTTTAACAATAGTCTCAGTTAACAGATGGGAAAACTGAAGTAGACACAGAGTGATCTGGAATGTGTCTATTCAAGGTTTCCATTCTTTTGATCCAGGAGTGGTATTTTAAAGGTTAAGAATGATATGACACAGGGCCTGACCAGGTCTCAATCTTGGTCCCAGGGGGTCATCTGCATGCCAGGAATTAAGACTTTAAGTGCTGCATGTAAAAGGTGTGAGGAAGGGAGCATATCATGGGGGCTTCAGACAATAGCTATTTGCCAACAATAAATAGCATTTCAGTATTAACATCATTGAGTAAACTGGTGCATATCAGCGGAACATTAGCCCTGTTCTAATCCCAGTAACAATCCTGATCTTCCCAATAACAAGTGCCATATATATATGCGTGAGACGATGTTCTAGAGTCTCTAAATATGTTATCCCCAGTTCCTCTCTAATCTTTCTAGGTAGAAATGATTATTCCAGATTCTACCAAGAAGAACCATGAGACAGACAAATGATTTTCAATTTTTGCATTCATTCAAAGTGACTTTTTGGATGTAAGAACGAAATGCAATCCATGAACCTTAATGGAAGCCGAGATTTTTTAAAAAGCAGTAAACCAATTAGAGCAGACATTTTTGAGACAATTCTTGAATTTTAAACACAGACTGTATATTAATCTTTTTTTCTTAGGTGTCATGGTAGCATTGTGTTTATATAAGAAAATGGTCTTGTTTTTAGGAAATGTGTTTTGAAATATTTATGGATGAAAAATCATGGTTTCTTCACCATGTTTCCAAATGGTTTAGAAAAAAATAAATATGTGTGTAAACAGAAAAAGCAAATGTAGCCAGATGTTAGCAATTGGTAAGCCTAAGAATATGGTTTTTCTTTCAATTTCTCTGTAGGTTTGAACATTTTTAAAATATGATGTTGAGGGATAAAAAAAAGTAAAAAACATGTATATGGAAAAGGCATATTTGTTGGTTATTTAACACATATATAGCAATAAACCAGACAAAGAGGAACATAAAGAAAATGTGAACATAGCATTCACCTTGTAGTAACACCAGCAGTATGGAAAATAACACAAACATGGCTCACGCATACAATCTGATGTCACTACATGGTTTTAGAAACAAAGTGTTTCAAGGATAACACCTTTAGTTAATGGCATCAGGAGGAAGAGGATGTTTAATGGTGTTATCTAGAAAGTACTGTGGTGTAGCTCGGAGCAGGATGGTTAGCTGTCAAACGGGAAGTAATACTTCCTACCGAAGAGGGATGAGCCAGCTCTGGGATCGATCACCACCAGCCAGGGAACGTGGAATGTGCCAAAGCAAAAGCAGAGAAGCCAAAGGGACCCAAGCGTGCAGGGCACTCTGAGTGGAATGAGAGACGCTAGCGTGCATGCACCCATTTTTGTTAACGAGGCAGTCAGGCAACCAGCAAGTAATTCATCTAATACATGGCAGAGAGGCAAGCCTTCCAGAGAAATACGTAATAATTAGCTCAGTCCTTTGAGATGAGACATTGACAGGCCAGTGCTTCTGCGTTTGCAGCAAGAACAACATGGAACACAGAGAAGAGGGCACAAGCCAGACCAGAACCAATCTTTTCAACACCCTGGTGAAGGGGTTTTGCCAGAGTGATAGAAGATACGCTTTCGAGGATGCCTAGAGAAAAATGAGCTATTTTTCTTACAGAGAGTGCGCCCAGCCTTTCTCAACAAATCTTTTCCGCCAGTTTCATAAAGTTCTGAGACAAGGAATTTGTCTAAGTATTACTATATTTAGACACCTGCACCCAACAAACCCCATACCATTAAGTCTGGATCCCCCTGTCCTGAATAGGCAGAAGCTAAGCGGCCCTCTGCACAATCCGATTTCCACAGTCTTATTTCTGCTCAGTATTTTACACTAATATGTGGGGTGCCAAGAGTAGAGTTCTTAAGATGGGAAGCTGAGAATGGGAGGAGGAGAGATAAATTGAGGTGGTGGGGAGGGAAACATTAGTAGGAAACCCCGAAGGTAATGTGAGGTTGTGCAGGAAGGAAGGGTTTGCTGAATAAAGATTATGAGTCACACAGGAATGAATGACTGTGGGAAGTAAATCCCCCCACACAGAGACATACATGCTCACAGCCTCACACACACACATGCATGCAAGCTCACACACACACAGTTTTCAAAAAAAATCTGCAGGCCCTGAACATTCTCCTCTCCCCAGACAACCGGAATTGTTCTTCCTACAATAGGAAGTGCTCCGGGGCTGAACTCTCCTTCACATCCATCAACCCCACCTTCTCTATCACTCAAATAAAAAAAACAAAACAAAACAAAACATTAGCATCAGCCTGCAGCAAATTCTAAAAGGCCTTTGGCATATCACATTGGTTTTGCATCAAATTTATTGCTAAATTTCACTGGCTTCTCCTGATCTGGTTTATTGCTGATTTTAATCTTGTTTGCTTTAGGCTTCTGAGCCCCACTGCAAAATACCTAATATACTCTTTGTAGCTAGACATCGTATAAATAAAATGTATTATATTCCCATTATAACCACACTAGATCATTCACATTACGAGCACCCATAGGTGGCCTACATTTTTAATTATTTCCCCCCAAAACTCTAAATTACTACAATGAATTTAGAAACGCCTCTACTTCTCATCAGAGTAAATAACTGAATACTCCATTATGATAATAAACCCTTTTTCGTGGGAAGTGCTCCTTCCCAATGGGCTTTGCTCTCTGCAGTAAGGCTGCAGGCAGGGCTCTGGAAGGGCAAGGTACTCTCAGATAATAACGTTTGTGATTTTTGGCTTAGATCTTAAAGCACTTTCACTCTAAGGAACCTTCCCAGTATTCTGTTGCAAAATGTATCAGGGGAGCTCTATTTTCTGGGTAGAAAAGCAATTCCTGGTACAAGGAGGGCACCCTTCTCCTGGGAAATGTTATGACCTGTTTTCACGTGGAAAGAGGGGGGGTCGGAGAGCCCTTTCGGCATCGCCTGCTTCTCAGAACCTTCAGCTGAGGGGCTCCTGGGGGGCTCAGATCGTGATCCTGGGACCCTGGGATGGAGCCTCATATCAGGTGTCTGCTCAGCAGAGAGTCTGGCTTCTACCTCTCATCTGTTCCTCCCTCCACCCCCCAGTTTGTGCTCTTTCTCTCTCTCCCCCTCGCTAAATAAATAAATTTTAAAAAATCAATTAACTTCAGCTGAAAATAATTGCTATGCCAAAGTAGTATGTTTTGGGGTGCTGTGTCCTCAACCCCTCCAGTAGGACGAGAGGCATGATGACTCGGAAGTCTGCAAAGGAATCTTGCTGCACAGATTGATCGCCCCTAACAAGCCACGGGGATGAAAAATCACTCATCAGTCCGAGGCTTCACATCAGAAACGCTTGAAAATAAAAATAAAAATAACAAGGAAGGGGCAGAGGATGATTGGCATCTAGTCCACTCTCCCTTCAAAAACCTGCAAGGATTTCTATCGCCTAGCAAAGATTCCTCCGCTGGCTGGTAGGGCCCTCTACTAAATGGCCCAGGACAGCATTTCCCACCAGAACTCTTGACGACTTCCGCATTTATCTTAGTTCTGGGTCTTCTGCTCATTGCGCTGCTGCTTAAGTTCGTTCTAGCTAGAAATACTTAGTCTCAAGGCATCTTTTCTAAGGGAGGGGGGCTTTACCCAATCTGGGCGGGGGAACCCTTGACAGCAAATATTAACTAAAGCCCAGTGACTTCCTCTATCCCTGGCAATACCTGAAGGGTTCTCATAACAGAAGGGTTAATTGCCCACCTGCCAGTGGGAAATTTATATAAGTAACTTAAGAGTTGATCTTCAGCATAAACCCAGCTATAATTGATACACGATGTCATTCTCTTGCACTTCCTCCTTTTACACTAAAGGGCAATGTGTACTGTATTCGCGGCACAAAGGGACGAACCGTTTCCTGGAGTGGGGGGGGCCCCCCTCTGGGGTGTGTGTGTGTGTGTGTGTGTGTGTGTGTGTGTGTGTGTGTGCACGCGCACGTGTGCGTGCGTGCGCGTGCGCCAGGGATATTAGAAACCACAAGGCAAACACAGCATCTTTCTGAATCTCGTCCTTTGCACCATGCAGCCATTGTTAAAGCACACGAGTGGCAAATAATTGGTAGAACGTTGGGCAGATGCCTCTCTTTCGCAGAAAATCATACAGATTCCAGACTTAAAGACAACTCTTTCACAGGAAAATGCAAAAGGGCAAGAGAGAACTTCTGCAATGCTGGTTATGTTCTATTTCTTTTCTTTTTTTAAGGTTTTTATTTATTTATGACAGAGAGAGATAGCGAGAGAGGAAACATAAGCACTGGGGAGCTGGAGAGGGAGAAGCAGGCTCCATGCTGAGCAGGGAGCCCGATATGGGGCTTGATCCCAGGACTCAGGGACCATGACCTGAGCCCAAGGCAGACGCTTAACAACTGAGCCACCCAGGCACCCCGGGTTATATTCCATTTCTTGATTTGGGTGATAGCCACCTAGCAGTGCTTATTTTGTAGAAATTCATGCAGCTGCATACTTATGAGTTGTGTACTTTTCTATATGTGAGTTATACTTCAATTAAAAAGCTCATTAAAGTATTAAAGAAAATTGAATATATTAAGTGTATGCACTAGTTGAAATTTTAGAGGAATTTTAATTAACTATGTAAATGGCTAAACATTAATCAGTCAGTTTAAAATTTATTGTTCAAAATTTGCTAATTCTATAAAACAGAATAAGATTTAGAAACTGAATTTTAAAACTCAGGGAAAATATAATTCATCCATAAAAAGGAATAAACTACTACTGATACCTGCTACAATGTGACCAACCTCCAAAACGGGTGGACTGAAAGGAACCGGACAGGAGGTCACAGACAGTAGGATTCCATTTACATAAAATGTCCAGAATAGATAAATCCACAGAGACAGAATGCAGATTGGTGGTTGCCAGGGCCTGGGGGAGGGGAAATTCAGGAAAAACTGCTTAATCGTAATCTGGGTAATCTGAGTTTAATTAGATTAGGGTTACCAGATTTAACAAATAAAATACACGGCATCCAATTAAATTTAAATTGCAGATAAAGAATAAGGTTTTTAAATCTAAATATGTGCCATACATTGCTTGGAATATACTTATTTTTTTAAGATTTTAAAAATTTATTTGAGAGAGAGAGCAGAAGCAGGGGGAGGGGCAGAGGGAGAGAGAAGGAGAAGCAGGGTCCCCGCTGAGGAGGGATTCCCTATGCCGGGCTCGATCTCAAGACCTGGAGATCATGACCTGAGCTAAAGGCAGACTCTTGACTGACTGAGCCACCCAGGCACCCCTGGAATATATTTGGACTAAAAAAATTATTATTTCATCTGAAATCAAATGTAACCGAGTATCCTGTATTTTATCTGGCAATCCTATGTTTGGGTATGGTGTGTTTAGAAGAAAGACACCGAGGCTCAGGGAAGACCTGGTACTCCTCCTGGTCTTATATGGTGAAACAGGGCCTCTGCTCATTTTTTGCCCCAAGATGCTATGAAAAGGTGAAATTGTGGGCTAAAAAAACGTGGAGTTTTCTTGATTCCTGTCTTTCCTGATACTGCTGCCCTGCCTCTTTTATTTTCTGCTTGATGGCCAAACAGATTTCTAACTAACCTCTTCTGTCCCTTATATCGGCAATCATCCTCATGGTTTATGTCTCCAATGAACCTATTCCTTTCTACCTGTCTTCTTATCCTGTCCCTGAGGTTTAATTCTGTTCAAGAGTCTTCTCAACACAAGTAGAAAGTGAATGAGGACCGTCAACTTAACTCAACCTGGACCAGGCATGGGGAGGGAGGCAGCAAAACATGAAGCAAGAGAGAAGAAAAAAGAACCTATTTTACCTTCCCCTTTTTGCTATCTCACAGAATGTGGGACCGGCTGCGTCTATGTATATTTACCTTAGAAACAAGCTTTGTGTACATGGGCTGAGCCTCTTGATCTTGGGTTTTTTCAACCATAAATACAAATAATCTCAACCCAAGACCGCAAGTAGGAGAAAAGGGTGTGAGAGTACTTGAGAAAATGCTAGGGCTAGGAAAGTTATTTTATTTATTGAGAGTTGTGGGAGATAATTCAGGATGTGTTTTTTTCCTCCTGGAATACCGCATCTAAAACAGGCTTCAATCTCTTTTAAAAGAAATGTAGTGGGCACCTGTGTGGCTCAGTTGGTTGAGCAACTGCCTTCGGCTCAGGTCATGATCCCAGAGTCCCGAGATCGAGTCCCACATCGGGCTCCCAGCTCCATGGGGAGTCTGCTTCTCACTCTGACCTTCTCCCTTTCATGCTCTCTCTCACTCTCTCTCTTTCCTAATAAATAAATAAATAAAATCTTTAAAAAAAAAAAAAAGAAGTGTTGTCAATATATTATCTCCACCCCCACCCTTATTCCAACAGCGAGTCAGAGGTGTTATGAACAGGGAGAAAGAAGCTTAGTCAAGGTGGGCCAAGTGCCACATCCATCGTACATCACCAGCACCCTCCAGTTGCCCTGGGTTAAGCCCCTCCGTTGGAGAGCCATTGATGGTCAGAGAAGCAGCCTTTTTTTATTTACTTATTTTTTAAGATTTTATTTATTTATTTGAGAGAGTGAGAGAGAGAGAGAGAGAGGAATGAGACCGTACAGAGCAGGGGGAGAGGGAGAAACAGATTCTCCATCAAACAGGGAACCTGAGACGGGGGCTCCATCCCAGAACCCTGGGATCATGACCTGAGCCGAAGGCAGACACTTAACCCACTAAGCCACCCATGCGTCCCAAGAAACAGATTCTTTAAAGCCACACTCAAGTCTCTAAGAAATGTCAATGCTTCAGATGCCTGAAAGGAAATGTTCAGGAGCTAAACACCAGGAAACATCTATCAAAACACAAAGGAAGTGACAAATTACCTTATAATATGCAGAAAAATATGCATTTGAATGATCATCTCTTAAGACTTTTGGGGGAGAGGAGAATAACACATTTATAGATGTTATGCAGGAGGATGGGTGACTGCTTTATTCTTCTATTAAATCTTCCCAGAAAAGGAAACTTTAGAGATTCAAAAGGTGCTTGCAAATCATTTCTTACAGTTTCTTTATCTATCTGGCTTTCTCTGACTTCTGCTCTCAACAGACATCACAAACCCGAGATCCCATCCATCACCCCTGTTGGGCCTCAGCTGTGAGTTTTTGGGGTTTTTTTGTTTCTAAAACATTCTTGTGGTCTCATCTTCTCAGCTCCACAGAGACAGCTAAGTGTTTTCTAGCCGTTTGTATTCTTATATCCCTTGCATTTAATGTAGTGTTGTAAATCCAAGTTACAGGGACTCCCTGTCCTCTTACAAAAGGGTATGTGCCTCTCAGGAGCCCTCGTTAGAGGCCTTACATGGCTACTTAACAGCATTTGTCAGCCTTTGTTGCCAGCAAAGGACTAGACCATAGGTCTCTAAAGGGGGAAGGCAGGGAAGACACGTGATATTCCAGGGATTGGGTAAAATGGTCCACTGGTGTAGGAGGGAAAATAACAAAACATAGATTTATTTCTCTTTTAAAAAGGAAAGGAGTTAAACTTTAATACTTATTCTATGGATTGACCCTGCCATCCTCACTTGGTCCATTCGGGCATTGGACACCAGTGGTCTGCCAAGGGAACTGGCAAGAGTGGGGTTTCTACATCGAGTTGAGGTTGACGGTGACCCCCATTCTCATTCCCTGTATTTGATGGAATTGTGAAATGCTGTAATTTGCATACATAGTTACATGATATTGCAAATTATCTTGTGTGGGTTTAATCCACTAAATTAAGAAGGAGCTTTAAAATGTTCCTATAGAGAGACCATGAGTCTCTTGAATTGAATTGAATTTTAATAATGCCAGCCCAAGGGAACAACAAGAAATTGGCAAAGCTGACATATTGCCTTCTCCTCGCATGGCCTCTGTGTCGGCCACCTTGCAGGTGAAAACAGCGGTGTTTGAACAGGGCCGAGGCATTTATCTTGCTTAGTACATTTGTTTCCAATGAAAATAGAAAGTGTTATATCAAATAAAGTCTACTTTAAAATACTGTTTATTTTAGTATGCCTGGGTGGCTCTGTTGGTTAAAGCATCTGCCTTCAGCTCAGGTCATGATCCCAGGGTCCAGGGATGGAGTCCCACATAGGGCTCCTTCCTCAGCAGGAAGCCTGCTTCTCCCTCTGCCTGCTGTTAACCCTGCTGTGCACTCTCTCTCTCTGATAAATAAATAAACACAATTGTAAAAAAAGATGTAAAAATACTGTTTATTTTTCCTTAATTTTATAATATATTAGTAGAGTAGTACATGCTATTTTGTGATTATAAACTCAAAGAATCACTCCTGATAGGTATACACAACCACAGAAGTTTGGCAACCACCAGATGAAAGACAGTGAGGTCCTAGAACTGGCTCATATAGGCTCTTGAGAGCTAACTGTTAAAATTTTAGGAAGTTCTCAAGTCATACGTTAAACACTGATATTATTAAAAATTTACCTTTATAAACTTATAATTATATAAATTTTGTTAAAGACCAAGATAGTAATTATTGGAAACTTTTCATCTCCAAATTATTTTACCACTATTATTTTACTCTCTGTTCTTGAGGTTATTTACATCGATTTCATCTGTATGGTGGTATATTAGTTATCTATTGCTGCATAACGAATTACTCCAAAATTGAGCAGCTGAAAATAACAAGATGTATTAGCTCACCAAGGTTCTAAATCAAGAATCTGAAAGCAGCTTAGGTGGGTAGCTCTGGCACAGGGATTCTCACGAGACTGCAGTCAAGATGTCTCAAGGCTTGACTGAGGCAGAGGATTTGCTTCCAAGCAAATGTTAACCAACATGGCTGTTGGCTCAGGGCCTAAGTTCCTTTGCTACATGGGCATCTCTATCAGGCTGCTTACAGCATGGTAGCTAGCCCCTAAGCGAATGATGAGAGAGAGAAAGAAAGAAAGAAACAGAGAGCAAAGCTGCAAAATCTTTTACCACCTGACCTTGGGAGAAACTCACCATCACTTTTGCCATATTTTATTGGTTCCACAAACCAACATGGAACAATGTGGGAATAAACCCTAGGTGTGAATACCAGGGAGGCTCTCTTAGAGGCTGGCTAGCACAGGTGGAAATATCATATGATGATGAGCTACTGTGTATGTCTCCCAAACTCTGCATTCAGTGACATCATACTGATCATTTGACATTGACTGTGGTAGAAATACTTGAACCACAGTAATTAACAAATGCTACAAATTGAGGGGTTTTTGTTGTTGTTCCTTTGTGGGTTATTTTATATGTTTGGTTTGAGGGGAGAACCAGTTGTTAAACACTCACACAACATATCTAGATTAAAGTACACACTGTACTCAGTTTGGGAAGGTAATGGGGGAAGGAGCAGGTAACCCATAGGTAGGAGCATGTGGCAGGGAGAATTAGTTGGAACTTATTTGGGACCCCATGAGGGTTAAAGAACCAAGATAGAAGTAGCAAACGAAGATTGAGGTGGTGAGAGGTGGGATCAAGTGAGGGGCTGGTCTCTCAGTGTTTGGAAGGAGAGCAGAGTAGCCTGCAGATCATTGCACACTCATTATAAACGTCAAGGATGAGAAAAGACTAGAAAAATACTTACCAAGTAATATGTGGTGTGCATCCAAGGCTTCCACTCCCTAGTGGGCTGACAGACTGCATCTGAATTTTGACCTTGATTTGACCTTGAGCTCATATCAACGTCCTAATCTGAGACTGAAACAATAGTCATTTAAAAATGAGAAAGCAAGAATTTGAAGCAGTGGTTAAAGAAACAAGCAGAGACAATCTGAGTGGTCTTCTGGGTAATAAACGGCTCTTGATCAAGAGTGAGCAAGATAATGATACTAGTGATGAGAATTGAATCTGTGCTATGAGAAGAGATCTCTTTCAATCTCTGTTCTTACTGGATAAAGAATGTAGGTTTGTTTCATTCTCAACTCAACCATTCAAGATTCAATTCGGTAAGTACTTCTTTGAGGCCTACTGTGCACCATAGAATGGATTGAGCTCCTGGGAACAGAGGTTGGGGTTAGAGATAAGAGAATTATATTCAAGTCTCTACTCTGGATAATGTTATAAACTTTTGGGTCTAGTTTAAACATTTTAAGAACTTTCCAATTTTTTTCTGATAAAAAATAAGGATTTTGGAATTTAAAATTTGTGAGGTTTTTTTTTACTCTAGAAATAGGCATAACATAAAATGTGCCACTTTAAACATTTTTAAGAGTTTACAATGAAGTGGCATTAAGTACATTCACAGTGTTGTGTAACCATCACCACTATTTTTAGAACTTTTTCATCATCCCAGACAGGAATTTGTATGCATTAAATAATAATTCCCCTAGAGATGTTGGAACTTTCCTATTTTGTTTGCTTTTTTTTCCTTTTTCTTTTTAAAGATTTTATTTATTTTTTGACAAAGAGGAGAGAGATCACAAGTAGGCAGAAAGGCAGGCAGAGAGAGAGGGGAGAAGCAGGCTCCCTGCTGAGCAAAGAGCCCGATGTGGGGCTGGGTCCTAGGACCCTGAGATCATGACCTGTGCCAAAGGCAGAGGCTTTAACCCACTGAGCCACAGAGGGGCCCCTTTTTTCTTTTTCTTAACACCATCCAAGTCCAGATATCATGCATTAAATATGAAAGCATAAATTCGTTAGCCAGTGTTAGTGAGTACGATGTGGACTGAAATGTTTCAAACCCAAATAAAACAAGGCTTTAACCTATGTCATATAGCTGCTGATAAATTAAAACTAAAAATTTAAAGATCAATGAAAAAAATGGGTTGGTCAATTAATTACAGAACTAGGGAACAACTGAATACAACCTTCCCAGCAACAAAGACCAATTCCTTCAAATACATATTTAATGAGGGAATTACATGGGCTGAAATACGTATCTTTTAGAAGTTGGCCTTCAAACTGTGGATGGAACCCAGAATTATTCTACTTTGACCTGCATATCTCTTACCAGATAATATTTTATGCGTATATAAAAACATTATATTTATAAGCATATAACTAAAATATGTTAAATATATTTTTTTATTTTTGAGAGAGAGAGAGTGAAGTGGGGAGGGGCAGAAGGAGAGAGAGAATCTTAAGCAGGCTCCCCTCCCAGAGGGGAGCCTGACACAGGGCTCAATCACACAGCCCTGAAATCATGACCTGAACCAAAATCAAGAGTCAGTTGCTTAACCAACTAAGCCATCCAGGTGACCCTATTTTTATTAATTTATATTGTATATTTTATATATATTTAATAAAAATGTTCTAGAGAATCCAGTGATCCACTTCTCATCCCACCCCCACAGTCTAGACTTGACAACTAGATCTCTTTTATTTCAGTCTTAGGAATAATACCGTGGGAAGAAGATTGGAAGAACAGGTGTGAAGGTTAGGAGAATGAGAAATAATACACCTCAATTCGGTATTCCTCAGTTTTGAATTTTGCCAGAAGCAGTGCTTAAGACAAGTATTCAAGTGCAAGTAGTTTCTTCTGGAGGGGCAGGAAAGAAGTTCTATAAAGGAGTGGGGAAGTGAGACAGGGATGGAAAGGCAGCCAATAGAGTGTGCATTACCAAGCTAACTTCCACTTGAGTGACTGCAGCTTAATCCCATAAGAAGTTCCGATGAATGTTACAGAACACACAGGTGCATCGTCCAAGTCAAGGGTGGAAAGAGCTGGGTATTGGAGAAGAAAAATAATTTTCCCTGTACCATTCTGAGTTCTAAACTGAGAACCTTGTAATAAAAGACAATTAATAAGAGAAAAGCAAACAGAAGTTTATTAAGATGTTTACCTCATACACGCTTGAGAGACACAGAGGGAAAAATGTGTAACTCTCTGAGGTGGCTTAGAATTCTGGCTTAAATACCCTGGTAATAGGGTCAGGGGAGGGTCAATGACCTTTAGGGAAGATGAATGGATCCTTAGAAGAATATATGGAAGGTATGATCATTCATGACAAAATCTGTCTGATGCGATACTGACTTCTGGTCTCCTCTCCTGTGATAAGAGTCAGTCTTCCTTGGTTAATGAAAACCTAGAGAGGAGATTTATGACAACTGAGTTCCTTTTGGAGGGTGTGTCTTTAGGAGATTAAAGGGAGTTCACAGAAAGTTCTCCTTGCATTTGCTTTTTCTCAAATGCTTGCAGCTCAAAATAATATATCAAAATGGCATATTTTGGGGTAGTATATCCTGAACTCCTACAGTCCTATTTTGGGGTATACTCTGTGATTCTCCAGTATTTATAAACAATTCCTAGTAGTTATTGTTTGAGGGCTATTTCCATGGGTGGATTAAAAAATTGCACAAAATGAAAGGCTGCATTTGAATTCATGTAAGAAGTTGGAGAGGCAGACTGAAGAAGACTGTGGGAACTTGAAACATGATGATCAGGTAAAACTTTATCCCCGGTATATCAAGAATTTTATTCAAGAATTTCCTCTTCAATTATTGGAAAGCATTTCCATTCAGCAAGGGGATGAAAGCATTTTCAGCATGGGAGCATTATCTGGCTAAGTTCTAGTTAAGATTACTCTGGCTGCTCTGAGAAGAAAAAATTGTAGGACAGCAAGAGTTGAAACAGAGAAACCAATTAGAAGCTGATGGATGGATTGATTGATTACTGGAAGTGATTTTAAACTACCCACTGGGGCAAGAGATGATGGGGGCTCAGGTTCAAGTGATGGCAACAGGGATTGAGAGTCGTGGTGGGAGTCAAGACACATTTTGAGGGTAGAATTAACAGCACTGCAAGTAGAAAGTGAGAGAAAGAGGAAAGTAAATGCTGGCTCTCAGGTTTTCTACTTGAACAACTGGGTGGCTGCCAGTGCTTTGCTAATTCTGGAAAGGCTGGGAGGCACAGGTTTGATGGTAGAAATCAGGAATTCTGTTTTGAACGTGTTATGCTTGAGATGTCAGTTAGACACACAAATGAAGCTGTTAAGTAGGCAGTTGGAGCTACAAGTCTAGATTTTAAAGAATTCTGGCTTGAGATACAAATTTAGGCCTTAATAACATCAATTTAGGTGACAAATATAGAGATAACATTTAAAGCCAGGAGACCAAACTTCCAGTTTTTAAATAGTTGCAGAATAGTCTGCATACATATGCACAAGTTGCATATGTATCAGATACCTGTTGTCCATCCCTCCAGACCTACCCTCCTCCTGTTTCTACACTGCTTTCTGCCTCAAGGGGATTGATAAGTGTGGAGGGAGCCATCCATGGTCTCCCTCGCCCTCCGAGTCCAGGTTGAGGGCCATACACGGGGAACCCTCCCTCCACCCCCAGATTAGAGGGAGGAAAAGTGATGAGGTTCTTTGGTCGCCTCCTTACAGGGTCCCCTCAACCAAAAGCCACTGCTACTCTCTCAGGATGACTTCCTCCACTTAACACTCTCTTAGATTCCAGTTACCTCTTCTCGATTTCCCCCCTCAGGCTGGAGCATGGGGTAACAGCTCTTTTCCAGCCTCTGACACTGAGCTATGCCCTGTGGTTCCCCTTCATCCAGCTCATACCTTTTATTGAACATTCCTCATATTATCCCAAGCTCAGTATGCTATGTGCTTCCTCCTGGGACTCTGAATAATACACCCCCTTTCTCCTCTTAAAAATCACTCCCAAATGCTAATAGAAACAATGATGAGAAGCTCAAACTCACACTATATAAAGGTGGGAAAGGGGGTGAGAAATGATGAATGACTTGGCAAAGCTTGGGAAAGCACTAGATTGTTTGGAAGTAAAAATAGGAAGATGGTTACAAAGACTGGCTAGCAATATATATGTTCCTACCTCTACTTCAGATCCAGGGCAGGTGGTCTCACCCACTTCAGCAGCAGAGAAGAGATTCCTTTTCTGGAGAAGTTAAACCAGAGAGAGTCCAGATTGGAGCAGAAAGTGGAGGTTCCAGGAGAACTATTTCCAAGAAATATAAATTAGAATGGATCCACTTCCTGACAAGTTTGACTATGAAGAAAATTCTGTGCAGTGGCATTTTACATTTCCCTGTGATTATACAGGAAAGCTTAACTATCCATTCAAAGAATATTAAGCAAATGAAAAAATGAGTATATTTTTAACTCCAAGTAAACCAAAAATTTGCACAAGAAAATAATCGTAATTAGGGTACATCAGTTGGCTCAGCAATGAACAGTATTTATATATTCATTATATTGAGAACAGATTTAACATGTTATTATGTTGGGAAGAAGGGGAAGTACCTATTAAAATACACATAGTTTATGGCCCAGGAATTCCCCCTAAAATAATTTATACTGTGTATTTGCACATACTCGAGGATATTTATGACAATGTTGTTTAAAACAGCAAAAGGTTGAAAATAACCTAAAGGACAACAATAGCATTAAATCAGTAGTATTACAAAAATAGAATAATATTCAGCTCTCCAAAAGAGTGAGGCAATGCCATATATACTGACACCAAAAAAAATCTCCAACGTATATTGTGAAGTAACATAAGCAAGATTCAGAGTATTATGCAGACTTTATGTAAAGGTGTGTTTGTGTTTGTACACATCTGGAATACCTCGGAAAGGAGATACAAGACCCCTAAGATTGGTTGTCTCTATAAAGGGAAGAGAACCAGGTGGCCAGGGCATGGTATGGGAGGAGGATGGTTTGGGATAGGGAAAGACAGTGGTATTTCATTATAAAAGCCTTTGATGGGAGACCTGGGTGGCTCAGTTCGTTAAGCCTCTGACTTTGGCTCAGGTCATGATCTCAGGGTCCTGGGATCAAGCCTCACGTAGAGATCCCTGAAGAGTGGGGAGCCTGCTTCTCTCTCTCCCTCTGTCCTTCCTCCTACTTGTGCATTCTCTCTCTCTCTCTCAAATAAATAAATAAAATATTTTTAAGAAAGCCCCTGGCACTGTGTGACTTTTCAAAAAGTATGTATATAAAAAAGCAGAAAGCAGACCCATAAATACAGAGAAAAAATTGATGGTTGCCAGAGGGGCAGGGAGTGTAAGGATAGGCAAAATGGGTGAAGGGGAGTGGGAGGTATAGGTTTCCAGTTATGGAATGAATATGTCACGGGGATGAAAGTACAACACAGGGAATATAATCAGTGGATTGTAATAGTGTCGTAGGGTGACAGACCGTAGCTACACTTGTGAGCATAACATATAGAGTTGTCAGGCCACTATGCTGTACACTTGAAACTAATGTAACGTGTGTTAACTTTGTTTCAATAAAGAAGAAATTTTAAAACTCATTTTGTAAAAATGAACTCATAGAAACAGAACCGATTGGTGGTTGTTAGAGGGTGTTAGAGGGTGGGGTAGGGGTGGGCAAAAAGTACAAACTTCCAGTTTTAAGATAAATAAGTCCTATACATATGACTATACCGTATATTTGAAAGCTGCTAAGAGAGTAGATCTCAAAAGTTCTCCCCACAATAAAAAAAATTTGTAATATATACAGTGATGGATGTTAACTTACTGTGCCGATCATTTTGCAATATACACATATACCAAATGATTATGTTGTGCACCTAAAACTAATACAGTGTTATCTGTCAATTACCTCTCAATTAAAAAAAGAAGCCAAAAATCTAAGAATTAAAAAAATTAGAAGTATGTGTATGGACAGCTAGTCCCACCAAACGAATACATAAGTCTCTTCAGCAGTCATATGTTTTTGAAATGCTGAGTTCAAATCTGGTCAAATTTCTGAACTTCCTTATCAGCCGTAGTAGTTTTAAGTAATTATCTGGAACATTGGAATTAAGCAGCAATTTGTGAGACATAAAGGCAGTTATCTTACTTTTCCCCAGTATTTGTGACTTATTTCTTTGTCTTCAGGCTCAAAGCTCCACTATAATGTAGAACAGTGGAGCTGATGCAAATACCCCTCCCGCATCCTGATTTCAGCTAGAATGTTACCAATCCCCTCCCCGCCCCAAGTATCTACTGCTTGCTTGGAACTTATGGCAGAGATCCTTTATCAGGTTAAGACTATTTTCCTCCTTTCCTGTTTTAGTTTAAGGTTTGTAATGTTAATCAGAAATAGGAATTGAATTTTAGCAGATTTTTAAAGCGTATATTGATGTTGATTTCCCTATTTGTTAATATAGAAAATTACATGAAAAAGATTTTCTGCATTGCAATATCCTTAAATTCATGGGATTAAATGACACTTGGCTATGGTGTGGGTTTGTGAGATGATATACTTATAGATCATCATTTTATAATACATTATTTACGATATTTATTTGTATTTATAGTCATATATATCTATTTGATTCTATCCATGGATATATTCTTTTTTTTTTTAAAGATTTTTTTTTTAAATTTTATTTATGTATTTGAGAGAGAGAGAGAATGAGAGAGAGGAAGAGGTCAGATGGAGAAGCAGACTCCTCCCCGCTGAGGAGGGAGCCCGATGTGGGACTCGATCCAGGGACTCCAGGATCATGACCTGAGCCGAAGGCAGTTGCTTAACAACTGAGCCACCCAGGCGCCCTCCATGGATATATTCTATCCATGACCATATAACAAGGTAGGATGCCTTCCATCTTTTTCTATTCCTGGAATAATTTATATAAGAATTATCTGTTTCTTGAACATTTGATGGTACCTGTCTATAAATCTTCTGGGACTGAGCCTTTAAAGGATAAATCTTTGAGTACCTATTCAATTACTTCTATAGTTATTGAATAATTCAGTTTTCTACCTTTTATTTCTCCTGAAGTCTATATGGAGATTTGTATTTTTCTGGAGTATCATCCATTTAATCTACACTTTCAAAAATAATGGTATCAGATTTACATAATCTTATGGAGCTAAAAAAATACTGCTGGACCTTTAGTCTGTTTGCTTTCTTTTTTCTAAGGTTTATTAATTTCGTATTTTTTTCATTTATCTTTGTAAGGAATGCCAAACTGTTTATTTTGCTATTCTTTTAAAATATTAATTTTTGTTTATATTGCTCAAGTCTACTATATCTATATTCTGTTTCATTAATTGTTTTTATTTTTATAATATTCCCCTTTTACTTTTGTGTGTACTTTTCAAAGGTTCTTGCAATGAATGACTAGTTCACTTTTTAAAATCTTATTTTCTGGGACACCAGGATGGCTCACTGGGTTAAAGCCTTTGCTTTCGGCTCAGGTCATGATCTCAGGGTCCTGGGATAGAGCCCTGCGTCAAGCTCTCTGTTCAGTGGGGAGCCTGCTTCCCCCTCTCTCTCTGCCTGCCTCTCTGCCTACTTGTTATCTCTCTCTCTGTCAAATAAATAAATAAAATCTTTTAAAAAAATAAATAAAATCTTATTTTCTAATAAATTCGTTGAAGGCTACTAGTTTTCTTGGGCACACCCCATAAGTTTTGATATGTGGAGCTACTGTGGTCATTCATCTCTCAATAATTTGTAATTTCAGCATTGATGTTATTTGTATACCAGGTATCATTAGAAGTGTGTTTTAGATATCTAAGTTATATTTTAGAGGGACTTGAATTTCCTTTTTGATGCAAGAAAAGGCACAATGTGAATATACTTAACACTACTGAACTGTACATTTAAAAATAGTTAAGATGGTAAGTTTTATGGTATGTGTATTTTATCACAATTAAAAAAATTAACACACACACACACACACACACACAAAGAGACAAGTGGATTTCGGGATGAGTTCAGTGTAGCCACAAGACAGAGGCAGAACAACCAAAGTGATGGCAGCGTCAGAAGGACTTGGCCCATCCTTGCTGACCTTGAAGATAGAGAAAGCGACCCTGAGCTGAGAAATGCAGCAGCTTGTAGAAGCTGGAAATGACAAGAAAACAGATTCGCCTCTAGAGTCTCCAGAAAGTTCTGCCAACACCTTGATTTTAACAGTTAATTAAGCCTAAACTTTGTAGGAGATATTGCATTATTAGCCCCTTTCTATATTTGGTATAAAACTAATGTAAGCATAGTGATCTACATGGCCTGGCATATAAGCCATAGGGGAAGTCTTCCTATGAGATTCTCAAAGACTTCTCCTCTTACCATCCTTTTGCACAGCCATAGTGCAGACAGCATCATCTAAGGTTCTCAGTGAGAAAACCGAGGCAGAAGGAAGTTAAGCTCCTAGACCTCAGGATCTCAGTGGTGGATGAGGGAGTAGAATTCACTAGATTAGGGCTATCTCCACCATCCTAACTGAGCTCTCTCCAGAATCCACTCTGCCCACCTAGGATTGGAACACTAAACCCTTCACACTCAGTCCCAGCGAGGCCCAAAGAGTAAGATCTTGGGAAATATTAACCCGAAACACTATTAAAACTTTCACCTGCAGTGATTAGAATGGTGGGTAGAGAAAAGCCACAGCCCACCAGGCCCTTTGCCCTCTCAAGAGCTTAAGGGAATTTCATTCCTGGAAATGTGTACAGAGCCTTTGCCACTGTATCCCAGATGTGTTCCACTCACTTATCCTTTGAACTTTAGATTGCATTAGAAGAGCTAACATTTGCTTGTGTGCAAGGAGGCCGAGAATCTTCCCTACCCTTCCCCCTGGACATCTGAGAAAGGTCCAAGACAGAATTATTCCTTTAATAAACGGATACAGTGTTGCATCTTGCCAACAATATTTTGATCAATCTTTTTTTTTACTATTTTTAAAACAGAATTCAAGTGTTTTTCAGATTTGGTACAATTCCTCTGACCTATGATTTTCCAAGTTCATGGATTGATGCAGGACTTTCTGGCCTATAAGGTGGGGAAACTGAGGCAGGGAGTTGGGGAGTGTTGGAGTCCAAGTTACTTAAGATTGGAAAGGGGATTTGAAAACCCATGACAGCATTATGAGTTGATGAGAAACTCAACCAGAGAGTTTCCAATTTTTCCTCCTCCTGCCCTCAATGATGCCTCAGCAACTTAGAATAATTATCTCCTAGGCTTCAATTGTAGCTCTCTTTCTACAAGGCAGAAAATGAGGGTGAAGATGAATGCCACATGTTTAAAGCTGAAGAAATGCTTTCTCTCCTACTCTGCCTCCCCAAATCATCCAAATCATTTCTGCAGTCTCTGAATCCTGAAAAAAGCTTAAAATCTTCTTTAAGTGGTTTCCATTTTTGGTGTTAAAATGCTATTCCAAATGTGAGTTCTGCAAGCAAAAATATTTGCACACAATAATTTTTATTAGGACTTTTACAATGTATAATCTTTACAAATGACTTTCTTCTGCAATCTTCCTCAGAAAGGAGTTTACTTAAGAAGGTAGTTTATGAAACTTGTAAGTTGTTAAAAAGTTACTAAGGAAAATCATTTATGTGCAAAATAAAATATTGATCAAATGGTTACAACTTGAAGTGAGTTCTCACATAAAAGAAAAATAAAACGCAAAGATGTAAAGGCACTCAAGTGAAGAGAGATCTAGAAATAGAATTAATTACTGAGAGGTTTTTTTCTAAAGGGCTGAAATGCCTTACCTGGCCATAATCTCCTCCTGTTGCTGCTCCTCCATGCAAAGAATCGATGAAAAGATCTAAAAGTTAGAAGGAACTACTTCTGCAGAAGATGTTAGAAAGGGGAGTCACTGAAATGCCTCTTTAAGCTAAAGCAATAGCCAGGAATTGATGGAAACTATGAAAACAACATTTCACCCTGAGGCAGTGAGTCTATAGAGACATGGACATGAACCATCTGATGTATTGTCTGACTTTAAAACAAGGATTAAAGAGAAGTTTAAAAAAAGATTTCCTTTTTTTAAGATTTTATTTATTTATTTGACAGAGAGAGAGAGAGAGAGAGAGAGAGAGATCACAAGTAGGCAGAGAGGCAGGCAGAGAGGGGAGGAACCAGGCTCCCTGCTGAACAGAAGAGCCCGATGTGGGGCTCGATCCCAGAACCCTGAGATCATGACCTGAGCTGAAGACAGAGGCTTTAAACCACTGAGCCACCCAGGTGCCCCCCAAAAAGATATCTTAAAGTCAAGTCTTGGGATAAGAAACTATGCTATGGATGATCATGCTTAGAATTTGTAAGAAATGAACTGAGTTTTCCATTATACCAGGTGTTTTTTCCCCAACTATTGCCTATAGATGAGTGCATCTAAAGCAAAGGTCTCTAGAGATGGAATGGAAGTTTCACTGATACCCAAGCCTATTCAGTTCCACCTGAACCCGCCAGGGGATGACATTCTCCTTCCCAATTTACAGTTAGGTGTGACCTCTCGACTGAATCAAGCCCTGGACTTATCAAGGCACTGCAGTAAAAACTCCCAGATCCTCCACATTCTCATTCTCCCTTCAGTTCCTGGCTGGAGATGGCTTTTCCATCCAGAGGACTCAAAGTCCCTAGAAGATGACAGAACCATGAAATGGAAGGAGTCGGAGTCCCAGAATCTCTGCGTGGAAAGCAGCCAATCCATCTGGACTGGGACATGAGCAAGAAACGAACCTCTTCTTGTATTAAGCAGCGAAACTCGGAGGTTATTTGTTATGGCAGATAAACTACCTTAATTAATACAGTGCTTATTAACATTACAGATTTTGTTCCTTTCCAAGATACATTGAATCAGGAATGCTTGGAACAGGACCCAGGACTCTGGAATTCTTAAGTTCTCCAAGCAATTATATATATGTTGAAGTTTGAGAAAAAGTGCTGCTTGAGACTTAGATTCCTTTAAAGTTATCCATAGACATATTAAAATGAACCCTTTCTTAAAGGTATTAAGTCAAACAATTCAAAAGATTTTTAAATCTGTTAATATACAGCAATGCTTTAGAAACTATCAGAAACTATCAGTCTTGTTTTTAATGTCTCATAGTTTAAATCATGTAGGTCCGAGTGTGCAACATATATTCAACAAATAGTTATTAAGCTCTCATCATGTTCCAGGAACTGTACTGGATGTTGGAGATACATGAGCAACAAAAACAGTTACATCTCTTCCTTTGGGTGTGGATAACTATAATACATTGTGATAAGTGGAAAAACCTGGTGCTCTGAGAGCATATGCAAAGCACTAATCTAGGTGTAGTAAACTCAGAAAAGATATCTCAATTTAAGCATGAAGGATGGAAAGGGAGGAGGAAAAGATATTTGGAAAGGGAGGAAGGAAAACATTTTTCCAAATAGGCAAACTAAGTAGCATGCACTAAGATGAAAAGGGAGAGAATTTCGCATGTGACATGGTGTTGAGGATGGCCGTGAAGAGACTTGGGAACTAAGCATGGGCCAGGGCAGAAGGCAGTGGAAATCAATTTCAGGAACTTGGAAATCATCTTGAAGGGAATGAGGTGCCATTGAAAGAGTTTAAAGGGAAATGCACTTTATCAGATCCGCTTATAAAATTGTTTTGGTTGCATTGTGCAAAACGGATTGGATGGGCCAAGACTGGAGGAAACCAGTTAATAGGCTGGTCTATATGTGTTATAGAGGTCCAGATAATAAGGTAACTAATTAATTTATTCATTCAACTAACATTTGTTGATCCCCATTCAAGGGGCTTGGGATACAGTGGTGACAGGCAGATAATGATTTATCCTCATGAACTTTAAAACTGAGAGAGAGAGAATTAGATATTGAGAGATATTGAGATATATAATAAAAAGATGATAGTGGCCCAGAGTAGCCATGGTAAGGGTGGAGAAAATACTGGTAATTGAGGAAATGTAGTTGTGGAGGAAGGAGAAGCCCGAGATAGTGCTCTGGTTTCTGGCATGATGAACGGTACCACCATCCATGGACATAAAGAAGACAAGAGTAAGATTAGATTGAAAGAAGAGAATGTGTTTAATTTTGGGCTTAATACTACCTGATTTCAAGACTTATAAAGATACGGCAATCAAGACAGTATGGTATTGGCATGAAGATAGATCAATGAAACAGATTAGAGAGTACAGAAATAGATGCACACATATATGGTCAATTGATTTTCAACAAAAGCACAAAAGCAATCCCATAGAGTAAAGCTAGTCTTTTCAACAAATGATTTTGTAACAGTTAAACAATTATACGCAAAAATAATCCTTTGATCTATATCTTATACCATATAAAATTAAACTCAGGATGTATTTTAGATCAAACTGTAACTTCTAAGGCTTAAACTTCTAGAAGAAAGTATCAGTGGCCTTAGACAAAGATTTCTTGGATATGATATCAAAAACACAAACCATAAAAGAAAAACAATGGATACATTGGAGTTCATAAAAATTAAGAACTGCGACAGGGAGAACTTAATCAAAATTAAGAACTTCATTAAGAGAACGAAAAACCACAGACTGGGAGAAAATATTTGAAAGTTATGTATCTGGTCAAGAACTTAGATCCAGAATATTTAAAGAATTCTCAAAGTCCAACAATAAGAAAAGAAACAATTATATTAAAAAATGGGCAAAAGAATCAAGAGAAACAAAATCTTGCCATTTGCAACGATGTGGATGGAACTAGAGGGTATTATGCTAAGCGAAATAAGTCAGTCAAAGACAATTATCACATGATCGCTCTGATATGAAGAATTGGAGAGGCAGGGCAGGGGGTCATGGAGGAGAGTGGGGAAGAGAAATGAAACAAGATGGGATGGGGAAGGAGACAAACCTTAAGAGACTCCTAAACTCATGAAACAAACTAAGGGTGCCTGGGAGGTAAGGGGGATAGGGTTATGGACATTGGAGAGGGTATGTGCTATGGCAAATGCTGTGAAATGTGTAAGCCTGATGATTCACAGACATGTACCCGGGGGCAAATAATACATTATATGTTAATAAATAAATAAATTTTTAAAAATGGGCAAAAGATTTGGGAAGTTGCTTTACCAAGAAAGATAAATAGATGGCAATCACATGAAAAAACGCTCAACATCATTAGTTATTAGAGAAATAGAAATTAAAATTATAATGAGATGCCATTGCACACCCATTGGAATGGCTAAAATTAAAAGAAAAATGAACACATATGTCTATACAAAGATAAATCTGCATTGTAGATTTATTTGTAATAGCCCTAAACTGGAAATAACACAAATGCTCAACAACAGGTGAATGAGTAAAAAATTATAGTATGGCTCTACAGTGGAATATGACACAGCAACTAAAGGAATTAACTATTGATACATGCAATAATATAGATGAATCTCAAAATTATAATAATTAGAAAAAGCCATGAAAAATAGTATATGCTGTATGCCTTAATTTATTTAAAATTCTAGAAAATCCAAATGAATTTGTAGTGACAAAAAGCCTATCAGTAATTGCCTGTGGACCGACAGGGAGTGGTGGTGTAAAGGGATTGGAGAGAGGGATGACAAAGGAATTCAAGGAAACCTTTGGGTGATGGATGTATCCATTATCTTGACTGTGATGATAGTTTCAAGCATGTAAATACACACACACACACACACACACACACACACACAAGTTTTAAAGGTTTTAAAATTGTATACTTTAAATGTGTAGTTTCTTGTCTATCCATTACACCTCAATAAAATTGCTAAAGTACTTTAAAAAATACTATGTGGGTGGGCCTCATCTAGTTTGTTAAAGGCCTAAATAGATAAAAGGCTAAGAATGAATTTTCTCTCTGCCTGTCTTCAAACTGGGATATCAGTCTTCTCTACCTTCAGACTTGGACTCAGACTATAATTTACACCATTGCCTTTCCTGGGTTTCCAGCTTGGGACTAGAGATCTTAGGGTTTTCAGCTTCCATAAGTGCCAGAGTGAATCTCTTAAGTAAATATATACATATATATATGTGTATATATATAGAGAGAATTATGTATGTGATATAGAATTCTATAAATTTATATTATCAAAATATCATATTTATATATTTTTATGTTACCTGTTAGATTATATACATAATTTTATATAGAGATAGATTACAGAATAGAGAATAGAAGACATATACGTATCTCCCACATTTTATATATATGTGTGTGTGTGTGTGTATATGTGTATATATGTATATGCACATATGTGTGTGTGTGTATATATATATACATGTAGATATAGATAGATATAGGCCTAGATATGCAGATATTTCCCATTAGTTCTATTTCTCTGGAGAACCCAGACTGATACAGAAGCAGAGAATGTGGACAGTTAACCAGTCAAGCAACGCTCTTCAGCCAGGTGGGGTAGAATTGGACAGATAAGGAGACAAGAGGTGATGCGGATAAATCAGGGAAGACTTGGGTATGGGGCAGCTGGATATGAGGGAAATAGGAGGAGGGGCTGGAAAACAGGGGTGTCCAAGTGTAAACTAACAGATACAGAGGGGATAACGAGTGAATGAAATAGTCATCAGGATGGGAAATTTAACTGAAAACTTTGAGAAATAGACTTCCAGATGATGACAAGATATAGGGATGTGGAAAGTAGAGCACTGAGAAAAAGAGGAGGTGATGTCTATCGATCGGTATTGTGTGAAACAAGGAACTGACTGACCAGGTTCTTGAGTTATCCCTATGTTCTTGGTGAAAAAGAGTCCGGAGAATTCAGGCTGGCTGATATTGGCATCTCCCACTTGCGGGTTTTGCTAGTTCAAATGATTCAGTACCTCTGTAGAAAATTGTATTGCTAAGCACACATAAAGTGATCATGGAAAACATCATGCCTAAAATATTTTGATCAAAAAAAACTGTGTCTTTGGTGTTCTAGATGGTCTAGCCCTTTCTTGTCCTTTCATGGTGTTTTCAGCCTTGCAAGCTATAGGACTTAGAAAAATTCTTATTAAAAAAGTTCCTTTCCTGTGATTGATCTTTCCTAATCCCTCACCTGGCAGCTCTGCTTTAGCCCAGTGGCTTGAGTTAGTTATGACTGGATGGGTCCTGTGAAATGAGGGCATTGGATTAGATAAGCAAGAGGTTCTGGACCGTTTTTTTTTTTTTTTTTTTTTTTTTTGACGTCTTTGGAAATTTGATGAAAATATGAGGTTTTGTTGTTGTTTTTTTTTTCTGGGAAAATGAATGTTGCACATATCCACATAACTCTGCCTTCAGCCTAAAGGCAGTTCATAGACTGTCACTTAATATAACCTGAATTTGATTACCATGGGTATCTTTTCAATTCTACAATACTACGACTAAAGTTATACTACAAAAGCAGTTGGATTGTTAGCAAAAGAAAAATATATATATATATGTATATATATTTTGATTTTATTACAGTCCTCTCCCCTCAAATTGTCCCTGAGATCTCTTTCTGAAACTGGTGACGTCTACAGCTACCCTATACATTTCTCTCTGGTTGTGGCCTGGTATATCTCTCCGAGCGCAACCCTTCCGTATCAGAGCACCTGACAGTCATCTTGGTCACCACAACAGATTTTATTTAAAAAGGATCAGTCTCTTCTGCTGAAACAGCTGAGCCTGACTTCCAATTTGTTGACTGGAAATGGCCCAACCCTGCAGCTGAAGTGGTGGAAGGGACATCAGAGACTCCTACTATCTCTGGGCAATTCTCTCTGAACGGGGATTATGAGTTGGAGAGACGGGCTTGGCACAGAAGGGAGTTGAGGGAACTGTGGGCGATGGCAGGGTCTCTGCTGCACATATTTGTTCTCATGGTCCCAAAAGTGCATAGAAATGGCTTGCCTAGGAATAGACCATGGAGCGAAATAAGGAAAAGAGAAAAGAAAAAAAGAAGTCCTTCCCAAGCAAGCAAGCAACAAAACATACACTGTTAAAAAAAACAAAAACAGAACATGTCTAGGGCACCTGGGTGGCTCAGTGGGTTAAAGCCTCTGCCTTCGGCTCAGGTCATGATCTCAGGGTCCTGGGATAGAGACCTGCATCGGGCTCTCTGCTCAGCAGGGAGCATGCATCCTCCTCTCTCTCTGCCTGCCTCTCTGCCTACTTGTGATCTCTCTCTCTGTGTCAAATAAATAAATAAAATCTTAAAAAAAAAAGATGTCTAGAGATAGACTTCATTTTTTATTCCTCTTAAATTAAGATCAATCACCAACATGGAAGCATTCTCTTTCTGTGAAAAGGTCACTAACCATTTGTCCGAGGCAGAAGTAGGAGATCTGTCTGCTTAGTAGCCAGAGTAAATGCAAATTCTAATCCATGTCAGAAAATGGGCTCTGTAGATGAGGTTATTTCTTTTGACTCTTCCTCTTAGGCAGAAAGTTACCATGGTTCTGTTTCTCTCTATCTATGCCTTCTCTTTTTTGATCAACGGATTTGAAATCACTCACAATATAGATTAAAATACTAGAAACCACTAAAAGACAGCAAAAGAAGAAGAAGAATCAAGCAATAGATGGGTAATAGCTATGTCCTAAAAACCTCAAGCTAAGCAAAACTACTTCAGTCACTCCCCATAGCTCTGAGTTCCCTGGAAACCAAGGTAAGAAATTTAATGACAGAGGTAGTCTTCATTAGCTATTAAATAAATATATCAGCTTTAAAATTTTTTTCCTATCATTAAATTCTCAAGTAAATTTACCTGTCGTGCAGATATTCGATTAATATGGTGGATTTAAATACCTTCAATTCTATTTGAGATACAGGGACATTTTTATATGGAAAGTTCTCAAATATATTCTTGATAAGTGTCAAGGGGAGGATATTAAGTCATTCACTTGTTAAGGTTCTCTCAGAGGTAGCTTAAGGAAGTCGATCATGAAAGTGTTATTTGCTAGTTTTTGACTTGGCGTGCAGATAAAACTTAGACTAGAAGAGAATTTAGGCTAGAGGAATACATCTTTAGCTATTCTTCTTAGAATACTCTTTTCAATTATCAGTTGTCTCAGGTGGGTAATTAACAATGAATGGCAGGTAATTTGAGACCTAAAGCATAGCTCTTCCACACAGCTGATGGAAGAAGACTCATGTGCTATAAGCATTTGATGTGTAGAACTGAGGTTTTATTACAAAACAAAGAGGCTTGACTTATATTCTTGCCTAGGTGGAAAGTTTTTCCATTTGTACCCTGGGTAGCTTTCAGATGCATATGCAAACAGTGCCAAGATTTTTTTCAGGAAGCAGCTTTGAATAACTAAAATACCACTTGCTAACCAAATTAAATAACAAAACTGTTTGGTCTGAAAACTGGAGCACATCGACCCATCCTGACTATTTAGAATTTGGCACAATTTTAGGCTTTTTTTTAAAAATAATCAATGGGATTACTTGCTTTAGGATGATTGCTAAAAAGAATAAAACTATGACAACATCAAAGAAGAGGACGCACACATTCCTATTTGCAGTGGGAAGAGAGAATGCCTCCAGCTATCCAAAAGTTGTACCAATACGTTGGTATGAGTTCCAGGGAATGGGAAAGGAGTTATAGAGTTGCAACTAAGAGTACACATGACCTCTCATTTCTGCTTCTCAGGACTCATTTAAAAGCACTATTAAAGTTAGACCAAGTAGAACCAGATTTACATTATTCATTTTAGTAAGGACGAAAGGGGACATGGTGTAAGCTATAAAAAGTGTCGGCATAGTTGTTAAAGCAAGAGGAAATTTGTATTATACTTTTTCCACATTATAAAAAAATCTTTTCTTTAGATTCAAAGTACACTCAAGTATCTTGTCCTATGATTTGGCTTTTAAGAACAAAGAATTTCTCTGCCTTGTATTCAGTTTTTCCCTCTCTGGGAGTGTGATTCTCTTGTAAATTAATAAATAGCCAGGCAGAATAGGATGCAGAGAAGAAGTTAGTAAAGAAAGACACTTCTTTGAGTTCAGGATTTGGAAAACTGGTCCAACCAATGTTGATGGTGTGGAATGAACCGAGGATTATAATCAATAGAACCAGAGGTCCAAATAAACAATAAACAACAACAAAATGTCTAGGTTTTAAAATAGATTTTGTCAAAATCAGTTATAAGAGTCAAAGAATATATATATATTCACTATATAATAACACTATATAATAACTATATATTAACACAGGGGTCACTATATAATAACACAGGGGTCAATTCATCAAGAGGATATCACAATTATAAATATATATGTGCCTAACAAAAGAGAACCTAAATGTAGCAAGTAAATATGAACAGATCTGAAAGGAGAAATAAACAATAATACAGTAACGGTGGAGGACTTCAGTACCCTACTTTCAACAATGGACAGATGATCCAGACAGACAACCAACAAAGAAACACTTGATTTGAATTACCTCTTAGACCAAATTGACCTATCAGACATATCCAGAACATTCCACCCAGGAGCAACAGAATACACATTCTTCTCAAATGCATAGGAAACATTCTCCACAGCAGATCATATGTTGAGTCACTAAATATAATAGATCATACATTGAGCCACTAAAAAAAACCTTAGCGAATGTAAGAAGGGTGAAATCATATCAAGTATCTTTTCAAATCACCATTATTTGAAACTAGAAATCAGTAACAGGAGGAAAACTGGAAAATTCACAAATGTGTGGAAACTAAACAATATACCCCTGAACAATCAATGGGTCAAAGAAGAAACCAAAAGGGAAACAAAAAAATATCTTGAAACAAATGAATATGGAGATACAACATATCAAAATTTATGAGATGCAGAAAAAAGTTTTAAGAAGGAAATTTATTGTGTTGAACTTCTACAGTAAGAAAAAAAGAAAAATTTCAAATATACAACTTAACTTTACACCTTAAGGAACTGAAAAAAGAAGGAAAAAAGAAGGAAAACTAAGAAGGAAAAGATCAATGAAATGAATTTCTCGTTTTTGAAAAAATAAACAAAACTGACAAACTGTTACCTAGACTTACCAAGAAAAAAAGGATAGTTCAACATCCACAAATCAATAAATGTGATATACCACCTTAACAGAATGAGAGATAAAAATCATACGATCATTTCAATAGATACAGAAAAAGAATTTGACAAAATTCAACATGCTTTCATGATAAAAACTCTCAAGAAACTGGATAGAGAAGAAATGCACCTCAACATCATCCTCAATTGGGAAAGGTTAAAAACTTTCCTTATAATAGAAATAAAAGAAGGGAGCCCACTCTCACTATTCCTATTCAACTTTGTACTGGAAGTCGTCACCAGGGCATCTAGCCAAGAAAGAGAACTAAAAGACATAAAAAATAGAAAGGAAGAAGTAAAATTGCCTCTAACTGATGATATGATCTTATATTATAGAAAACTCTAAAGATTCCACACAAAAAAACTATTAGAACTAATTAATAGAGTCAGTAAAGTTGCGGCATACAAAACCAACACACAAAAATCAGTTGCATTTCAACATATTATCAGTGAAGTCTCTAAAAAAAGTTTAAAAATCTCATTTACAGGGGCACCTGGGTGGTGCAGTTGGTTAAGCATCTGAGTCCCGGTTTTGGCTCAGGTCATGATCTCAGGGTTATGAGATTGAGCCCCATATCCAGCTCCAGAGTCTGCTTGGATTCTCTCTCCCTCTCCCTCTGCTCCTACTCATCTCCTGCTTCCTCTTTCTCTCTCAAAAATAAATTTTTAAAAAATCCTATTTATAAGAGCATCAAAAATAACAAAATACTAAGGAATAAATGTAATCAAGGAGGTGAAATATCTGTGTGCTGAAAACTATGAGACATTGATGAAAGAAATTGAAGAAGACATAAAAAAATGGAAAGATATCCCACTTTCATGGATGAAAAGGGTTAGTATTGTTAAAATGTCCATACTGCCCAAAGCCATCTATGGATTCAAACCAAACCCTATCAAAATTCTAATGGCATTTCACACAGAAATAGAAAGAACAATCCTAACATTCATATGGAACTGCAGAAGTCCCCTGACAGCGAAAGCAAAGCTAACAAAGAACAAAGCCAGAAGCATTACAATTCCTGATTTCAAACTGTATTACAAAAAAATAGGAATGAAAAAGTATGATAGTAGCATAAAAACAGACACATCAACCAGTGGAACAGAACTAAGAATCCAGAAATTAACCCATGCATGTATGATCAACTAATATTTGGCATATAATCAAGAAAATTCAACAGGGTAAATGATAAGTCTCTTCAATAAATTATGCCAGGGAAAAATGAAGAATGAAGAAGAATGAAATTGGACCCCTATCTTACACCGCTCAAAAAACTAACTCAAAATGGATTAAAGACTTAAATGTAAAACCTGAAACTATAAAAATTCTAGAGGAAAACATAAGGAAAAATTCTACGCAATTCTCACGAGTTTTCTACCCAAATCGATAAAAGCTCCTACACGTTGATCTTGACAATAATTTTTTGGGTATGATACTAAAAACAAAAACAACAAAAGCGAAAATGAACAAGTGGGACTACATTAAACTAAAAAGCTCTGCACAGCAAAAGAAACAATTAGCAAAATAAAAAGGCAACCTATGGAATGGGAGAAAATATCTGCAAACCATCTATCTGATAAGGGATTAATGTTCGAGATATATAAGGAACTCATACAACTCAACAGCAAAAAACAAAACAAAACAAAACAAAAAACCCCCCAAAAAGCCCAAAGAGTCTGATTTTAAAATGAGCAAAGAACATCAATAGGTATTCTTTCCAAAGAAGACATACAAATGGTCAACAGGTACAGGAAAAGATCCTCAAATCACTCATCATCAGGGAATCAACAAATCAAAACCATAATGAGATATCATCTCACACCTGTTAGAATGACTATTATCAAAAAGACAAGAGAGAAGAAGTGTTGGCAAGAATGGAGAAAAGGGAACGCTTGTGCACTGTTGGTGGGAATGTAAATTGGTACAGTCACAAAATAAAACAGTATGGAGGGTCCTTAAAAAAATAAAAAAGAGCTACCGTATGATTCACCAACCCTGCTTCTGGGTATAGATGAGCAGTAAATAACATCACTATCTTGAAGCAATATCTGCATGTTTATTGCAGCATTATTCACAATAACAAAGACATGGGAACAATCTGTGTCCCTCAGTAAGTGTAAAAAGAACATGTGAGAATATGTATACAATGTTATTCGGCCATAAAAAAGGAAACCCTACCTTCTGTGATACATGGATGGACCTTGAGGTCATTATGCTAAATGAAATAAGTCAGACAAAGACAAACACTATATGACCTTACTTTATGATCTTTTCTTTTCTTTTTTTGATATATGGAATCTAATAAAGCTGAACTCAAAGAAATGGAGAGTCAGGTGGTGATTGTCAGGAATGGGGCGTGAGGGAAATGCGGAGATGTCGGTCAAAGGGTACAAAATTCCAGCTACAAGATGGTTAAGTTCTGAGGATCTAATGTCCAGCACGATGACTGTAATTAATAGCACTTTATTATATATTTGGAAGCTGTTAAGACAGTAGATTGTAAAAGTCACGACAGGGGTAACTGGCTGGCTCACTCAATGGAGTGCATGATTCTTGATCTCAGGGTTGTGAGTTCGAGCCCCCCACTGGGTGTAGAGATGACTTAAAAATAAAATTTTTCAAGACATCACCACACACACACACACACACACACACACACACACACACACACCAAGCACTTATGTGAGGGGACAAAGGTGTTAACTAACCTTATTGTGGTAGTCATTTCCTAACATGTATGGTTTGGCACTCCTGCCCAAACTCCAGAATGATAAGATAATAAATTGGTGGTGTTGTAAGTCACCAAGGCTGTGGTCATTTGTTACAGCAGCAACAGAATACTAATCCCATGGGCAAAGTGGATGAAATGTATCATTGTCATCAGGTGCTGATACAAAAGGCCATCTTAGGCTTGTCAGGAATGGAAGCGGGACAGCTGAGGGGAATGGAGTAGGTGTGGTCTTGGCTATTGCTGGGCAGGGAGGTCATTCCCCACTCCGTCCCTTAGCTTTCTTCTGCATTCAGAAGAGATAGTAGAGCCACTGGGGAAAATGTATTAGATTCTCCCCCATCCCCCCTGAGTGTGAATGACAAAGATGCTTGTGATAGACTATTCCTCCAGCCTGAGGCCAGACTGGACATGTGTCTGCATGAACAGGATATGTGGGTCCCCTGGAGAAGGCACACCATAAAAGAGGAGGAAATCCAGGCTGGAGACTCCAAGTTAGCACGAGCAGTTTGGCTGTCAGAGGAAAGTACTGGTTTGAAGCAGACCCTGTGGGCTAAAACTTCTCACCCTACCTTCCCGTGCTCTGAGACCTCCGTGGTGAAAATGGCTATAAATTCAAAGAGGGGTGTCCCTCTGAGACCCAGACAGTCGTGTGGCTGGCTGCCTTTCCCCGCTTTCCATTTGGCTCCATGGCAGGGGGCAGAGATGGAAACTCCAGGCCGGCGGGAGGCTCAGCAGTTCTTGTTGTTGTTGACTGGCTGGCTGACCTCAAAGATAAATGAATTCTTCCTCTCCTGGCTGCCAGCAGCTGGCAGAGCCCTGAGGGGGTCTCTGAGGAGAAACGGTGGGGTTCTTAAGGAGGTCTGGCAAGAGCGACTCAGGGATCTGGCGAGTTGGGGCCTTAAAGAAAATTTGAACACCTTAGATTTTGTCCTAAGCTTGTGGGTTTTGGACCTTTGGGCTAGTCAAGGCAGCTTTTTAGTCCTATATTTGCATTCAGAACTAAGAAATGACCACGTGTAAGTGACGTGCTGGGATTGGGGTGCCTAAAAGAGAGATTATACGGTGTCCATTGACGGAGATGCTTAAAACGACCACCTTTCCTAGAGAGACTGTTCCTGTCTTATCAAGGAAGATTCACTTAGGCGAACCACCTATAAATGTCAAAGAGGGAGTCCCTGTGGCATGAGGTGGGGTGGCAAGGCTGCTCACAGCTAAGACTTGTTACTATAAGAGCTTGTCTCTGAGAAAGGACAGGGAAGTAAATCAGCCCTAAAAGGAAAAGGCAGGGGGAGGATTTAGGGGAGGGCCTCAGGGACTCTACTGCATGCTGGTAATAAGCAGGCTCTCTGGAGGGGCTGTGTCACCATGCCCAACACCCACTCCCCAGGGATTAAGCCTTTAGCGTCCATTGATCATTGGAAGTATCAGGGTGGCCTCGAGGGTGAAATCCTGGGCTTTCTGCCAATGGGCACCTGGGAGGGCTTTGCTGTTGGGCAAATAATGGGGAAAGCAAGAGAACTGTGAACATATTTGCACCCTGGGATTGTGGAGCAAACGGCCATACAATGGATATAAATGATGCTCTGTTTCCTGAAGCATTCCGTATTCAGGGAAACAATCTCACTGTTTCTCTCCTGTTTAGACAATGCGTGGCCTTGTTGCCTGAAATTGCAAACAGGGGCGTTTGAGGAGAAGAGGCTGAGAAATACTCACATAACCCCTTCACGGCCATCTGTGGCAAACGGTTGTGTAGACAAGCATCACTGGCTTTGTCTGACATTTGCCAGATTCCTATATAAATAACCAGTACCTGCATCTCTCACAGCTGGGAAAGAAATAAGATTTAATAGGTTGCGACGGATAAGGTGGTCCGATCCGGCTGACTTTGTTTTGAAACAAGATTAGAAACTCTTATAGGAACTGTGAACGTGTAAATATGTGCTAAACGTGTCACCGAAAGCCTGGTAGACACAGCCCTGGGCTTCACAGAGGTGTGAGGGGGAAGACGTTTCCTTGGTGTGCAGCCGTAGAACATTTTAGCACCCTCTGCCTCTGTGGATGAAATACTGTCATTTTGGCAGCTCCGAAGCCTCTCTGTGTGCTTCTCGACTCTTGCGCTCTATTCAGAGAAAACGATCCGCAATAATTTTAAGAGGGAGCTATCCCCGGAAGAGGTAAGGGTGGAAACATTAACTGCTCCAAGCTGCTGGCCCTCCTGTTAAGGAGACAAAACTTATACAGATGAAGACAAAGATGCCCTTCAAGATGGAGGGAAGGCTGAGGGCAGGTTGGTAAAGAGACTCAAAAAACTTTTTGAATTGGAAAATGATGGTGGTAGAGTTCCCAAGTTCCCATCCTCGATTGCAACGTCGAGGATGGAACTAGAAGGTATTATGCTAAGCAAAATAAGTCAATCAGAGAAAGACAAGTATCATATGATCTCACTGATATGAGGAATTTGAGAAACAGAACAGAGGATCGTAGGGGAACGGACGGAAAAATGAAACAGGATGAAACCAGAGAGGGAGACAAACCATAAGAGACTCAATCTCGGGGAAACAAACTGAGGGTTGCTGGAGGGGAGGGGGGTGGGAGGGAAGGGGTGGCTGGGTGATGGACACTGGGGAAGGCATGTGCTATGGTGAGTGCTGTGAATTGTGGAAGACTGATGATTCACAGACCTGTACCCCGAAACAAATAATACATTATATGTTAATAGAAAAGGCCTAGAGGAAGAGTAGGTTTTCTGTCAGTTTCCTCCAAAAGGTCTTCCAGCTGCTTGCTGAGACAATTAACAAGTCAATGCAGCCCAGGATCTCAATCGTCAATCCTGGATGGGGTGCTTGACCTGATCCCAACCACGTGAGTAGGTGGGTACTTTCCAGCCCCGTTGAGGGAGGGGCTCGCAGCAGGGACCGATGAATCCAAAGTTTTGGGAAGCTTCTCAGCACTGCCCAGTTCTCTGGTGGCCCCAAATTTACAAGAATGTGACGGGGCTCCTCCTGGGGTCTCGTGGTTGAGACAGAGCCTCAGACCTACTCAGGGCCACTTAAGACTCATGGAAGTCAAGCTGCAGGCTTCAGGAATGAAGCCAAAGGTGTCTGTTAGCCATAGAACCTTCACACTAACAAGACCTAACACGTTAACAACAGTAGGTTGTGTAGAGAATATGGACAGCGTGTCCCAGGGCTGGTGACAAATGTGAGATATGGGAATAGTTCTTTGTTCAAGTGTAACATAGTGTCACCAACCCCAAACCCTTCCAATTTTAGTTTCCTTAAAAGTCTAGATCCCATCTCAGTAAGAGCTGGATGCTATATATGGTTGGTTGATGGGCCGAAACCCATCAATTTCAATATCCCTAGATTACAGCAAAATCATTTAGAGGCCCCTCTGACTGATGGGTTATTCTTTTTCCCTTCCATCATCACAGCATGTCGACTGTGTGTTTGCCGTAATTAACTAACTTAATGTTAATAGCAAACTTCAGTGATGTATATCGGCCCTCAAACTCACTAAGATCTTAGGAGGAAAAAAAAGACTAATTTTTTTTTTCGTACTTAACACAATCCCCTGGGGAAATCAGAAGCTAAGGAAATTTCCAGAGATGAAATTAAAAACTATTCCCTCAGTGGATTAAGTAAAATAATAGGGAACAATAGAGGCTGTAACTTAACTGTAAGGGACTTTTTTATGCCATTTCAGAGTTGGCAGGGCTGGAACACAATGGGCCTTCAATAAATGTTGAAAAATACAAGGGATGGGGGCTGGGGAGAGATTGAGAAAATGAGGGATGGATCTGGAGGACATGGGAGGAGGGAGAGAACGATTGATGACTCCAGTTTAGTTCTGATTTTTGAGGAAGCCAATGAAAAGAGAGACTGAAAATATATATAATTAGATCTGTTGGAAAAGTATTTAATTGCTTCCAAAAACTTTTGACATGTCAATAGTTACACTGACACATACCTTACAATCAAGGGGATCCTGTAAAAATGGTATACAGTGGGAGGAATCTCCAATATTGCTTGCAGTTATGATACTGAGAATCCTCTGGAATGGAAACAAGTAAGGTGTATCTGGCTCAGGTAAAAATAATACCAACAGGAGGTGTCTGGGTGGCTCAGTTGGTTAAGCATCTGCCTTTGGCTCAGGTCATGGTCTCAGGGTCCTGGGATGCAGCCCTACATTGGGCTCTCTGCTCAGCGGGGGAGTCTGCTTCTTCCTCTCCCTCTGCCTGCCATTCCTCTTGTTTGTGTTCTCTCTCTCAAATAAATAAATAAAATGTTTTTTTAAACAAAAGATAACATCAATAGTGGGGCACCTGGGTGGTACAGTTGTTTGAGTGTCCAACTCTTGGTTTTAGCTCAGGTGAGGATCTCAGGGAACATGAGATCCAGTCTTGCATTGGGCTCAGCACTCAGAGTAGGCTTAAGACTCGCCCTTCCTCTCCCTCTGCCCCTCCCCCTGCAATAAAACAAATAAATCTTAAAAAATAAGATAACACCAACAAAGAGAGGTGTTCTCTTAAAACTTGGGTTAAAATAAGACAACAGTGGCACCCTCTATTCTCAACCTTTTACAAATATTATATATTACATATACACATAATTTTTAATTAAAAGATTCAGGTGTGGAAGTGAATGCTCACCTGAGACCCTTTCTGGTGATTAAATTAAAGCTGTAACACTGGAGAAACCTGTCTTTAAAATTTGGAAGCTGAATATTAGCATAATGTTGACAGGCGATTTGTCCTAGTCTATAGTATTTGAGTTTGGGGCTCAGGATTAGGATTATATCTACCTTCATCACTCTGCCAGAAATTCTAGGCAAAGGATGTGACCTTAATTCATAGATATTAATCAAAACCCAATTAAATACCAAATGATTAATGATGACAATCTCAAGCTCCTCTTTTGAACTCATTTGAAGAAAATACTGACAAAGATATAAAAATGGAAATTGGACCAAAGGAAGAGGAAGGTGAGAAGAAGGAAATCAAAAGAAAGGCCTTGAGAGGCAATCAAAAGTAAAAGAAATCCCAAGAAAAGTCCTTAAGTCTTATGTCCAGAGCCATTTGCCTCTATCACCTCGGCTGCTCTGAGCCACATCTCCCACATAAAACAGACTCCACCCTCCACAGTGTAGGGACCCGGATATTCCAATGGAGCAGGGAATGAACACCAGGGCCCTTCGAACTTAACCTGCTTCCCACACTAATAAGGGACGAGCAGAAGCTTCTAGTTCTCTTTCTTAGCTCCACCTTTCTCTTGCCAGTTCTAGGGTATATATACTTTGACACATTATCTCTCTTTTTATTCTGGACGAGCCAAAGCTCTTTCTTGGTCTTCTTTCTTAATTTTTAAGGTTTTATAGTCTATCATGCCTTAGCCTATTCGTTGTGCATTATAATTTGAATATAAAGCAATAAATCAAGACTTTGTGAAAAAAAAAAAAACTGTGCAAGTGACAGAAAACTAACTCCAACTGACTTTAGCACAAAAACAAACGAATAGGTTCTCATGATGGAAAAATCTAGAACTTCAGGTATAGCTGGGTCCAGGGGCCTGAACCATGTCAAATTATTAGCACTCGGTTTTCTTCTCTCTCATCTTTATTAACATGAAGAAGAAGGTCCCATATGGGAGCTCCCGGCAGCTTTGAACTTCTATCATCTGTATGTGAGTAACGAGAAATATCTTCAAGAGCTTATCTTTCCCTATAACTTCAGTAAAAGTCATGGGGTTGTATTGCATTGTCTGGCTTGGATTGCATACCCATCACTGAATCAATGTAGTCAGCAAAACACAATATGCCGACTTCCAGACCTTCCACACAGTCGATCCTACAGAACTACAAGGACTGGAAGTGGTGGTGTGACCAGAAAGAAGGGCAAAAGCAATCACTGTCCACCACATACCCTTTATTCTTTTTCTCCACTTCCCTGAAAACATCAGAAGGTCCTTTTATTTGCTTTTCAGGAACCACTTCTCCTACCTTTAGTTCCAAATGGAAAATGAATTTCTCAGTTAATTATCCACCTAAACGGTGTGGTTCACATTCTCTGCCCTCCTTTCCCTTCCCTTCTCTCAGAGCTTTCAAACTAAGTGAAAATACTCTCCTCGGCATTTGCTGCCTGCTTTCAGGGCTCTTCTAGCTGACTTGCCTCTGCTCGGGTAATTTCTCTTTTCTGATTATTTCTGCTTTCCTCCAGATCACGTTCCTTCATCCTACACCATTCTGCTGCCTCTTCCATTCGCCCATTTCTACTAGCATCTTTGAGCTTCCAGGCCCAAAGGGCCTTAGCCTGAGAAACAATGCTGACCTTAACAAATAGTAACACAATTATTTGTTAAACTATTGACCAAAAAGAGGTAGTTTTTAAAAGCTCCACAGAAAATGGGAGGATGGCGGGTAATTCGTGATAATGAGCAATGGTAAGAATAGTAAAATTATTGCACATGGGTAAATGTAAGGAATGATTTTGCTTCACATCCCATTCCAGGGGTTAGTAATTTAGGAGAATGGCAAGTATCCTGGGAGGTTATAGAGAAAATCTTGAATTTATAGGTTGGGCTTTCTTTCCCTCACAAAATGTATAATCCTACATTGCAAATTTGAATGTGTACAGAAGCCTGGTGGATTGACCTAAATGGGAACAGAACTGGGTCTCAGACAGCAGAGAGTGATGGGTACAGCTGTGGCGAACTGGGCATGCATGACCCTTTGAATGGCGGTGTGTAGTTCTTAAGAGCACACATTGGGCTACCGGACAGTCTGAGTTCAAATCCTGGTTCTACCGTCTCTTAGCTTTGTGGTCATGGTCTAAATATCTGACCTCTTTGTGCCTCTGTTTCCCATCTGTAAAATGGGCAAATCACTGGGGCGCCTGGGTGGTTCAGTAGTTAAGTGGCTGACTTCGGCTTAGGTCATGATCTCAGGGTCCAGGGATCGAGTCCCACGTCAAGCTCTGCACTTAGCAGGGAGTCTGCTTGTCCTTCTGCCCCTTTCCCCACTTGTGCTCTCTTTCTTTCAAATAAATACATAAAATCTTTAAAGAAAATGGGCAACTCACTGGATCTGCCTTGTAGGATTGCTGTATTGAGTTAATATATGTAAAGCACATATAGTGGTTTCTGGTACATAATAAGCAATACGTAAGTGTTGGCAATTATTATTTTCAAATCTAGCCCATTATTTCCACACAGGAATGTTCTCCATCTTGTGAGATCTTTTAATATCTCAAGACAAGCTAGAAATGCAGTTTATCATGGTTAAGTTCCCTGACTCTATATGCTTGATCTATTTGAAAAAATATTTCAAAACACCAAGAAAGCTACATGGGTTAGGAATGCATTCAGTTGCAAGTTACTGAAAACCCAGCTTACAATGGCTTAATCAAATGGCTGTATTTTTTGCCACATAAAAAGAAGTCTGACACAATCTCTTTGGAAAACTGCTTATCAGCACATGTCCTATGACCCAGCGATTCTACTCATGGGTATATACTCACCAGAAATATGAACATGTGTTTATCATCAGACTGTTTATGAACATTCATTGATAATAACCAAAAACAGGATAGGACACAAATGCTCCTCAACAGTAGTATGGATAAATGATAGTGTATTTACACATGGCATACCACACAGTAATGAAAACAAGTGAACCACAACATGGACCAATATGGAAGGATCTCATAAACACAATATTGAGTGAATGAACCAGACACAAAATAATACACACGGTACAATTTCAAGTATATAAAGTACAAATCGGGCCAAATTAATCAATGGTATTAGAAGCAGGAAGAGGGTTATCCTTGTGGTGATAAAGATGGAAAGGAGACATGGGGGCAGAGGGGGACACTGGGGTGCTGGTTACTCTGTTTCTTGATCTGAGTTCTGCTTCCAAGGATGCGTGCAGGTTGTGAGGTTTTGTTGAGCTAATCGTTTATGGTTGGTATCATTTTTTATATGTATATTTTACTTGAATAAAAATACTTTAAAAGAAGAAATATAGAGGTAAGTGGTTGCTGGTATTGATTCTAAGACCCAGGCCTTTATTCATTTGTGCTCTACATCCTCAGGCTGTTGTCCGTCATCCTTAAGTATCAGCAAATCAAAAGTTAGTTCCCAGAAGCCTCCCTCACCCTAGCCCACAGCCATTCACTTCCATCACAAAAGCCAAAACTGGGTCATGTGGTCACTCCTAGTGGAAAGAGAGACCTTTTCCCCATAGTGAAAGGTGCCAAGGAGGAAGACATTTGGGAAAGGTGTTTTAGTAATCAACAGTATCTGCCACACAGGCCAAAGAAGATACATTTGCAAAAAAGTCAGATGGAATGGTTGCTACTTTTCTGGATCCCCATGGAAGAGCGTTTTCCTGTGTGTGTGTTCCTGGTTATAATTTATCATACTGAATTTAAGAGCTATTTTTGACATTAACACAGCTGATCACTGATCTGTCTGACCTGATAAGTCAGGCCTACCCAAAATGATAAGTTAGAGAGGAGAATAGGCACAAGGATGATCCAGAGTGATAGGATCCTTTGACACGAATTGGGACTTTTTTTTTTTTTACTAAATAAACAATGAAATGTAGAAATAATTACTCTTCTACAAATAGCTGTACCAGTCAGATTTCAGACTATAAGGGCTAATTTGGTGCCTAAGTAAAAGTGGGTTTATTCTTCATTTGAACACTGTCTGAACACCCCTTCTGAAAACTCTGAGCCCTTGGTGATCTCTAATAAATTTTTTGTCTCTATGAATTTACCTCTTCCAGTATTTCATGTAAGTGGAATCAAACGATATTTGTTCTTTTGTGCCTGGTTTATCTCACATAGAAAATGTTTCCAAGGTTCGTCCATGTTTTAGCATGTGCTGGGACTTCGTTTCTTTTTGTGGTTGAAAGATAATACATTTATGGATATATCACATTGTGTTTCTCCTTTCGCCCATCATTGGACATTTGGGTTACTTTTGACCATTGTAAATAAGGCTGCCATGAACATTGGCATGTAAGTAGGTATCTGTTCGATCCCTGTTTTCAATTCTTTGGGGCATATGCCTGGAGTAGAATTGCTGGGTCATACAGTAATTCTATATTTAGCTTTTCAAAGAACAGCCAGACTATTTTCCAGTTGCTGCACTACCTGATATTCCCATCAGCAATGTATGAGGTTTCCAATTTCTCCAAGGATATGTTCTTTAACTGAATTTCCACCGCTAATGGTCACATTCCGCCTCTGTGCAGCCTCATTTCACGTTTCATGTCTCTGGGAGAGAGAATACCATTGGCCCAGCTTGGGTGGGATCAGGGGCTTGCCCCCTAAATCAGCTGGCAACTCGGGGAGGGGGAGGTGTCATGTGATACGCAGTCAAGTGTTGGGGAGCGGGGTGGGACTGTGAGCTGAGCAGTCCACCCAGGATATCTGTACCATACTCAGTTTCCTCCTTTCTGACATGGGGATAATAATACAATACACCTGTGAGGATTAAATAAGATAATGCATAGAAGTTTTTAGTAATTGCCTAGCCCTGAATAAATGCAGGTTAGTAGCAACAGCAGCCGCGGTCCGAGAGTGGGAAAAAGGATGCTTTGTGGGCAAGCACCGCCCTCCTTGGTCAAATGTCAAATGAAGCTAGCTTTCCCAATACAAAGGAAACCCTCTGTTGTAGGTTTATAAGCCTTGAGTTTATCCAGAGCAATTTTTGAGCCTACTTCTATTTTCAGCTTATATTGCCTTCAGCAGTAACAGTGTTTCATTTCTTTACTACCTGCTTTGTCCGAGAGTCATTTGTTGTATTTGTCCTAACCGCCTCCCACCTCCTGTTTTGAGCATTTGCAACAGCTTTGTGGTTCTACCCCAGGAGCCCTGGGGAACTTCACCACAAGGACCTATTTGCATTTCTGACTTCAAGTGAACGGAAGCGTTTGCACAGGCGCTGGGCTTTCTTCTGAGTTGTTTTCCAAATCATGTATTTTCTTTGCATACATTCACAGACAAGATTATAGCCTTTTTAGCTTTATTGAAGCGTCAGAGTGAAATCACTCTACAGTGTTCATATAAGTTGCTGCCTATGAGAAGGACAAAGCGAAATGAATGCTTTGTGCCACCACCATCTCTATGCCTTGTTCCTGCTACTTGTCACCCAGCACAGGCCATGCAAAGTCGTGTCACAATAAAATGACAATTTTCATCTTTTTAGGTTTTTGGGTTTTTTTGTTTTTATTTTGGTTTTTTTGTTTTTGTTTTTGACAGAGAGAGAGTCCAGGTAGGCAGAGCAGCAGGGAAAGGAAGAAGCAAGCTCTCCACTGAGCAGAGATCCCGCTGGGGGACTCGATCCCAGGACCCTGGGATCATGACCCAAGCTGAAAGCAGATACTTAACCGATTGAGCCACCCAGGCCCCCCAAAATGAAAAATTATATCTTTGGAATTACTCTGATCACAAAGGAAAATTCATGACTGCGAAAGTCTATTGATTCTTGATTCAGAAGTTAGTGAACACATGCGTTTTTTTTTTAGCTTCTTCTTTCTTTTATGATTAGAGGTGCAATTAGGGGCATCTGCAAAGAGCTTTTTCTCTATATAAAACCAGAGAGCCAACTTATGCTTTTCCTTGGGCCCCACCAACTGAGTCAATCACATTAACCCAAGCTCTGAGAAATGCTACTATGATGCAATCCATAGGCAACAACTATGTCTCTTCCCCACATACAGTCACTCCCAATTATCTGCACAAATGCAGGGGTGCGGTGGTGCAGATAATTCAAAACCGCAAACAATCCAAATGCCATTTCTGCTTGGCTTGAGAATACATTATGCAAATTTTGACAGCAAATTTACCTTCTTTATTACATTTTGCTTGGATTTATATTAAAAAATTATTTGCATTCTGAGTGTGGGGGGGAAGGGAGGGGGGATAGGAATGCCATTCTCAGAGTTCAAGAGAATCATTAAACCTTGGCAGTGAAAGAAGCCTTAGTAATCATAATGCAACTACTACTTCATTTTTTTTTTTTTAGAGAAAGCAGCCGAGGCCCAGAGTGGTGATGGGACTTACGTGAGATCCCGAAGTAAACTGGTGGCAGAGGAGGAAGGAGAGGCCGCTGTCTGGCTTTTGCGTTTCAAGGTGAGAAATACACGGGATTATGTTAGAAGCCCGACAGAGTGTTCCAGCTTTTTCAGGACAAACCCAAACCCACAAACCATCTTGTCCGTGCTTCCAAAGGGTGAAGCTATCTGCACACACTCTTGCTTCTGGAGGGACAAAACTTCCAGAGCAAGGCTGGATTGGGAGGTTCTGCCTCTGTGGGGATGAGACAGTACCTGTTTCCCAGAGGCACCTTATAGCCTCGGAGAGCTCTGAGCCTTCTTATCACATGCTGTGGGGATCTGAATGGCTTGGCATTAGCCAAGAGCTCTTAAGGAGAGTCACCTGAGTTCTGTCTGAGTTGGGAGTAGGGAATTGTGAGGAGGCCACAGACTCTGGAATTAGCGGATCTGTGCCTTGGGGAGTGTTGGCAGGGTGAGTGTGTATATACACGGCGCTTCGAATCAGGACTCTAGCAGCGTGTGCCAACCTGATGAGCTGGAACCTGGCCGCTGGTGAGTGAAGTTGACCTTGAAATAACAGCTAAAGAGCAAACACGAAGCAAGATCGACAGGCCTCCCCACTCTGGCTAACTTTCATAAGAAATATAGCAGTGAGGCTCAAGAAAAGACATTGACAAGGTCAGCTGGTCAGCAAACATCAGCTCAGGTGCTTCTGGGGAGCTGGGTGGCTAGACGGGACAGTAAAGAGCTGTGCTGGGTTGCCCCACTCCATTTCAACTTCCAATACAACTCGCAGCTGTGCTAAGGGTCAATAACAACTTAAGGCTCTTTGTAGCTTGGAGCCAGCTGGCTTTCCTGTGTAGGCAGGTGTTTTCAGGACCTTGGGTCCTCCTGGAGGACCCACCCAGTAGAAGGTGCTAGAGCACCTGGAGGTGCTCAAAGGCTCAAAGGCTGACATGGCGTTGGAGGCTGCCTTCAAATGGGAATGGAAGCCAAAGACGGAGGAGATACTCTTTGCAGGGAAGCAAGCAGGGTTTGCTTAGAGCTTCCAGTCGGGCAAGTTTGATCAATCAACACCATTTGCGTATCCTGCACACCCTTATTTTCTGCCAAGAATGAAGACAAACATTTACATTTGAATGCAGAGTAATGTTTGAAGCTGCTTAATGGGTTAAACTCCTCCCTTTTAATCAGAGATGGATTTTATTCATATTTATTCATTCTTTGGGGGCAAAGCCTTTTTCTCTGCTCATAGCAACATCTACTTAGAACTGCTAGGGTTATCAGTAATAGCAATGTTATCACATAGTAGGCTACTAATAATAAAACATAACCATATAATTTTAGTTTATGGAAAGTTAACATTGATGGAAGAGTTTGTATAGAATTTCCCATTTAATTCCCACGATAGCAATGTAAAGCAGATAAGAGCAGTTTATTATCTTCAGGTTTTCAGGGGGCTTATGTAAGGACACCGTAGGATGGAAACTTGAACCCAGGTCTTGTAATTTTCTTTTGCAAGTTCTATGGCTCTCCCTCCAAATACCTGGGAGGAAAGATTCAATGGCTTAGGATAAGGTAAAGTGAGAGCTATGAGCAGAACTCCATTGAACACACTGCTCTCGATTACACCTGCTGTTTGGATTGAGAACCTTCTATTACCAGCTCATAGAGGACACAAAATAGGTAGTTGCCTACAGAGGGTAATTTGAAGATCATTAGAAAGAATTGGAAATACAAAATCTTGGGCCCTCTCCAGATCTACTGAATCAGAAATTCTAAAGGTAGATAAAGCAATCAGTATTTTAATATGTCCTCGTGGTAGCTCTGATGCTCACTAAATAAATGGATGAGGCTGTGTTTTAGTAAAACTTCATTTAGACTAATCAGAGCTTACTTGGTTAATGATATTAATGCATACCAATGTGAGGATACCTACAGAATAAATTCCTGTAGGCAAAATTGCTTTTTCAAACTATAATGTACTATTTTATGAAACTTTAAGAAGTCTTATTTATTTTTATTTTCTGATGACTCACCTAAGTGAGTCTAGCCTGTTTCTGATGACTCTAGCCTAAGATACCTAGCTTTTCAGTATTACAAAGACACCTAAGTGGGTTGTTTCCCTTTTTCTTTTTTTACTGAATTATATTCCTTTTTATCTTTTATCAGTATATATTCTTATATCAGTATATATATTATGTATATTTTTATATTAATATATATTTTTTATATTGGTATTTATATTAGTATAAATACATACTGATATCTTTATCAGTACACATTCTTTTTTATATTTTATCAGTTAGCCTTGCTACCTAACAAACTACCCCAAAGCTGAGTGACTTAAAACAGCAACCATTTACTATTGGTCCTGATTCTCCAGTTCAGCTGGATGGTTCAACACCTGAGCCAGGCTTGGCTGATCTTGACTGGGCTTGCTTATGTGTCTGGTCAGCCAGTGGGTTAGCTGGAGACTTACTCATCTAGGAAGGCCTCACTCACACATCTGAAGGTTATCAGGTGATGATGATGGTGACTCAGACACATGTCTCTCATAGGAACAAGCCCTGGCTTATTCACATGATAGCTGGAGAGCACTCTAAGAGAGCTAGTGAAAGGTAGCAAGTCTTGAGGCTGATGTTCAGAATCGGTACAAAGTCACCTCCACCATATTCTAGTCATAATGCAAATCACAAGGTCAGTCCAGAGCTCTTCAAGTGGTGGAGACTTAAATAAGTCCTCTTGATGGAAGGAGCTGCAAAGGCACATTGCAACATAATGTGGATTCAGGGAGGAGAATAATTGTGGCTATTTTTGCAATCTACTGCAGAGATGCTTTTAATTTTCATATTTGCTTTCAGAAAGTTCTGAAAAAAATTGCATTGATCATGTAACTAGCTTAGAGTCCTGGATAACATTTTCAGTTTCTCTATCCCCACTGATACATCGGGAAAAAATTATGTTGAACCTTAGGCCTTAGGAGACCTTCATTATCTACACAGTGCTGTGAGGAAAGGCCCAATGAGGTGGGATTATTTTAGTCTCATCTAATGATCTGTGAAGCTAGAACTATTTTGGAATCATTGTCCATTCCCCTATCTCCTCTCCCTCCCTCTCTCTCTCTCTCTCTCTCTTGCTGAGATATAATGTACATGCAATAAAATTCACCCTTTCTAAAGCAGTTCTAAGAGTTTTGACAAATGCATATCGTTGTTCAGCCCACAGCACGATGAAGACACAGACCTACTCCATCACTTCAAAAAAATCCCCTCCCCCATTCCAGCACCTGTAAAGTCAACCTCTGATCTATTTCCTGTCCCTATAGTTTTACCTTTTCCAGAATGATAGAATCCAATATTATATAATCTTGTGATTCTGGTTTCTTTCCCTTAGCATAATCCCTCTAAGATTTATCCATTTTGTAGCATAGAGTTTGTTCTCTCGTACTGCTGAATAGTACTCTGTCTGTATTCTTTTAAATTACTCTTGAGGAAATTAACTTGGGCCAAGTTCAGACATAGGTTCTATTCATGCAAACATGTTCTTTTCTTCTCCAAAGCTTTTGGAATTAGCGTAAGAGCAAGAAAGAAGAAGCCCATGCAGGGGAAGAAAAACCTTTATTTAGCCCTTTGACATGTTAGTTACTTTTCATACTAATCTCCTTCTATTGGTTTCTCTCCTTTGAAGTTTTTAGTAAGTGCCTTTAAAAGCTAGGAGCAATTTTAAAGATCACCTAATATGACCCCATTATTATTTAAAAATAAATGTTTACTTTTTGTCAAATTGTCACAGGCAGGTAATTTTTAAAAATCAAGGAGCATTGAAAAATATAGCTAAAGGTCACAGCCCCAAGCCCCACCATTTCCTGGTTCCCCACAGGCCACTCCTCTGTTTTCAATCCTTTTGTTTCTTCCTTCTGGCTTTTACCTCAGTTTCTCTAGGTCATGAGCTAATATTGATGTTTGAGTTACTCTTTCTGGTGTTTTCTATTGACTGTTACATCAGATGAAGATTTAGTTTTCTTATGTACTCTTTCCCCTCCTTCTAGACTCATAATGTATTCATATCACAGTTGAAGGTTCAACTGACATTTGTATTTACATGACATTATTTTGAATGTGCAAACTTTGTCCACTGATGCACCAAGTAGTTCACCACGATTGTTGCCTTTTTTGGACTTTTTCCTCTAGTGTTGATGATTGCCTCTTTTTTTTTTTTAAAGATTTTATTTATTTATTTATTTATTTGACAGAGAGATCACAAGTAGGCAGAGAGGCAGGCAGAGAGAGGGAGAAGCAGGCTCCCTGCTGAGCAGAGAGCCCGATGCGAGGCTCGATCCCAGGACTTGAGGTCATGACCTGAGCAGAAGGCAGAGGCTTTAACCCACTGAGCCACCCAGGTGCCCCTGATTGCCTCATTTTTTTCATTTCCTGTTTTCTTTGTAAATATTTAATTTTTCATCCAACGACCTCTCAATTCAATTTTCCATGGTGATACGTTCATCATATGATCAATCAGTTCCTTTTCCCGGGAATCTTCCATTTTCTTGCTGCAGTATTGACTGGTTTCTCTCTGGGCTTGCCGCTCTCATTCTAAGAATTCTCTTTATCTTTCTCTCTCTTATGTTGGATCCCCGATGACCTGTTTCCCATCTTTTCTTGTGTCTGTTTTAATTCTTTCTGTGGAGTGCAATCTCTATTAGCTTCCAAAGAATGATTAATGAAAGATAAAAAATTTAGGTCCTTTTATACCTGAAGATTTCTCGCCTTTACCCTCACAGTTAGATAGAACATATTTTTCCTTCAAAATTTTAAAAACAATTCTCCTTTATCTTTTAATTTCCCATAATTCTGTTGAGCAATCCAATGCCATTGTGATTCCTGATCTTTTGTATATGATTTTAAAATAAAACCTCTAAAAGGTTTAGGCTCTTTATTCCTGACGTATTGATATTTTACAATGATATCCTTGGATGTGGGTCTTTTTCATTCTTTTTAGTGACATTCTGGGGGCTCTTTCATTCTGGAGATCCATGTTCTACACTTTTCTTGTATTATTTCTTTGATAATTCCCTCTCTGGGTCTTCCTTTGTTCTCTCTTTCTGGTACGTCCATTAATCAGATGCTAGATCTCTTGTTTTGAACCTCTAATTTTCTCATTGTTTTTCCTATGATTTATATCCTTGCCTTTTTGTTATATTCTCTGAGACATTTCTTAAACTCTTTTTTCCCTACATATTTATTGGAAAAAAACATTAAAAATGTTTTGTTGTGATATTTTTAATTTTGTAGAGTTCCTTTTCTCTGATTATTCTTTTTATAGTTCCTTTCCCTGCCATGGATTTGTTATTTTCATTATTTTTAAGATTACAAATTATATTTATTTTTTGAAGATAATTTTTTGCTGCCTACATTGTCTCTGTCATTCCTTTTCCCTGTGTCCATGTATGCATGTGTGTGTGTGTGTGTTTTAGTATCTTTCATATTGGAGGATTTTCTCAAATGTCAAGAGATCCTTGGTTGTCAGTTCATATTTTAGAAGGAGCTATTAAAGAGCTGATTGGAAATTCCATCTGCAGAGTTGAGCTTGCCGGCTTCGTTGTAAATTAGCGGAGTAGCAAGCTGATTGATTTTTATTGGTGGAATTCATATCTGTAGCTCTAGGTATTTTCTCTGGGACATTCAGTTACTCCAGAGAAGAATTCTACAATTTATTTTACTTTCTTTGAGCAGAGGGTAGTGGGGAAAGGGAAGGCCATGGCAATAAATCTGGTTCCCAGGGTTTTGGCAGCCAAGCCTAGCAGAGGAGGTGGGGGTCTCACTGTTCACTTCACACATAATTTACTTTTTTTAATCTAGTCCTTATTCCCTGCCTTCCACTGGGCTGGTGACCCTGAGTTTGAAGCCACTCTGCCTTAATTCCTACTTGATCCTGGGAATGAGAGAGATACACACATGGCTGCTCAGGATGGGGTGAAGCTCTGAGGGGTTCTCTTTGTCCTTAGATAGACTTTTAATCAATCTCCCCCATTTTTAGCCACTTCCTCACTCCTGCATTCTATGGTATTAAGTGTCTTTAAAATCCTATTGTTAACCAGCTATACAGGCTTTCTCCATGTTGCTACATCATTTAAGCTCCTTCATTTATTTTCATATATTATAGTTTGAGGTTATAAAGATTTCCTAATTTCATGGATTATGGAACTTGTGTTTTGTTTTTCATACTCCTTGTTGGTTATGGGTGATTTCTTAGAAGAAAAAGGAGTAGGGAAAGACTATACTGCTGTCTTAAAATTGGAAATCTCTAATAGCATGTTTTAATTTTAATGCATGTTCTCGAATTGTCCTCCATGGAGTTTGTACCAATTTATATATAACAATATAAAAATGTCTTCCCTATATCATCGCCATCTTAATATGTTAACTTTAAAAAATATATTTTATTTATTTTATTATTTTTTAGAGATTGAGAGTGAGGGCAGGGAGAAGGGCTGAAGGGGAGGGAGAGGGGGAGAATCTCAAGCAGACTCTGGGAGCTGAGCCTAGAGTCCCATGCAGGGCTGGATCTCATGACCCTGAGATCATGACCTGAGCTGAAAGCAAGAGTCCCTCACTTAACTAAGTCACCCAGGTGCCTCAATATGTTAACTTTTTAATCTTGGTCAATCTTTGTGAAAAATGGAGATGGCACGATTTTAACTATATCTTTCATAAAAGGCAATAAGACCTCATTCATTCCAAATATAGTCATTCAGTAAATACATGTCTTTGCATACAGGTGTTTGTAGATAAATTACTATAAATTCCTCTTTGGAAAATATCTCAAAGTGTTCACTTTTCTGACAGTAGTTTGTCAGGAGAGTTGTATTTATCTATGAGAAATTGCACACAAGTGGGCTTGTTTATATATAATAAAAGGCCTGGGGAAGTGGAATTTGAACTCTGGATCCCATCACATTATTCCCTAGTTTGCTGTCTTAGAGATTCCTCCAAGGAGGTAAGTACAGGTGATGAAAGGGGGTGGGGACACTTATCCTACATTATGTTTTCTTCTCAGGTTCCTGACTTATGAGCTCTTAGTTTTTTTACACAATATGTGTCCTCTAAGCTGTTCAAGGTGGTCTATAATCTCTTTGACAGTGAACACTTCATAAACTGCTCAACAGCCCCACCATTAGATACCAGGCTAAAGGGACACATTTGGCACGGAAGTAAATCCAAATCTCTGGCCTGCCATCACTGAGGGTTGTGGAAGATGTTTAGCTGAGAAAGATCTGATTAGGAAGTTATTTATCCTCATGTTTTTAAGAAATGTAAAGGGATTGGATTTCTCATTTGATGGTCAATTCTCTCCCATTGGGATCCTTGCCTATCTGGAAAAATAAAAGACACTATTGGAAGGTATGTAAGAGAGAGTTGCCTCATTTTAACAAACTTAGTACACCAAATTGTGAACCTAGTTGGCCATTATTTGGAAGAACTGCTTCTTTGCTCTTTATTAACCTTTTATGACAGTTTTTATACCTAATTTCCAATTCCTAGCTCATATCTGTGGCTAGGTTATGTAGGTAATCTCAGTTTGGGGAGAGGTTAAGGGAGTAAACCCAGAAGGATTCCTATTTAGTGTGGCATATTAGCCACACGAAAATCCTGGCACCATCTCTTACTTTTTTTTTTTTTTTTTTTTTGAGCCTTAATGACTATATTGTCTTCCAAGGGTTACTCTCCTCAAAGATTTAAATGGGTCTTTAATGTTCTGAAAAATTTATAAAACAAACAAAAAGGCTGGTTTCATTTAAAGGTGATTTATGGTTCTGAATCTACTTAACTGCATTTCATCACCCGCATAAAAAGGAAAAATGGAACTAGACCTCTTAATTCCTTGATTTTAGAGGAAAAAACACAACTATGCACTTTGCTACACTTTTCTAGGTGAAGTACAGACAGGGATCTACGCCTTATATTTCAGCAAAGTATCTAAGCATAATTTTTAGCTTCCCTTGTGAATGCCTAACACCTGTGTGTCTCCAATGCCATACTGTATTTCTACCTTATTTAAGAGACACCGAGCAATTCCATCAATAAGGTTTTTTTGTTGTCACTTGACAAGGGAATAATATGCTGACAGACTAAGCCCACAATAGCTTCTATCAATCAAGCACTTTGGGAAATCAGAAATGACAATGAAACCCACTGCATTAAATAACCCATGGTGCTGGGAATTAATCAGAAATCTGGTGTTGTTGAAAATAAATGAGTTTTTAATAAATTAGATTTGAGAATTACTTACAAGCTGTGGATTATGGGTCTGTGCAGAGGCAGCTTCTGATTCATTGGGAAATCTGCAGGGGGTAACTGCTGCTAAAGTAGACAAGAAAATATGCTCATTCCCCCCGGGAGAAAAGAGGGAGGTTGGTTGCCCAAAGAGGTGCCAACTTCTCTTCTCCTGCCCATTCCCACACTGGCTAGGCCAGATCTTTGCTTGAAGCCCCGATGTTCTCTATGTTGACACTGATATCCAACAAAGAAACATTTTTCCTACTTAGCACTCTTACATGAAACATCTGCTTTTCATCTTAGATTTAAATTACCTGGAGTTTCAGAGTAAATTATTTAACATGTGATGACACTCAATTTCATAATTAAATTAATTGATTTGGTTTGGGAGACATTCAGTTAATGATCCACAATAGGCAGCAAGATCTGGCCCACCAAACCCTAACAATCAATAAGATTTAACTCAAGACAATATAGCAATTAGTTATAGAGTGCCTACTATGGGCAAGATCCTATGCTGTGTATTAGGAATATAAAATTGCCAAAGCTCTCTCAAGGATCTTGGAATCTTACGGGGAAGTTGGATCTGAATACAAAGCAAGGTGTTGTAAGTGCTCAGCTGAAGTTACAAATTCCTGTAGAATGGCAGAGGAGGGACAGGAAATTCTAGGTTGAGTTGTTTGAGAAGACCACAGATATGAGGGCATTTGGAGTGGATGCTGCATGAC
>CM052806.1:75843691-75870645 GCA_028533885.1 Nasua narica | reverse complement strand
AGGCAGGGGGTTATGGGGGGGTGGGGAAGAGAAATGAAACAAGATGGGATGGGGAAGGAGACAAACCATAAGAGACTCCTAAACTCACGAAACAAACTAAGGGTTGCTGGGAGATGGGGGGGTAGGGATATGGACATTGGGGAGGGTATGTGCTATGGCAAATGCTGTGAAATGTGTAAGCCTGATGATTCACAAACATGTACCCTGGGGCAAATAATACATTATATGTTAATATAAAAAACAAACAAACAAATAAATAAAATACTATGGAAGTGAATGAAGTTATAGAGAAAACAAAATTGGCTATGAGTTGATCAATGTTGAAGCTAGGTGAAGGACACATGGTGACTTATTATATCATTCTGCCTAGTTTTGTGTATATTTGAAATTTTCTATGATAAAAGTTAAAATTTACAGTTAAAACATGTTATTAGGAAGTAATCACACTTGAAATGCTTGCAACTTGAGTCTGTAGAATTTCTTTCCACAACTGGCTCTCTTACAAGAGCATCCAGCATACTTCCATCCCATTCTCCCCAGATCCCATTAGCAAGATGTCATTAATGCTCTGGTGGAATGTCAAGACAATCAAGTCTCTACAGACTGGATTGGGGTGAGAACAGGAAAGTTAGCATAGCCCTGGGGCAAGACAGTGAATGCCCTTCTGTCCCGCTCATGTAAAATCAAACTGGTTGATCCTCCCTGTACTGATTTGGATAGGGATGAAGTCATCTGCCAGATCAATAACCCCATACGAAGAGCTAGAGGCTGTGTTGATTTGCTTTAGTAAAGATAGAACGGCTGGAATGGCAGCTGCCCATTGGGGCGACCACTTGATCAAGGTTTATGGTTATCATCCACCAGGATGGATCTTGGATTTTTTGGCTTTGTTTTTCAGCATCCAGATAGGTGAATTAGATGGCAATATTATGGAAATCACTACCCTGCATCTTTTAAACATCTGATTATAGCACTAATCTCTACAACTTCTGAGATGCACGGTTGCTTGACTGTCTTGGTTGGAAAGGTAGGGGAGGGGAGAAATGAAACTGTTCTCTCTATCCCAGTGGCATTTATTCTAGAGCTCAGAAAACTAACAAGAGGATTCTTCTAACTTTTGAATTTATCCATCCCAGTGATATACTTGGACTTTCTCCGAGCAACCAGGCAGAGCAGGAGCAGAGAAACTCTGGGGCAGGAAGCATGGGACTGAGGGCAGATATGGCCAGGTTGCATCTGGGTGGAGCTGTCTGGAGTCTATGCGGGATTGGTCCCTGTAGCATTGGCTTGACTAACAGATCAGTAAGATTCAGAGAATTTAAAGAAGTGTACAGGGAGTGTCCTCTACTGTCAAATCCAGGCAGAAGGATTGTCGAGAGGATTAAGTAAGCAAGCCATATAATGTTGCATTTGTATTACATACCTAAGTACTCAAAAACTCTGAACTACTCTGTCATTACTGTCACCATCATTATTATTATTGCCCTGAGGAGTAGACCTTTTATTTAGGGAAAGAGCAAGGTGCAGAAAGCTTAAATTATCATACCACCACCTCCCATCAACTCTGGGATCTTCTTCTTAAGGAATTCATTTGCTTGCTGGGCCCCATAAGGCACACAAACATAATTAAAACTACAGCAGCAATTGCTATTTTGCCTCTTCCAGCAGAATTTTCTGATAATAATGAGTTATTTTTTTTTTTTTCAGTTATCTTTCCTCCCAATACCAATTAATGTTTTACTGAGTAGCCATGCTGGATACTTCTCATTTCTTAAATTCTCTTTTCAGAGGCCTGTTGGGATTTCATTATGGTACCTGGATTCTGAGCTATCCTTTTTCCAAATCTGGCTGACTGTATTATCAAGTTCACAAAACTTGCTTCTATGAAGTGTAATATCCTACTAGGTTTCAAACTAGTCCAGAGGAAAAAAAGGGTAAGAATAAAAAATAATCAATTTAAAGAAAGGAATACATGGAAACAAATATATATATATATATATCAATATATATATTTATCGATACACATATATGAGAATAACAATAAAAAGATAAAGTGGTGGATATAAATCTAAATAAATCAGCAATTAATAAAAATGGACTAATACTTTATCTAAAACAAAGATCTTTCAGGCCAAATTTAAAAGATCCAAGTACATGTTATTTACAAAAAATCTAAAACATGAGACTATAGAAAGATTAGGAATAAAAGGATAGAACTTCTGATTCCAGCCAAGATGGAATAACAGAGGTCAAATTTACTCTCCCATTTGAAACAAACAAATAAAAGCAGACAAAATATTTGAAGCAATGTTTTTCAAGATGCTGGAACTTGACAATAAAGAACAGTGATCATTAGAAAACAGGAAACAAATAAGATGAGTCACACCATTGCCCCAGCTTAATGCCTTGAGAGTTTCTAAGTCACTGGAAGGAAGAATCCATCCAGAGGTTGGTGAACTCCCTGAATTGAGAAAACGGAGCTAAGAGTCCAAGGTGACATAGATGGCTAGAGGTTGCAGGAGAGTGCTAGAAAGAACAGGCTGAAAAGATAGATAACTCTGGAGATCTGCAGAGGGTCCTTGAGTATTCAACAGAGCACTGATCAATGCATGCATGTGAGGAAACTATCTGAGATGGGCGGAAAAAACATTTGCAGGCTTTCACACAGGGTTGGGAACAGTACCTGTTCCAACGATTCAGACTAAAAACCTAATTTACATAACTGGATAGAGTACTTAAAAGGGTCTTGCCACAGTAGTGAGGAATAATTAGTCCTAGACTAATTACTGTTCTGGTCCTAACTAACAAAACTTAAAGAAAGAGCAGAAAGGATCAAGTGGTTTCCAAGTAACCCAATTATGTCCCAAAACAAAGATCAAAACTATTTATAGGAAACAAAACTATTCAGCACCCAGCAAGGTAAAATTCACAATGCCCGGCATCCAATTAAACAGTACCAGACCTGGAAAGAAGCAGGAAAATATGACCCAGAAACTGAAGTAAAATCTGTTAATTGAAATTGACTAAGAACTGACAAATATTAGAATTAGCGACGATATTAAAAATACGTTTTCAGATAATTAAAAAGGTAAATAGAGGAGTGCCTGGGTGGCTCAGTTGGTTAAGGATCCGACTCTATTCTGGCTCAGGTCATTATCTCAGGGTTATGAGAGCCAGCCCCAGTTCTCTGTCTGCACTGAAGGCAGAGCCTACTGAAGATTATCTCTCTCCCTCTCCCTCTGCCCCTCCCCTCTGTTCTAGCTCTCTTGCTCACACACTCACGCACTCTCTCTCTTAAAAGAATAAAAACAAAAACAACCCCCCCCCAAAAAACTAAAAATCAAATGGAACTTCTGGATATGAAATTTACAATGTTTGAGATGAAAAACATGCTAGATGGGTTAGCAGTAGATTAGACATTACAGAAGAAAATATTGGTGAACTTGAAGCTAATAATAATAAGTGCTATTTGAAATGAAACACAGGGGAAAAAGAAAATTAATGAAAAGAGCTTCAGTGACCTGTGAGACAACATCAAGTAGAAATAAGAAATAAGAAAAAATAAGAAGGAAAGATCTACTGATATACGTGACATGAATAAATTTAAAAATAAATATGTGAAAGAATTCATATAAAAGAGGGGATAAGGAATGATTCCATTTATATAAAATTCTATGGAAAGCCAACTAATCTATAGTGACAGAAAAAAGGTCATAATTGCCTAGGGACTGTTAGGAAAAGCTGCAGGGAGAATCAAGGGAAAATGGAAAGAGAAGTAGGAGAACTTTTGAAGGTGATAGTTATGTCCATTATTGTGATGCACAAAGATACCAGGTAAATACTAACTGAAAGAAATATGCTTTAACTGCATTAATATTAGGTGAAGTAGATGGTTAGTACACAAAAATATCATTAGTGGTAAAGATGATCACTTCTTAATGATATAATTGTGATTACCAAAAAGATACAGTAAACAACTGTTAACCTCCCACCACTATCTCACCAACACTATGTACCCTGGATTATCTGGAGCCAGGATAAGCCATTTAAAATACCACTTCCATTACTTTTAAACAAAAAGATTAAGTAAACAACTTAATAAGTACTTATTAATATCATCTCAAAATACATAAAGCAAAAATGGACAAATAGGTAAATAGGTAAATCCACAATCTTAGCACTTTTGAACCACTTTTCTCAAAATTCATTTAAAAAGCAGACAAAAATCAGTAAGAATATGGAAGATTAAAACAATTAACAATTTAACAAACTTTGCTTAATAGCACCGAATAGCACAGCACCCAACATCTTTAGTATGTTGATGCCTTTCAAGGACCCATGAAAAATTTACAACTCTCCATGTGCTAGGACAGAAATCTCCACACATTTCTAAGTATTGATTCATATAGAACAATGTTGCAAGTTGGGTTCTCCAGAAGAATGTCCCACCCAAAGGGAAAGGGAGTTGGGATATACCAACTCCTATCAGGGATTGGTTGAAGTCAGTTCCCTGGGTTTGAGGGAAACAGAGAAAGCTCTCAGGCAAAAAGGGCAAGGCAGGCAGTGTGAGATTGGATCAATACTCATTGAAGAGGTAAGGACAAGGAGATAACCATATCTGCCACCACAGAAGGGGGGCGTGATAGGGAGTGTGGTGATGAAAAACAAATGGGTGACGCTTTCCAAATATATCCCAACTATTGGCCTCTTAATAAACTTGCCTCTTATATTGCCTAGAGGTGGGTGATAAGCCAGTGCTGGATAAAATGTTCTCACCACCCTTTTTGGCATGTCCTATGTCAATGGTCTAACAATGCAGTCTCAAATGTAGAGGTATTTTGCACCTTTAATCATGAGTTGGGGAGCCTGAGCCCAAATCCTGAAACAAGATGAGTCCTATTTTTGTATCTCATCACAAATCCTTATAGTTCTTTGCCCTTCCCATTTTCTCTTGAGGCAATGGGGCAAATCTCTACTATTTGAAACCCAGAATCCAATGAAAAAATATATATGTTGGCACATAGGGTGTTAATTACAGGACTGGGAGGGAGATAGTTTCAAAACCTTTGGAAAGTAATGGAGCATTCGTGATTTTTTGAAGCATATGGCACAAGTTCTTTTGTTATTTCTCAAAGGGTGGAACAAATTTTAGTGAGAAAGGAAATCTTCTAAACGCTGGAGTTGATCATAGTCTGTATCCTGTAATAGACCCATCTGTGCGGCAGCTTTCTTGCCCTCGGAAGCTCAAGTCCTACGCACCATCCTCCCACTTCCCCAGTAAATAGTTCAGAGAAACTTTTCATCTCAAGTCCAAAATCAAAAAGTTGGAGAGATCATTTTCACAATCTGTTCAGACATCAACAGACCAGAACAGCTCAGTCCTCCAGGACTCCTGGGCGAAAACAATGACACCACGTCCAACTGAGAGCTCCCACCACTTCTAGCCAAAGAAAGGCCTCCCTGTCCTAGCTCTTGGGGTTGGGTTGTTGATTCTTTCTCTGTAGTTTGTCTCTCAGATACATCACTCTGTGCCCAATTCCTGCTTTCTTAGATAAGGGTTCCATATGGCTTTTCTGAACTATAGTCTTCTGGAAGATTTTCTTGCCTCCCACCACCATCTCACCAACACTATGTACCCTGGATTATCTGGAGCCAGGATAAGCCATTTAAAATACCACTTCCATTACTTCACTGTCTTAGTTAGTATCTCACTCCAGCACAAATTTTTTATCTAAGGCCCATCCCAGCTTTCACAAGTCAGCTCTTCTTTATCTGTCTAGGATACCCTGTGCCTAATTTTTAATGTGTATACTGTGCCTTCCCTTATCTGGTCTGTTGCCCAGATTCATGATGCTTTTTCTTGCTGTCATATGCACACACTCTCATTATTTCCTTCCCACCCACCACTAACATCCAAATGCTATGAAGTGAGATGGTATGTGTAGAAGAATCTACCACTCTATGTGATGTAATCAATCTTCATATGTTGCTCCCCTCCCCACAAATGGCACTGATTACTATTTCAGGTGCCCTAGTCATGTGATGCCCTCCACCTCAGAGGAATGAGGCAGAAAGGGGAATTGAGTCCAAACTCTAATGAACAGTGGCTTCCAAACCAATCAGTCTAAGAGCCACCACGTCTGTTACTCTTTTATGACACTGTAATTTTCTTCATAGTGTTTTCATCATTTGAAATTACCTAGTCATGTACTTGTTGACAGTCTATGCCTCCCCACTAAGCTCCACTGTTCCAGTGGAGATCACTATCACCGGATCACTATCTTGTTCCCCACTTTATCCCCAGCACCTGTGCCTGGCAGGAGGGTGCTAAGTGTCTTAGTTGGCATCTGACTCTTAAAAAAAAAAAAAAAGTAAGCGTCTGACTCTTAAAACAAAAACAAAAACAAAAACAAAAACATCTGACTCTTGGTTTCGGCTCATGTCATGATCTCTGGGTAGGGAGATAGAGCCTTAGGTGGGGAGATAGAGTCCCCTGTCAGCCTCCCCACTCAGTGGGGAATTGGCTTCCTTTCTCCCTTTCCCTCTGCCCATCCCCCCTACTCGTGCACATACTCTCTTTCTCTCTGAAATAAATAAACACATCTTTAAAAAAATAGTAGTTGAATGAATAAATGAATGAATGAATGAATGAATGAGTCTATTTCATGAAGCCTTCTCTTATTATAGTGTCTAGCACTGATTTCTTGCTTTCCTGACTGGTAACTCAGTACCTCAGATTTGGCCCTTGGTTAGACTGTCTGTGGCAGCTCACAGAAGTTGTCTGCACTTATTTTATACATGTATCTCTAATTTCCCCACCTAAATATACTTTATTTCAAAACTTCTTTTATTTTTAAGTAATCTCTAGACCCCTGTAGATCAAGTGTCATGTGCTCCACCAAAAAAGTCAGCCAGACCCTCTCAATATACTTTTTGTTACTTCTTGTTGGTAGGAATTTAAGCTTGGTGATTGAGATCACCAGTTTTGACTGAGATCATCTAGTTTTTAGAACTGGATTTTAATTCCATTTTTTAGCTAAATGATTTTGAATAAATTACTCAACCTTTCTGAACTGGAACAAGGTAGAAACAGTACTTTTCTCAGAGGATTGGTAGAAGGATTCAATGAGAAATTGCATGTAAAGAGTTGGTAGAGAGCTTTGGACGTAGTGAATACTTGTTAAATGCCAGATACTTTTAATTAAAAAAATACATAAAGAAAATATAATGTATATTATTTATGTTATAATGTACACATTATAAAAATATAATGTATGTCTTAATAAATTTTATAACATATATATTATTAAAATCTATTTTTAAAAAGAAAATAATATAATGACCATGTGCCCACTACTGAGAATTAACAACTCACAGGGAGGAGCAAGATGGCGGAGCAGTAGGAGACCTAATATCATCAGGTCCCAGGAGTTCAGCTAGATAGTTATCAAACCATTCTGAACACCTACAAACTCAACAGGAGATCGAAGAGAAGAAGAGCAGCAATTCTAGGAACAGAAAATCGACCACTTTCCGGAAGGTAGGACGTGTGGAAAAGTGAATCTCAGACCTTCGGGGTGGGGAGGGGCCGGCTCCTGGCAAGTGGTAGAGCGGCAGAGCACAAAATCGGAACTTTTAGAGTCTGCCCCACTGAGGGACGTGGCTCCAGAGGCTAAGCAGAGGGTGGAGCCCTCTCGGGGACAGTGTGGTCTCAGGACCCTCAGGGATACAAAAAGACCGGGGATGCCTGAGTGTGGCAGAGTCCCCGAGAATCGGCATGGGGAAGCCAGCTGCAGAGATGGAACTGGGGGGGATCTCAGCGTGGGCTTACCTTAAACCATGATCTGAGGTATGGCTGGGTCACTGCTCTGCTCTTCGAGCAGGGACCCCACAAGTGGCAGGTCCGGGGAGATTCCCTCCTTCTTTCTCCAGGAGGAGCAGCACAGCAGGAATCTGCTGGGTTTGGAGACTCCGAATGGGGCCGTGTGCAGGAAGCAAAAAGGCCTGGTCACAGGCCGGCTGAGCTCGGAGCACGGCTGGAGGCCAGGGAGACAGGAGGGACTGATGGCTTTTCTCTGAGGGTGCACTGAGGAGCAGGACTCCGAGGTTTCGGCTCCTTCAGGCCAGAGACTGGGAGGCCGCCATTTTCATTCTCCGCCTCCAAAGCTGTACGGAAAGCGCTGAGGGAACAAAAGCTTCCGAGAGCGAACTTGAACAGATTGCTTAGCCCGGGCCCCTGGCAAGGGTGGTGCGATTCCGCCTCGGGCAAAGACATTTGAAAATCACTGCAACAGGTCTCTCCCCCAGAAGGTCCGCAAGAACATCCAGGCAAGACCAATCAAGTTGAACTAATCAAGTTCACCAATCAATAAGAACCAGAGAACCCAGGGGCGCCTGGGTGGCTCAGTTGGTTAAGCAAATGCCTGCGGCTCAGGTCATGAGCCCGGAGCCCCGAGATCGAGTCCCACATCAGTCTCCCAGCTCCATGGGGAGTCCGCTTCTCACTCTGACGTTCTCCCTTCTCATGCTCTCTCTCACTCTCTCTCTTTCCTAATTAATAAATAAACAAAATCTTTTTTTTAAAAAAAAAAACAACACAAAAAACAGAGAACTCCAGAGCTAGGGGAAACCAACACATAGAATTCATGGCTTTTTCCCCATGATTCTTTAGTCGTTCTTTCAAAGTTAATTTTTTTTATTTTCTTTTCTTCTTTTTCTATTTTTTCAAAATTTTTTCCTCTTTCCTATTTTAATGTTTTTTAACTATTGTATCTTGCCAAAACCTTTTTAAAAATCTTTTTAAATTTTCATTGTTATAGTCATATTCTATCCCTTCATTGTAATTAGCCTTATCTTTTGTTATACATATAGGTTTTTCTTTCTTTAAAATTTTGGGATACAGTTTCTTCTAACAGATCAAAATCTGCCCTAAATCTAGCACATGGCTTTGTTCTAGTCTCTAGCCTGATCACATTCTTTCCTTTTTTCTTTTTCTTTTTTCAACCAACTACTTATCAATTCCTTTTTTAGAATCTTTTTTAATTTTCATCTTTGCAGTCATATTCCATTCCTTCATCATGTTTATGTTTATATGGGTGTATATATATATATATATATATATGCATTTTTTTTCTTTAAAATTTTGGGAGGCAGTTTCTATTAACAAACCAAAATATACCCAAAATCAAGTGTGTGGCTCTGTTCTATTCACCAGCCATACATATTTTTTTTTCTCCTTTCTCCTCTCCCCTGCTGCCCCCCCCCCCCCACCGGTTTCAGTTGTCTTCCAATTTGGTTAGTGTATATACATTTTTCTGGGGTCATTGCTACCCTTTTAGTATTTTGTTCTCTCATTCATCTATTCTTTTTTTTTTTTTTAAAGATTTTATTTATTTATTTAACAGAGAGAGAACACAAGCAGGCAGAGAGGCAGAGAGAGGAGCAGGCTCCCTGAGGAGCAAGGAGCCCGATGTGGGACTCGATCCCAAGACGCTGGGATCATGACCTGAGCCAAAGGCAGCTGCTCAACCAACTGAGGCATCCCATCATTCATCTATTCTTATATGGATAAAATGACAAGGCAGAAAAACTCACCTCAAAAAAAGGAACAAATCAAAAATCCAAATCTAATTTGGGGAATTCCAAAGGGAAATCCAAATCACAACCACAGTGAGATACCACCTCACACCAGTCAGAATGGCTAAAATTAACAAGTCAGGAAATGACAGATGTTGGCAAGGATGTAGAGAAAGGGGAACCCTCCTACACTGTTGGTGGGAATGCAAGCTGGTACAGCCACTCTGGAAAACAGAATGGAAGTTCCTCAAAAAGTTGAAAATAGAGCTACCCTACCACCCAGCAATCGTACTACTGGGTATTTACCCTAAAGATACGAATGTAGTGATCCAAAGGGGCACATGCACCTGACTGTTTATAGCAGCTATGTCCACAGTAGCCAAACTATGGAAAGAGCCTAGATGTCCATCAACAGATGAATGGATAAAGAAGATGTGGTGTATATATACAATGGAATACTATGCAGCCATCGAAAAATCTGAAATCTTGCCATTTGCAACATCGAGGATGGAACTAGAGGGTATTATGCTAATCGAAATAAGTCGATCAGAGAAAGATAAGTATCATATGATCTCCTGATATGAGGAATTTGAGAAACAAGACAGAGGATCATAGGGGAAGGGAGGGAAAAATGAAATAAGATGAAACCAGAGAGGGAGACAAACCATAAGAGACTCTCAATCTCAGGAAACAAACTGAGGGTTGCTGGGGGTTAGTGGGGAGGGATAGGGTGGCTGGGTTATGAACATTGGGGAGGGTATGTGCTATGGTAAGTGCTATGAACTGTGTAAGTCTGATGATTCACAGACCTGCACCCGTGAAGCAAATAATACATTATATGTTAATTAAAAAAAAAGAATTAACAACTAACATTTCATCATTTTTTCAGATTTTTTGAAACAAATTATAGATAAACATAGATAAGTCCTTAGTGCTTAATGTTATTATGACTATGATTGTGGTTATCATTTCCACCCAGAAATGCTCCTTGAGGGTAATTATCATGTCATATATTTTTTTCCATTCCAACCATTCTAGAACAAATGCTGGTATAGTTACCTAGGAATACTCATTGAATTAAATTGAGATGAGAGTTTATTCACACCGTAGAAATCTGATTTAAAGAAGATAAGATGCTTCATGATTGTCAGGTCCAGGAAAAATCTGCAGTGTTTCTAGATCATGTATGAAAGATTTTATTAAGTTTATCAACCCTATGACAAAGCTGAGGATAAATTCTCTCCCTGTAAGATCTCAGAGGAACACTACAGTTTGAAAAGGAACCAAATAGGGGGATGGGGCTCACACTCCACTCTACCTAGAAAGCCTTTGAAGCAACATCCAGCCAGCTAATAGGAGTCAGAAAGGCTTCCAGCAGGGAAGAGATGATTAAGAATACACTGGCCTGTTCAAGGCGGTTTCCTTTTGTGAACCAAATGAGAGGTAACTGGGGTTTTGGGTGCCAACCTGGGCCCAGTAGTGAACAAAACCAGCACCAAAGCCAGGGTTTGAACATGCATCCAGGTCTAAGTCAAGCTGTCACCAATTCACTCCATAACAAGTCCCTTGGTCCCCTTTGAGCTTAGGCTCCTCACTTTCCTAATGAATTGGTAGGAATAGTTGAGCTCTCGGGTGCCTGTCAAAATTCTAAATATTGTGATATTCCAAGTCCTGTCTGTTTCTGAGTCTGGCTCTTTCACAGTTTAATGTTGTATTAGTTATCTATTTCCATTTAGCAAGATACCCCCAAAACTTTGTAGCTTAAAACAACAAATGTTTATTGTCTCAGTTTCTGTGTACCAGGAATCCCAGGATGACTCCACTGGGTGCCCAACTCAGGGTCTTTCTCAAGGCTATAGTCAAGGTGTTGGCAGGGGCTGCAGTTAGCTCAATGCTGGATAGAGGGGTAATCTGTGTCCAAGCACACTCAGGTGACAGTGGGCTGGTCTGAGGTCCTCACTGGCTCGTGGCAAAGACATCAATTTTTTTGCTATGTGGCCTTCTCCATAGAGCTATTCAAAACATGGCCACTAGTTATCCTCTGAGGGAAAGGGAGAGAGAGAGGGAAAGAAAGGGAAGGGAGAGAAGGTGGAAGGGTAGGGAGAAGAAAGAACAAAGAGGAAATATCCAAGATGGAAGCCACAGTCTTTTTTCTAGAGTCTCAGAAGTAACATCCTTCACTTCTACCCTGTTTTCCTTAGAAGTGAGTAAATACGTTCAGCCCACACTCAACTGGAGGAGATTAACAAAGGCATATAAATCAGAAGGTGGGGATCCTTGGGGCCATCTCAGAGGATGTCCACCACAAAAGTAGAAATGGAAACAAGGTTAGATGGAGATACAGGACCAGGTGGAATTTATCTGGTGGAGCCAGTGATGAAGACACAGGCAGGATGACCAACTCCTCCCAGCTTGTTTAAGACTGTCTTATTTTTAGCAGTGCCAATCCTATGTCCCAGGGAACCCCTTAGTTCCCTGGGACATAGGGACATTTGGTCACCCTGTGGGTGTTCTGGCAATTGCTAGTTCTCCATTCCAGGGCGTGCTGTGTCAGTCCAGAGGGGCTTCTCTCTCACACACACAGTAGCTCTACACAGACAGAACCCATATTAACCCATGGGACAGCGTCTACCCTGAAATGGGCCATGCATGACTTGCCATAATGAGAGATTTCCTAATTTGGCAGCGTGGACCTTCCCTGGGAAGACCTCCTTACTGAATGGTATACAGTTTATTGTGTCATGCAGGGCATTGTTGCTAATGCCACTTTGGCTGGCACTGGAGCTGGTGGATATTGGCATACCACCCTGCAGCCAGGGCACCGGGCCATCGTGACAGATGGATTCGTGTGCTGGCATGTTGTGGAATCAACAGGTCCATCAAGTGCAAAAGTGACAGGCTAGAAAGGGATTTCAGACACTCAGAATGCAGACTGAACCCAAGGAGACTTCGGGATATTGTCTAGGCAGTGCTAGGAGATGAGTTTCCTGAAAATGAAATGAAGCAGACCAATGTCCTCTGTAAGGCTTTGCAAAAGAATTTGGCATCAAAGAAAATTCCACCCATCCTTGATTTTTTTCTCTCTTCGTGGCAATAAATGCCCAAATGGAAGATCACCTCTTTCCTACCAACACAACGAATCAGAGCAAAACAGAGACAGAAAAAGAGGAAGAGAGCCTCGGAATCTAATTGAACTTTCAGTTCTCCCTCTGCTTTGTCTATTTCTTTGTGCCTATATGGCTAAATCAGGTGACGAGTTAATAGAAAAATCCTATGGTGTAATCTCCTTGAAGAAACATTTTTGCTCAAAATAATAAGTTTTCTCATACATTATTACAATTTTTTTTTTACCTGAGAGTCATCCTCATTTTACTAGAATGTAATTCAATTTACCATTGTGACTATTATTCCCTGCATTTTCCTTAGAAACCTTGGGAAATATACTCTCTGCAAAGAGGAACAATGGCAGGCATAGAAAAGGAATGATTTTTAGTTTCCATGCAATGTTTTTCTAAGCAATCAGAAAAGCGGGACAAAGGGCAAACCAGGCAAGCAGGGCACTAGCCTGACATGAATATGCTGATAGTTCTGTGGCTCAGACATTTGGATTCTCCAAATATTTGTCCATATCAGAATTTCTTTGGGCTGTGATGGGGAAAGGAGACAGGGATTACAGATAGAAACCACTAGAGGTTGTAAGACTGGAAAGGGGATCACAGAATCTCAGTCATTGTGATACGATTTCTCAGGGTCTGTTAATTGTTCTCTCTAGGGCTTTCTTATCTACAATCCTACCTGGAAGTGGTGGTAGGGAAGGTGTTATGAGCCCCACTTTATCCATGAGGAAAGGGATGACAAGACTTCCTTCACATATCTGAACTCTAGCCAGTATCTTACCCTTAGATTCAAAACCTCTCACTAGAACATGGCGTAATGAGGGCCAAACCACATACCATTCAAGGGCCTGAGTACCCATAGCCCAGCACTTGACACCCATTCAACGACCCCCTTCACATAGCATGACAAAGGAAACGATGTCATTTTCTTTTTTAAAAATAGATTTTAATGTTATTTTAGACCAAATACACACAACAGAAATAGCATTTGACTTAGGGTCAGAAAACTTAGGTGTGAGTCTTAAGCCACGATTCACTAACTATTGGGCTTTCTTTTCTTGAGGTATAATGGATATGCAACTTTAAATTAGTTTCAGATGTACAACATAATTACTAAATATTTGTATATATTGCAAAATGATCCCCCCAATAAGTCTAGTTAAGATCTGTCACCACAGAATTAGAATTTTTTTCTTATGATGAAAACTCTTTTGTGTGTGTGTATGTGTATATATATATATATATATATATATATATATATATATATATATATAAATCAACGTTTTTAAAAAATTCCAATAGAGTGAACATACATTGTTCCATTAGTTTCAGGTGTGTGATATAGTGATTCAACAATTCTATACATTACTCAGTGCTCATCATGATAAGTGTACTATTTAATTTCCATCACCTATTTCTCCATCCCTCTCATCTCCTCCCTGGTAATCATCATTTGTTCTCTATATTTAGGAATCTGTTTCTTGGTTTGTCTTTCTCTCTTTCTCTTTTTTCCTTTGCTCATTTTTTTTTGTTTCTTAAATTCCACATATGAGTGGAATCATATAGTATTTGTCTTTCTCTTATTTCACTTAGCATTATGCTCTCTAGATCCATCCATGTTGTTGCAAATGGCAAGCTCTCATTCTTTTTCTTGGCTGAATAATATTCCATTGTATTTTTTATACCATATCTTCCTTATCCATTAATCTGTTGATGGACAGTTGGGTTGCTTCCATAATTTGGCTCTTACAAATAATGCCAAAATAAACGTTGGGATGTATGTTTCCCTCTTAATTAGTGTTTTCATATTCTTTGGGTAAATAACCAATAGTGCAATTAGTGGATTGCAGGGTAGTTCTGTCTCTAACTTTTTGAGGAATCTCTGTAGTGTTTTCCACAGTGGCTGCACCAGTTCAGATTCCCACCAGCAGTACACAAGGGTTCCTTCCCTCTGATGAGAACTTGTTTGTTTGTTTTTTGTTTTGTTTTTTGACAGAGAGGAGAGAGATCACACGTAGGCAGGGAGGCAGAGAGAGGGAACCAGGCTTCCCACTGAGCAGAGAGCCTGATGCAGGGTTCAATCCCAGGATCCTGGGAGATCATGACCTGAGCTGAAGGCAGAGGCTTTAACCCACTGAGCCACCCAGGTGCCCCTGATGAGAACTTTTAAGATCTACTCCCTTGGGAACTTTCAAGTATGCAAACACAGTATTATTACCTACCATCACTATGTTGTACATCACATTCCCAGGACTCGTTTATTTAATAGCTGGAATTTTATAGCTTTTGAACCCCAAAATGTCATTCTAAATCCCCCTCTCTTGTAAGAAAATTGGGTTCTGAGAAAGTTCTTGGTAAGGATGCAAAGTGAGGAAGCTGAGAGGAGCTCTAAATTGTTTCATAGGAAATAGGAAACTGGAGAGGGGGATGCTGACCTCCAAATAGCCGGAGAGTCTGCTCAGTGGGAAAGGGCAGGCCACTGCGTCCTCAGAGGAATTTAGAGGAAATTTTATAAAATTTTACTGATTGAACTGTCTTACAGATCTTTCCTCTGTCTTATCACAAAATCTGTCATAGCTGAACGTAACTTGCTGGTACTCTTGGCATTGGAGTTACTACAAATGGGTTTGTTGTCCTATTTGGGGAGATGGCTAGGGTGCAGTTAGGTGTGAGGTGCTGAGGTGACCCAGTTAGGGGGCAAAGAGCATGAACATAGATGCTGCCCACACAGAGAAGATCAATTTCAGTCCCCCTTGGCCACCCTAAAGCAGCTCAGGAACTTGAGAGAGTAGATGTGGTCAGAAGTGATGCCACATACATAAATAAGGGAAATATATAAATATAAATAAGGGATATAAGGGACTATATTTATTTATTTCAGAGAGTCATTTGGGGTGAAGAAGTCCCCTGGATATTCTTGCTCAGGAGCAAGACTAAATAGGACAGCATTCTGAAGGTCTGTCATTAGAACACCTTCGCCTGATTGACCCTAGATAGGGAACAGTAGAACAACATACCAAGAACAGAGAACAGCATATCAAGAGCCCTCACAATCCAGGCTACTTTTTCCTATTTTCTCTTCGACTTGCATAAAGGAAAAATATAAGGAAACTTACCCCTACTCATTCAATTACTTGTTTGGCCACCTCTGGCCCAGAATCTATGAACTAAGGCTTTCACCACCAAGGCTGAAAAACAGCAGATGGTATTAACCTGTACTTTAAAACCAAGCAAGTCAAACATATTAGCAACAGAAGCTTGAAATAAGAGTCTTTACACCAATCTCTTACTGAGAAAATAAGCTGTTGCAGTTGCTGGCAATTAATCAATTTGGTATTTCTTGTGGGATTCAGAGGCACCTATGCCTTTCACAGGCTAGTAGTGCACTGCATTTATTCTGAGCAGACCACCTGTTGTCTGCCAGTCCTTTACCATGGCTGAACTAGACTTGAGGGGGATGCCCAGAGAAGAGAACATGTTGTCAGCCTTGGGGTGGGTGACACCAATGTCCCTCTACCCAGAGTCTAGTACTAGCTCTGAGTAGTGGGAAAAAACTGAGCTCCCCCAGGCCAAGGAAACATCTGTGTCTACTGCAGCAAAATGCTATACTCATTCCTTCTGCTTTTTGACTCATTGCAGGAATCTCATTATGAACTCATTTCATCTCTCCAGGGAGTAAGCTGATGGAAGACACTGTTAAAATTGTATTTCAGTGTCTTGAACCTATTTAAAGGAGAATGCTGGGAGGTTATTATACTTCCTGTCGTTAAAAGTGGCAACGATGTTAACAATAATAATATTTTTATTGAGCACTCAAACCACAAATATTTATTGAATAAGTATTGTGTCTACCTAGCGCTACATCAGGCACTACCTGAACTTTAGAACAGCTTGGTACCTCGCCCCTGTCTCAGGAAATTTACAACATAGTTGGAAGACAAGGTCTATAACGTATTTTCAGTACAGTTGAGCTGTATAGTGGAGAGATTCAGCCCACAGACACAGAAGACCTGGATTCTAGCTTTCGTCCCACCATTTACTCACTGTGTGACATGGAGTGAGGTCTGTAGGCCTCAGTGTCTTTATTAATAGAGTGAGAGGTTTATCTTACATTATATATTTGCCAATTATTTATTGAACGTGTAGGTATCAGGCATCATACTGGGGTTATAGAAATAAAATAATCTATATTTTAATGTGAGCAGCAGATAAGTCAATAAATAATTAAAATATTCTTTGCAAGGTAAAACAATAGAGATTCGTTCATTCCCTCTTTCATGTATTCACTTAGCACCTATTATGTTTCATGTCCTCTTTAGGTGCTTTGGGGAACATCAGCAAACAAAATGGACAAACATTCCCTACCTTCATGGAGTTCATATTCTAGCAGGGAAGAGATGGAGAATAAATAATGAGTAAAAATAATCATTGTACACCCAAAGGAGGTAAGTATAAGGAAGACAAAATGAAAGCAGGCTCCAATGGATCAGGATTGAGAGGAGGATGGGGGTGGAGAGCAGAGAAGATGATTTTTTTTTGAGAAAAGACTTGAAGGGAATGAGGGAGTTAATCATGCAAATAGCTGGGAAAGGGGTGCTTTAGGCAGAGGGTCCAACACAGGTGGTATCTGAGAGCTGGTGAGGAGGCCAGCATGGGGAGCAGAGCAAAGGAGTAGGCAAGGGCAGAGAGATGGGGTGGGCAGGGGAAAGACTCACTGAATCCTATGAAATCCTGGAAGGATATTGACTCTTAGCTCTTCATGAAGTGGGAGCTTCTGGAGGGTTCAGATTAGAGGAAGATATTCTCTTAACTTATAGACTGAATAGCCACAGAACCTGACAACTCCACAACCCCAAGGAGCTTGAACCATGGCCTAAGGGCAGTGGAGTCTTGCAAGAATGCCGTGACATTTCACTACCTGAATTTTAGAGGGTTACCGCTGGCAGCTGTGTAGAGAGTGGGGCGGAACAGGAAGCTTGGGGGGATAAAAAGAAGCCTCTTCCCCCCACCTCCCCGCCTCCAGCTTCATTGAGATATAATTGACATATCACATTGTATAAGTTTGAGTGTACCACTTGCCGACCAAGTACACTCGTATATTACACAAGTGTGATATACACCTCCAACATGTCTCATGATTACTATTTCTTTTTTGTGGTAAGAACATGTAAGTTTTACTCTCTTAGCAAAGTTCAAGTATATAATACGGTATTATTAACTCTAATCACCAGGCTGTACACTAAATCCTCACAACTTATTCGTCTTGTAACTGGAGGTTTTTACTCTGTGACTAACATCTCCCCCTCCTCCCCCCTCACCTCGACCTCCAGCTCTGGTAACCACCACTCTATTCTCTTTTTAAAATAACCCTCTTTTAATGCTTCAGGAGAGAAGCCAGAAAGGCAGAAGCTAAGTATTAGAGCTGGAGGAGGAAAACAAAATCAAAATATTTTAAGGTAACAGAATCAAAAAGACTTTGTGACCAACTGTATTTAGAGAGAAAGGGCGAGGATAGCCATCAGATTCCGGGATTGGGATCTGGATAGATGGTGGTACCGGTCTCTGAGGGAACACCATACACAGTTCAGACACCCCTAGAGCAGGGTGGGGTGGGAGAAGACTTGCTCAGTTTCAGACTTGCTGAATGTGAAGGGGGCGTGGTCACAGTGATGGAGACGTTCAGTAGGTGGTGGTGATAGACATTACCAGTGCTTGTCAATTTCAGCTTCTGTTTTCCTTCCAGGCTCTGGAGGGCTTCACGGCCCCCCTCACAGTGGGCCAGAGCCAAGGGATTTAATCTGTCTGATGAGATGTGAATGAAAGTGAGGTGTGCCATTCCTGGCATTGTTGGCATATTCATTCAACAGTTCTTCGTGGGGCACCTGCTCGTGTGCTGGCAGCAGTGAATGGAACAGACCAAGGGCTTGTATGGACCTGATACTCTAGGGCATGTAGGGGAGGTGGATTGACCAAACGTTTTTTTCACCACGTGTTATTTCTGAAGCTGGGATGCACCATATAACTGATGGTATGTCATGCTTAATTGGCAACACTCTTTCTTCTTAGTAGTAGATAAAATAATAGTGTGTCTTACCATTGATGACATCTTAAATTTGATGATATATGGGTATAGGTCATCATAGTCACAAATAATATAAAAAATGACTATTGATTTAGCCAAAGGTTCTGATATACTATAATATATGTGTCAGGGGCTGTGGGAGAGCGGAGGTAGTGTAAATGAGCAGAGTTCTCCTTTATCACTGTGGGAAGTCAATAGATAATGTTCAGAATGGAAATAGGATTTGCATGTTGCTTAAAATGTTGAGATAAATACTGAGAGAATTAGAAGAATGGAGAGTGACTACTTCCTTGACTGGGGTAGAGAAGAGTCAGGCAGGAGATTTCTGTTTACCAGTGAAAGCCTTTTCATATCTTTTTATTTTTTAACCATGGCATGTATTTCTTTGATTAAAATATAAACTAATAAAAAGCAAACCATCACGCATCTTAGGTTGTGTTCCCTAAAGGCACAGGCTGATAAGGAATCTGGTGCCTGGGACTTGTCCGGCTTCTCAGGAAAGCTCTTTGATGAAGCAAGAACATGATGATAGGGAGGAGGAAGGAGTCGGGCAAGCAAGTGGCCTTAGCTAGAGTCTCACCTTGATGGATCCATGGAAAGCTCTAGGTCATAAGTTCTCCAGAGTTGTCCCACCTTTGAGGCAGGACTGCATCAGTCAGTGGCTGACCCCTGGGTGGGATGTTAACTTCCCAGGCACCTCAGGTTGAAGATGTTTTGTCAACCGAGGACATAGGCATAAGTCATTGGCTTAGCCCTTGTGGCGGCATCTGGGGGATGGCCCCGCTAGCTGGGTGGAGCCCCGACAGCCTTTACACTAGCATGCTGAGATCTCAAGGATACATGCACAACCTCTTGTAGCCAGGCTTCTTTGGGTTGCAAGTGACAGAAAGCCACTCCTAACTAACCTAAGGGAAAACAAGGCAGGGAAGGATTTTATTGACTCTTAAAAATCGGACTCGGTTGCATCCAAAACTCCATTTATCTCTTCCTCGCTCAGATATGCTCTCATCAGCTGCTGACTAGCCACATTAGCAATCCCAGCGGCGCAAGGAGAAGGTTTCCTACAGCTTTGGCAGAAACCTACCAGGGAGGTTGATGATTGGCCTCCTGAATCGTATCCTTGAACCAATCACTGCAGGCTTGAGGCAAGGAGAGGCAGGGCAAGGGGCGGCGGACTCTGTAGTGAGAGGCAGGGGCAGCCCGTCCCAACCAAAAGGAAACCGTCTTCCCCAGAAAAGAAGAGTTCTACAAGTAGAAGGAGAAAAAGGGATGTTAGGTGGGCAAAACCTGGCACCCATCCATGACCACCAGTTTTCCTAGCTTTTCTCATTCTCCTGGTGGCTGGACACTTAATTCTCAGGGAGGAGGAGATTGCACCCCTTCGTTAGCTCTCTTCACTCTCGCTCGGGAGTAGTATCAATTGGCCCAACCTTAGCTGCCATCGTTAAGAAGCCCAGGGGCCGATGTGAAATGATATTTGTGACTCCACTTAGTTCATCTCAGTTCTGCTTTAAGCACAGGAGGTCTAGGGAGAAGAGAGGGTTTGAGCAAGGTCAGAAGAGAAGGGAAAATGTTCTTGACCCAGTGGTGAGAAGATAAATTCCGTAGCTCTGAGGTCCTGAATCAGGATGTAATGACCTTTTCAGTCCTTAAGTCTTGTGCTCTGCCAGCCCGCTTATTCACAAGAGTTCTGCGGAGCCCAGAGGCTTTCATGAAATAGAGGATGCCGTTTCAGGAAAGAACACACAGTTCACCTCTTCTGCAATGGATTATATGTTTCCCATTCGCATGAATATTTCTCAGCTCAGAATCCCTAAGCTGCTTTTAGCAAAGGAACGTTATCCCTTTCTATCAAAATTAGATTCTGATTTAGACTTTAAACATTGAACTGGTCAGAAATCTTGCATCTCCAAACTTACCTCTATCTCAAGTCTGGACCTTATGGGACATATAGGAAAGAGTAAAAATTGAGTCTTAATAAAGTCTTGAAAATTGCACACTGGGGCAATAGTTAATATTGAAAATCAAAATGGAAATGCCAAAAAATGTGAGATGACCGTTTATAGACGAAAAAGGTGGGAAGCCCACCAAGGAGATTTAAGCCATAGGAACAGCAGTATGGGCCTCTGACTGCCTGTATCAGCATCACTGGGGAAAGGTATTAAAAAGGCAGATGTGGGGGTCCCACTCCAAACCTAATGTGAATCACAATATCTGGGGATGGGGCCACGTATTTATTCATACACGTTCAAGAAGCCTCCCAGTGACTCTGGTGCACATCGATGCATTGACCTGCCACCCCAGTCAGAAAGCCACCAGAGGTAGAACTCTGTTTTTGGCACCAATAATACCGGGTACTTCAATCTTAAGGCTGCTTTGGAGAGCTAAGCCTTTGTAAGGACAGATAAAGAAATTAGCCATGCGGGCCCCTGGGTGGCGCAGTTGGTTGAGCGACTGCCTTTGGCTCAGGTCATGGTCCCGGGAGTCACGGGATCGAGTCCCACATCGGGCTCCCAGCTCCATGGGGAGTCCGCTTCTCTGACCTGCTCTCTCTCACTCTCTCTCTTTCCTAATAAATAAATAAAAGTTGGAAATTCAATTTAAAAAAAAAAAAAAAAGAAATTAGCCATGCAACTGCAATGTTATTCTTCATAATGCGATCACTTTGTAAAAAGAGGCCAAGAAATGCTTGCGCAACATGGGTGTTTTTAGAGAGAATGTACTATTTGATCAGGAAACCCCTACCTCACGTTTCAAAGGATGAAAGCAATGAAAGGATTGAGGGGACTTAAAAACATATTTCTTTGAAAAGGTATGTTTAAAGTATCACTTGAGGATTTCAAACCTTCTGCTAGCCAGCATCACAAGATTTTGTGTATATCCGTGTTAAAGCTATTGCAGACGAGCTCTGTCTCCGAGTAGTGCCAAATCAAAGACACATTTTCAAGGAAAATGCTACCTGTTCCCCCAGGGTCACCCTGCCAAGGTCCTGCGGAGATGGGCTCCCTGCTGTGAGGCCAGAAGCCAATGCCAGAGGGACGCACGAGTAGTCAGTTGCCTACATAAGGTTCTTCTGGCTCTTCTAGAGCAAAGTGGGCTTTGTTTCTGTTTCCTGCAGGTTTGTCACTTCTCACTCAGCTTCGCACACTTCTGTATTCGGAATTCTCTTTGGATCAATTCCAGCTAGTGTGAAAAGAGAGCTTCTGGTCAACTTTTTATTTCTGATGCCATCCCTTCTGCCCCACCCTAGAGCTTTGGTTCTGCCCATGGAATTGTTTGCACCCGCAGGGACAACGACCCGAGTGTCCTGCAGAGGGGACAAGGCACATCGGAGGTAAAAGAAAGCTCTTTTGAGCTTACAAGCCTGTCTTCCATACTGTTGTCAGTTCAGTGGACAAAGGAAAAAAAAACATTCTGGGACAAGAGGGAGTTTGATGTTACGCCAGAGAATAAACAAGAAATCAGGGCCTTGCTTTTGTTTATTTAGCAAACTAAGTTTATGAATATGATACATTATATTCTGATGTCACATTTTGTCCACTGTGTTAATAGTAGCTACTTGTAGTTACGGACTTCTGTTGTTACTGGGGCCAGACCCTAAATCCAATCTCTGTTCTCCTTCAAGGTTTCCAGTTACTCCTATCCCTGGCCAGCTGTCTCCCCAAATCAAGCCTGTAACTATCAGAGAGACCTGGTACTTGTCAGTAATTCTATGGAAATATATCTCCATTTTGGGATATACAGCTGAGGATATATATCTACTGATGATGGTATGGTTGAAAAGTTTTATTCTTTTTTTTTAAGATTTTATTTATTTATTTGTGAGATAGTGAGAGAGAGCACAAGAAGGGGGGAGTGGCAGGCAGAGGGAGAAGCAGGCTCCCTGCTGAGCAAAGAGCCTGAAATGGGACTCGATCCCAGGACCCATAGATCATGACCTGAGCCAAAGGCAGACACTTAACCAACTGAGCCACCCTGGTGTCCCAAAAGTTTTATTCTTAAGAATAAAAAAAAGAAGCTTCATCCTCCTGTTCAAATGAAAGAAATAGTATTTGGATATTGTGCTTTCTTAGAAATCTTAGAAGGTTGCTAGTTGTGCTTAGATTTGATATTCATCAATAATCTAGGACCCTATGGGCCACAAGTGTCCAGATGCTTGACAGCCAGACCTGCCCCCGCTTGGGAAAGGGAAGGAAGCCCAAGGGACCGACCCATCACTGTCCCTTTCTCCCAAACCTACAAAGGGGCCAAGCATCCCAGAAATAGGCCAGGGGCAGGGCAGGACATGCCCTTTTATCTTTTCACCTTGAAGTTAAAAAGGAAGTCTCTTGCTTATTTACTAGTTGGTTGGGTTGTTTTAGACTTTCAGAAATTGTAAAATATGTTTTCTTTTCAAATAATATTAGAGTATATACAATAAAAAACTAAAATCCCCCATGTATCACCTCTCATTCCATTCTCCTCCTCAAAAATAACCAACTTGATAAGTTTATTCTCGTAGACATTGCTTTCTGGTTTTCCAGACATTTACAGCATATATAATTATATATTTACATATATATTTATTGATAGCTGAGCTTTTTACAAAGCTTCTTGAGTTCGGGAAAACACTGGTATTTTCTAATTCTTTTTATACTTCCGATGACACAGATGAACAAGCCTATGAAAATTTGTCCATAAAAACCAATAACTAAGTGTAAATTGCATAGGACTTTCTAGAGCGGTCACTGAGTTGTCACTGCCAAAATCTTAATTTGGGACACCTGGGAATATTTATGTCATTATCCAAAAATCATCATTTTCAAAAAATGAGGGGGATCCTTTTAGAATTCTTCATAAACCATGACAGTGTTTCAACCATTTTTGGTAAAGAGGAACAAATATGTAGGAAGATATTATACTGTCATTAACATTGTCTTATTAGCTGGGAAAAGAGATGGCAAGAGAACGTATTTATTTTGATCCTATTCTTTCAGGGAAAAGTTACTTTTTATCCCCAAGATAAATACCAAAATATGATTTTTCACTTTGTTCTTTATATTTTTTTGAACTATCCAAATATTACAGTGGCCACATGTTGCCTTTTCATTGTGTCATGAGAGAAGGATCAAAGCATAAATTGCCCTCGGGGGCCTGAAGTCCGATGCAACCTAGAGTTTAGCTGGAGCCTGCCCAGCCCCCAGGCCTCAGCAGGTTTGCTCTGAATTCCCAACTCCATCACCGCAGGGGGTCCCCAGGCCCCTGCTGCCATTTCTTGCAGGCTGACACTGACCTCTGTTCTGGCTCCCGTGTCCTCCATGTTGGCTTTCTCCGCCCCACATCAGCCCTGATGCAAACTCCAGCATCCTTGCTACTTACCACATCAATGTAGTGTTTCATTGGTTTGGGGGAACTTTCCAGAAGCTGTGTGGTTCATGGGGAAGGGGCACACCATAGGACATGGGGCTTTCCTCCAGCCCTGACTACACCCTTTCTTCACCCAGGTCCCAACCCACGTCTCTCTCCTTTCATTTCCTTCTCCCCTCTCCATTAGGGAGCAAAACAAGTCTGTCCTTGGGGCGCCTGGGTGGCTCAGTTGGGTTAAAGCCTCTGCCTTCGGCTTAAGTCATGATCTCAGAGTCCTGGGATCAAGCCCCACATCGGGCCCTCTGCTCAGCAGGGATCCTGCTTCCCCCCCATCTCTCTGCCCACTTATCTCTCTCTCTCTCTGCCAAGTAAATAAATAAAATCTTTAAGAAAAAAAATAAGTCTGTCCTTGTCTTACACCAAATGTGTTTTTGACCTTCTCTGAAGCCTTGACATCAGCCAATGTTCTTGCCTGTATCATGGGGTGGAGTTTTTCCAACAAAAGAGGTTTTTCCCCTCCGAATAAATTTGCTACCAGCCATTAAGAGCCTATATTTTAATTCATTTTGTTAAATACAGATAGACCACCAAATCCTAGATTGGAATCGAAAGATTAGATAATAATTCCAAACTTCTGTCTCTCCAAGAACTTTTGTTTTGACCACAACTTCTATGATGAGACTCCCTTGTTTACAAATATTTATCCAGATGTCTCTCTGCTATTATACCCACAGCTACTAAAGGGTGAGCTCCTTGAGATGCCTGGTGCTGGATCAGAGGAACGCCTGGGGACCTGGTAAGAGAAGAAAACATCCCCATGACCTGGGAAGCCAGCCCATCTACAAAGCCCATTACTGACGTATCACCACCTGGGAAGTAACATTCTTGGTTCTGCCAAGTTCTGCCATGAGCAAGCTGGGTTTGCCAAGTTAGTCCCCAGTTGGGCACCGGAGTTGCCTCCACAAAGCGGAGGGTAGGCGTATGGGGATGACAGGGTGCGTCTGGTAGGGGCGAATCTCTCTCCCACAGCAAAGATGGGCCAGAACAAAGCAGGGAAGCCAGTTCCTGGGCACCAGGCAGAATGCAGGGCTAAACCCCACTCCTGAGAGAGACCAGGTTGCCCAGCGGGGTAGGTGGATCGGAGTGAGGAGAATGGAAGGGCACAGGAGCCCAGCATTTCATACTAAGCCAGAACTGGGAGACAGTAACAGTCCTGGGGGTGGGGGGGGCACCCTTGGGGAATCAAGGTTTGGGCCTAGATGAGACTGACTCAGTCTAGTAGTCTTTCCAGGCTCTGGATTCCAGATGGAGAAGACAAATTGTTCCAATTACTATGGTCGTTCCAAAAAAAAAAAAATTATCCTATAAGTTTATAGCTTAAAACAAGGCAATAGTCATTTTGCTTGCAGATCTGATTTGGACAGGGCTCAGCAGTGAGAGCTCATCTCTGCTCACTCAGCCTAAGCTGGGATCATCTGAAGCCTCAGGCCCCCGCTGTCTCACATGTCTGGCGGTGATGCTGGCCGGAAGTGGGGACCCTCTGCTGGAACGCATGGCCTCTCCCCGTGACCTGGGCTTCCCCTCAGCGTGGTGGCTGGGTTGCATGGATTGGCATCTTGAGAAAGAGAGAGCCAAGCAGAAGCTACATTGCTTCCGCCTCGGAAGTCCTACAGTGTCTCTTCCACCTCATTCTACGCATAGAGGCTAAACCGGGTCCATGGGGAAGGGTACAGACCCCACTCCTTAACTGGGAATGGCAAAGCTCCAGAAAAAGAGCACTTGGCACTAGAAGTATTGGAAACATCACTATGGCTATTTTTGGAACATTCGATCTGTCCAAGTCCCAATACAAAATCAAGGCGGTGACAGTGATACACGTCCACCCCCAGGGCGATGAGCTGTGGCCTTGGAGCCCATTCAGCCTGAGAGAGGAGGGTGACTAGGGGTGCCAGAGGGTGAGGTACCCCATTGAGCTCTGAAAGGCTGGGGAAGGTGGAGTAGAAGAAGTGAACTGAGGATGGGGGCTGGGGAGCTGACAAGAACTCTTCCTTCTGCCATTCACGGCTACGTTAACCGTTTCACATTCTGGCGGAAGGCTGGCCTTTCTTGCAGGGATTTCATTTATAATTGAATCACTCTCTCAGAACACACAGGCAGTAGAGTCTCGAAGATGGTACCGGTATGGGATGGATAAGGTTCATCACAGTTCCGGATTAACTATAAATTCCTAATGTGTTGAGGTAAGACACATCTCTACCTCTCAGCAGACAAAAAGGCAAACACAATGATCCGTGAACGAAAGAAACAGAGGCGCTGCCCAAGTGAAATGAGGCTTTGTATGTCACCTTCCTTACCTTGTGTTTTTGTAGCTGTGCCTTCAGACTCCCAGATTGCTGCCTGAGGTTTACTGATGGTTTCTTTCAGGGATCATTAAAAGTGATTTGTGGGCTGGCAAGCCTTGTATTTTCCATGCTCAGGATTCGGTTTACAGCATGTAACTTGGGAAGGGGTGTCTGGAGGACTGATTTCCCATCCAGGAAATCTCCTACTCCGGAAAGTCAAAGAGGGCTTCCACAGTTCATTGGCTGTTGATGATGCAGGGCTTGAGCCAGAGGAAACGGCTCCCTGGGACTCAGGGTGAGGTTGGGGTGATGGCCCAGGAGGTTGCTGCCTCTGTTCCCTCCTGTCACGCTGGCTGGGTGAACGGGGCCTTGGGAATGCAGGGCTTTAAGCAGCCTACAGTCCAGGCCCTTGAGTCAGAGCTAATACCCCGAGCAGAAGAGCTCAGCCTCACTTGACTAGGCTGCTCAAGAAGCCTTTTGCATATTTTCCTT
>CM052806.1:75826044-75843191 GCA_028533885.1 Nasua narica | reverse complement strand
ATGGAAATGAACTTCGATATCTATATAAAATCTTAGGACGCTTTAAAAAGAAAAGTCCTAGAAAGCTTAACATAGTACTCTCTCCAAGAGAGTCACAGAATCTAAACTGGAAAGGAACCAATCATCCACCAGCTAGCTGAACTACCTAAACAACATCCCTCAACATTCCCAATGACTGACTGGATTTCTTGCCTCTGTTTATATACACTCTCCAGAATCCTCAACAACATCTCACATTAAATAATCTTTTCATTTAGGGGCTCCCAACTGCCAATACTAAGGCCAAAGCCTTAGTTGTGTTCCATTTGAGTATCGACACTACCACATGTATGGCTCCTATGAATTTCAGCTTGCAACTTCAAGGCCAGTTGCAGAGATTCATTTATACCTGGAAAGCACGATAAATATTACTTTGAAAATGATACTCATTGAAGTTGACATTTGCTCTAGAAGAGTTCACTCACAGCTTTGATGTTTCACATAAACCCATGAAAGACTCAGTGGTAAGCATACCTTCCAAACAGGCACAGCAGGTGCTCAGAAAAATCCTATTAAGCACATGTAATATGAGTAATGAAAATACCTGGTCTTTCTATCCCTAGAAAGTATTTTAGACTTGGAGAGGAAGGCAAGGCAAGAGGGTGGCCTTTCATCCAACCCATGAGTTGTTTCAGATTTGGAGCTGGAATCAGGTGTAAGAATATGTGTGATTTTATGCAAGTGGAGGGAAAGTTATCAATTGCTAAGGATAAAGGAAATAAACAAAACGCTAAAAATACCATGAAAATAACACCTGGTGGGTGAAAATAAACTTTAAACTTAAAATTGTAAGTATGTCCTTTAATTGCTAGCCGTTGAGGGCATTTTCGGCAAGAAAAATCTGGGAAAACATTATCTATTAATAAACATAGCCTAGTTACTGAAAGCCTTATGTTGCTTACTAAATGTTATTCTTCCTATATTAAGATAAATGAAGGTGAAATTACTATCCTTATCAGTGGAACGCAGAATTGGTTTTCCAGCAGTGACTGTGTCCATGAATCGTTGCTCCACACTCATTTCTTATGAGTGATGACATAAATATTAGACAATTGGGGAAATTTGGAACGTTTTCTTCAGCTAAGTTGAACCAACCTATCTGCAACTCAACACTGAAGTTTGGGCCTCATCAGCACCGTGTTTTAATCAACTGAGCCAAAAACAGTGGCTCATTTATGATACCGAGATTGTTGCTTATCCATCCCCATGCCTCAGAGAGAAACAAGAGAACTGTTTTGAGCTAAGAAAAATACAAAGATCACCTGAAAAAATATACAAAATGCCTGAAGAAAAATCACACAGGCGATAAGCTGCAGAACACAGGACTCCTATTTCGTGGTCCACATCTTTATTTTTTTTTTCCAGTCCACATCTTTAGGTATGCCTATGGGAGCACAATATGCTCTTATTTTTATGTAATTATTTTAAGTTCAATGTAAGTTTATATATCCATTCCTCTGAAAAACTCTAATAACGGATACTACTCATGTAAGTACTAAACACTGTCAAAACACTAAATACTTGTATACATTGTATCAAATTTCTCCTAAGTAGTGCTTGATACGTAAGTAATACAAGCAGGCTACAGTATCTAGACTTACTGAACAAGGAAATACAATGAAAAGTGACTTGTCTAGAGCCACAGAGTCTAGTGAAAGGCAGAGCTAGGACTAAACCCAGGTGGCCAGACTCCAAAGCAAGTGCTCTGGCCACTAAACTAACTACATAGCACCTCCAGAAAACCTTCAAATATTGGATGTGAAGGGACCTTATCATAACAGCTGTTTTTTATTAAAAATCTACAACATGCTACATGCTTTAGATACCTTACCTCATCTTCTTACCAAATATAAAGTGATCCTTCCAAAGCTGCAGATAGTAAACATCTAATCTGAGACTTAAACCAAGGTCTGTTAACTCCAAGCTAATACTCTTTTGACTAGGACCTCGAAGAACTCAGGATGACCCCACTAGGACTCAACAAAATTTCAAGAGTGTCATTTTTAGAGGAAACTGCAATTGGCTGAGTATGGCTATAAGAAATGTAGAGTGCTGCTAGACTCCCAGAATTTCAGAACTGGAAAAGATCAGAGATCTTAGAGATCTTGAGTACTCAAGCCCCATCATTTTGCAGATGAGAAAACTGAGGCACAGTGATGCAAATCAACCGTGAAAAAGGATTTGAAGCAAGTGGGAGAACACTGCAAGGGCATTCCAGGTGAAGGGGTATCCTGAAGAAAAGTAAAGCACAGAGGTCAAAAGAAGCATGGTGTGTTCCTGATTATAATGATATAAATAAAATGTACTCTGTGAGAAAAGACAAAAATAAAGAATACTTCTGTCAAGTTGAGTGGTCAGAAGACACTGCTTCTTTTACTCAAAAGGTTTAGAAAAAGTTTTTTAAACAATCTCTCCATTTTGGTCTAATATCTAGCCAATCACCATACTTATCCTATTTATTACCTAATATTTGATATGAATGTCTGTGCTGTAGCCAAATTTTCTTTTAATTTTGTTTGCTCTCATCACTATGTCTGTATCAGGGCAAGAGAACATGGATTTATACATTGTTCTGGCCAGTGTCTTCTCATCGAAAATTTATTTTGCTCTCCTTTACTTTTCTTTTTCACCTTCAGGTATAGAATGGTCAAAGCCTAAGGCAAGAGTAAACAAATCTCTGCATGAAACTCAGAGTTTATAGTAGTTTTTATTTTAATCCAAAGAGTACAAACTAAACCGCAACAATGCAATGCAGCCTCACTCTATTACAAAAGGTGGTGCTATCATTAATTAATATGATATGAAGAAATGGTGGTCACAGATCAAAAATTGAGTTCAACAGTCTGAGTTTCTATAAAGGAAACTTTAATAAATTCTTCTCAAGGTAACAGTTTCACAGTAAAAGTTTTTAAACATTTTAAATATTTAAGAAGTTTTCTTTCCTGGTAACAGACGCTAAAAATTATTTACACACTTCATTTACTTATGCTGGTTGTCTAATAACAGAGGAGGAAAAATAAAAAAATATTATAAAGTTTTCATTAAGTGAAACTGCTTTATTTACTAGGTTCAAGCATACTTTCAAAAATGAGCGGCTCCAAATTCAGGTGCAGCGAAGAACGTGTTAATGAAAAAGTTAGTACATCAGTACTAACTTCAAGTTTTCAGTTCATGTGTCAAGCACATGCGGGGGACGTTAAAAATTTCTCTACGAGGTCTAGTTGAGAACTGACTGTATAACTCGCCAGCGGTATGGAAAATGCAAACCTATCTCAGGCCCTATCAGGCTAGCAGACAGTCGTCCTGAAGCAACTGGGCCTAGTCCAAAACTCAGGCGACAGGCCACAGAGGAGGGAAAGTGGAAGTATCAAGTGAAAGCAAAGAAGCTAGAAGTCACCCCAGGCAGAAGTCTATGGGGTGTTTGAGTGTGTGGCAATGGGTGGTAACAGAGGGAAAGCACAAAATGACCGAGAGCAGATGAAGGCTTTCTCAAAATGCCAATTCACCTTGAGAGGTAACGGAGCCAGTGCAAAATGAGGGTGGGGGCTCCTGAAACCAGAAGGAGTCAAGACAGTTCCCATTTCACAGAAGGTAAGGCTGGGGTTTCAAATAAAGTCCCACAACTAGTGAGCAATACAGTCAAATCTAGACTGCGAGCCCCTGGAGAGTCTAATTCAGCGTGGCATTCCCCCACCCGCCCCAGCACAGTGCTCAGCACCTGGCACACGACCAGGAAATATCTCTGAATGAATGTCCCAAGTCTTGAAACTTCAAGCTTCTTTGCAGAGAACTCGGCTTCAGGCCGGACAACTCTGGGGACCGGGACGGGGGAAACCAGGCTGAGCGGGTCCGGGGAAGGTCGGAGGTTTGGGGTCCGAGTCCGGGTGCTGGCCCTCTGCCCGCCCACTGTCACTCACCCGGATGCCCTTCACCACGGTGATGTTCTCATTCTCGTCTGCCTCGAAGGTGACCCGGCGGGTGCTGGAGGTCCCGCCCATGGCTCCTGCTTCTGCCCCCCGCACAGACTTAGCCCAGACGTGCGAGCACTTCAGGCCCCACGCGCACGGACGCGCGTGGACACGCCCGAACCCTCTCCTTGCACGGCGGGAGCAAGGCCACGACCCCAAGAAGCAAGGAGAAGGCGCCGGTCCTCCGCTCCCGCCTCCTCCGGTAACGCTCCACAACAAAAATGCCTCCGGTTGGTCGGAGATACGAACGACCCGCCTCTACTCGGTGGGAGCGCTCGGATTGGTTGGCCCGGACCCGGATGCTATGGCAACAGGTCCTGTTTGATAAGGTTTCCGCAGCCCTAGGATGTATTGGGAATTGTAGTCTTCTTCAGAGGCGACGGTGGCTGGGACGTTCTCGCCTCAGATCCAGAGGGCAAGGGGAGCATGGCATTCTGGGAGATGTGGTCTTTCCAATCCAGAAAGTTTCTAACCAGGCGACTTTCAAAGTTGACTCCTCTAACAAAACAGACTTTGAAAATATTGTTCTATGCTGTGAAATATGTAAGCCTGATGACTCACAGACATGTACCCTGGGGCAAATAATACATTATGTGTTAATAAAAATAACAAAAAATTAAAATGTTGAAAAATATATAAATAAAACCCCTGCTGCACATCTAATATATGGCTTTTATTAATCCTGTGTAAATTTGCCACTTTAATTTGTTTGAAAGTCTAGGTTTTGTACTATAGTTCCATTGTCGTAGGTCTACTGACTCATAAAGAAAAAAATCACAATTTTTATATGTAAAAAAAAAGAAAATATTGTTCTAGAAACTTACATTGGTGATTTAAAATATACAATGTCTCTCCTAAAGCAACTCCTAATTTAATGAGGGAGATACACCCTCTTAATGAAGCCATACCTAGATTTCTAACAATAAAAAGCTGAGGCAAAATTTAACATTTATTTTAGTCTTAGCCTTAAAAAAATAAAAACAGGGGCGCCTGGGTGGCTCAGTTGATTGAGCAACTGCCTTCGGCTCAGGTCATGATCCCGGAGTCCCAGGATCGAGTCCCATATCGTGCTCCCGGCTCTGCGGGAAGTCTGCTTCTCCCTCTGACCTTCTCCCCTCTCATTCTCAGTCTCTCGCTCTCTAATAAAAAAAAAAAAAAAATCTTAAAAAAAAAAAATAAAAACAAAAATAAAAGACTTGGCTATGACCTTACCTCATGAGGACAACGTACTATGTACTGTTTTGTTTTTACTTTTACAGTGTTTTTACTTTTACTAATTTTACTTTGTAGAGTAAAATTTTAAATATTATGGTTTTCAAATCTCCATTCATGAAAACAGAGACCATAAGTTATTTGCACCAAGCATGCAAATCATTCATTTTCTTGTGTCTCCTTCCATTTAAGTTACACAAGCTAGTTAGGCCATAAAACAATGAGGCAAAGAGAAGTTAAGTGATTGATGGAAATGGAATAAATTAGTGGAGGAATTAAAACTATATCAGACGAAGTGGAGATAAACTATTTTAGAAAGTTTCTAGTTCAGAATTTCACCTCTACAAGACCAGTAAATAATTTTTAAGTAATCTACACACACATTTAAAATTATTACTGGGGTACCTGGTGCCTTAGCTAAGCATCTGATTCTTGATATCAGCTCAGGTTTTGATCTCAGGGTCCTGAGTTTGAGCCTGGCCTTGGGCTCTACATCCAGCGTGGAGCCTACTTAAAAAAATACACACACACACACACACACACACACACACAATTTGCTAAATACCTGTGACATGTAAGTTTAATCATGTAACTTTAGTCTTACAGAGGCAGATTTGGAAGTTAGGCTAATGATAGTACTCTCCTTGAATCCCCTTCAACATTAAAAGCAACCAGCCACAGCACTGCATGACATCCTCCAAAAACACAGGCATTCACAAACTGCAGTAACGCTTTTTTAAAGTTTTATTTATTTAAATAATCTCTACATCCAACATGGGGTTTGCTCACAACCCCTAGATCAAGGGCTGCATCCTCCTCCGACTCAGCCAGCCAGGCACCCCTTAAATTGTGATAACATTTTTGAGTTTCAATTATGTGCTGATTTATTAATGCAGGAATCATTAGGGCCCAGACTATGTCTTTCATCTCTGTGTCCCTGGGGGTCAGTAGCAGAATAGTGATTTTATTCCATATCATCATTTTGTTAGTTTCAACATATATATTTCCAAATTGTATTATACTGCTTTGCAGTTTTGAGACTGCATGTTACTTTGTATTTATTCTCAAATTATGTTATATGTTTAAACCTTCCTTTTACAGGGAACTAAATATCACAGGGATTGTGCCTTTCTTTTCTTTGGCACCTTCCCTCCATATACATACCCTCTTCACTTATTACTCCAATATATAGTACATATTGGAGGTTCTACATAAAACAGATGCTCAATAAGTTTTTATCAAAATAACTATTATAAGAGTTTAAGGAGAGAGTAAAGATATGAAGGAACCACTAGTTATCTTGAATATATTTATGTCCTTAAACTATTAAATGAGTTCTTTCAACAAAATAAAGATGATGAGCTCTAAGTGTGAGAAGTAGTGTATTGCCATCACTTTTTATGGTATCGAAACATGTAAATGGGCTTATTAGGCAACATAAAAATGCTTTAGAGTTCCTAATCCACTCCAAACAACATTACCAAACAAACAAAACAAAAACAAAAAATCTTGAACTAAAAAAAAAAGATATAGCCTATTCTTGGGGGAAAAAATGCCTATTATAGCAATATTGGTCTATGTGTATCAATTTCAAGGCCAAGCATGCCCACAGTCCCTTCTAAAGAAAATTTTTTGAGCTACCCAGAACCTGTGGTCTCCCTTGCTCTCTGTCCACAGCTTACTGGTGGTCATCTAACTCAAGGCAGTATTCAATCAGCTAGAGCTAGAACACAAAGTTTTACCAAACCAAAAATAATGCAAAGACTTAAGCCGCTCAGATTCTATATGTCTTTTACCTTTTCTCTATCTCTCTATTGTATTCTCAAATTTAAACTTGAAAATTCAGAGCATAAAAAAGGATAACAAAGAGAGAAGCTCTGATACTGAGTCAGAACCATGAGGCATCATAGTGAACTAAAGAGACGTGGGAGCGGAAACTGTAACAATGAGAAGTATCCAAATTGGAAAAGAAGTAAAACTATCTCCATTCACAGATGGCATGATCTTATACGTAAACAAATCTCAAGAAATCCACTAAGAAACTCTTAGAACTAATTTTAAAAAGTTAGCAAGGTTGCAGGATACAAGATCAACTTATAAAAATCAACTGTATTTCTATACACTGGCAATTAACAAGTCAAGAATGCAATTAAGAAAACAATTGCATTTATTTTTTTAAGATTTTATTTATTTGTTTGACAGAGAGAGATCACAAGTAGGCAGAGAGGCAGACAGAGAGAGGAGGAAGCAGGCTGCCTGCTGAGCAGAGAGCCTCATGCGGGGCTGGATCCCAGGACCCTGAGATCATGACCTGAGCTGAAGGCAGAGGCTTTTACCCACTGAGCCACCCAGATGCACCAAAACAATTGCATTTATAAGAGCAACAAAATCAACTCAAATCCCATGAACTGATGGATAAACAAAATGTAGTATATCTCAGCAATGGAATATTATTCAGCAATAAAAAGGAATGAAGTACTGACATATGCCACAATATGGATGAACCTTAAGAACATTCTGTCAAGTGAAAGAACTCAGACATAGAAGACCACTTCTTTATGACGCCATTTGAATGAAATGTCCAGAATAGGCAAATTCATAGAAAATTTAAAAAGCAGATAGGCATGCCAAGGACTAGGAGGAGGTAACAAGGAGAATGACATCTAGTTGGAACAAGGTTTCTTTTCGTGGGAGGTGGTGATAAAAATGTTCTAAAATTGGATTATGGTGATATTTGCAGAACTCTTTATATAGACTCTCATTGGATTGTATACTCCAAATGGATGAACTTATAATTAAGCTGCATACCAATAAAGAATTTATAGCTAAAAAAAAAGAATTTATAGCTATCAAAATTAAAAACACAAGAAACAGCAGGTGTTGGCGAGGATGCGGAGAAAAGGGAACCCTCTTGCCTTGCTGGTGGGAATGCAAACTGGTGCAGCCACTCTGGAGAACAGTATGGATGGTCCTCATGAAGTTAAAAATAGAACTACCCTATGATCCAGCAATTGTACCATGATGTATTTACCCAAAGGATAAAAAAAAAAATTTAAGGGTTACTTGCATCCAATGTGTATATCAGCATTATCAACAATAGCCAAACTATGGAAAGAGTCCAAATGTCCATCAACTGATGAATGGATAAAGATGTGGTATAAATATACCATGGAATATTACTCAGTCATCAAAAAGAATGAAATCTTGCCATTTGCAACTACATGGATGGAGCTAGAGTGTATTATGCTGAGTGAAGTAAGTCAGAGAAAGACAACTATCATATGATCTCACTCACATGTGGAATTTAAGAAAGAAAACAGATGAACATATGGCAAGAGGGAAAAGGGGGAAAAAAGGAGAGAGGGAAACAAACCATAGGAGACTCTTAAAGGCAGAGAGCAAACTGAGGGGTGATGGACGGAGATGGATAGGAGATGGGTATTAAGGAGGGCGCTTGTGATGAGCACTGAGTCGTTTATGTCGGTAATGAATCACTGAATTCTACTCCTGAAACCAAAATTGCACCATATGTTAACTAACTAAAATTTAAATAAATAAAAAAGAATAAATACAACCTCTTAAACTTAGATCCAATGAAATCCAAATATAAGAACCTGTCTCCAAGACAATTATCATATGATCTCACTGGTATGAAGAATTTGAGAAATAAGACAGAAGATCATAGGGGAAGGGAGGGAAAAATGAAACAAGACGAAACCAGAGAGGCAGACAAACCATAAGAGACTCTTAACCTCAGGAAACAAACTGAGGGTTTCTGGAGGAGAGGGGTGGGAGGGATGAGGTGGCTGGGTTATGGCCATTGGGGAGGGTATATGCTATGGGGAGCACTGTGAATTGTCTGAGATGGATCACAGACCTGTACTCCTGAACCAAGTAATACTTTATATGTTATAAAAAATAAGAAAATACCTCCTATGCAATTTTGTTTGTCATTTACTAGAAATTGAAGTTATTTATCAATTTTTAATTTGAATAAAGAATAATCTGCAGAACACAAACTTCCAGAATACGTAAACTATGTGTTTTCAACTTTAGGCATGGGTTCTGGAGTGTTTAAGTGTATCTAATTTGGGCACCTGGGTGGCTCAGTCTATTAAGTATCTGCCTTCAGCTCAGGTCATGATCGCAGGGTCCTGGGATCCAGTCCTGCATCAGGCTCCCTGCTCAGTGGGGAGCCTGCTTCTTCTTCTTCCTCTTCCTGCAGCTCCTCCTGCTTCTGCTCGCTGTCTCTCCCTCTCTGCCAAATAAATAAATAAAATCTTTTTTAGAAATTCAAAAAAATAAATGTATCTAATTTCTTAAAGGCTGTATTTTCACTTTTCTTTTTTACCATTATAAAATTCTAAAAAGAAAACATTTAAAAAAAGATTATCTTATAAAAATGTAAAAAAGAAGGAAGACGTTAACATTAAAATTAAAATAACTTACAATTCCAAAAGTTAGAGATAACTAGTGTAAAAAATGTTTTATTTATTTCTGTATGCAAAGTTTAATAAAATTTGAGTTTTACTGTAAAAAGAAGAATTTATAGTTATCAAACCTAACAGAAATGTATTTATCATTCAATAAAATCTCAAATAGGTTTTTTAAAGAAAAAGGAAGGGAAAAAAGAAACTCTGAGCAATTTCGAGTTACTGAAAAATAAGCCAATCAAAAGAGAGACTAGAATAAATCACATCTTTCTTAGCCCTACAAATAGCATTAGAGGGAAAGACCCACAACTCCAGAAGCTTCCAGAGTTCCCTAGACTTCAGGAAGGCTTTCATACTGCAGTTTTTACAAGGGCCGAATATTTCAAGGCTCCTACTCTTCCTAAAGCCCAAGTGTTCCATGTTTTTTAGGTTCTGGGGTATAGCCAGCCTTACCAAAGAATCTTTGTAATCATACGATGCCTGCCTAAATATCTACAACCATAATACAACATGTTTTCTTCAGTCTTCACACAGGAGACCAGCAACAGTTTATACTGATATAGAGCAGAGAACTGAACAAAACTTTGATTCTTCTTAACTCTTAGCTTGGCCATCAAGCAATATTACCTTCCCACTCCTTCATCCTGAGCAGCCTCTTACATTCTCACCAGATCAAACCTTTGGAATGAAAGCTGCAAAGAAAGAAATCAAACAAATAAATAAATGCTTTTGCTGTCAAGATTCCAATTATCCCACAGTCCCCCTATCCCTTGGGGTGGGGTAGGGTGGGGATACACCTAGACTTCCAAATCATTCAAACAAAAATTCCAGAAGTCTCAAGTTAGAAAGAAGCTTTGCACTACATACTCTGATTTTCTAATTCGAACTCTAGATAAAAAGTCACGGAAGCAAAATCCTGGTGATTCCTCTTCTACCACTTTGCTTTACACATTACTAGACTGTCCTTGATCTACTACTTGGGAGTGTAGGAAGTGTAGGAAGAAGTGTGTGAGAAGTAAGTGGGTAAGAAGAGAAAGAACATGATCTGGCATGATGAGATATCAGGAAGGAGAGAGAACTGCTCTTGGTCCCCAACCAGAAACGCAAATGACTCTGTTGTTCTTCATAGCCTTTCCCCCGGCATTTCTGAGTAGCAGTTCAGCTGCAGAGGTGAGTCCTCAGATTCTAGGACCTGTGCTGAAAGAGAAGATAGATATAATGATCATGTTTTCTGAGCTAAAATTGGAGCACATGCTCTATTATTTGTGTACTTATAGAGACAATTAAATCAGTCCTTGAAATTGGGATCGTCCTAGAAAATCTAGGACTTATAGTTGCCATAGTTATAGCAAACCAATTAAAATCACCAAAAAGTGCTTCTTAGGTGGTACAGACAATCAATATAAAAACATTCTGAAAATATGGACTAAGACTTACACAGCAAACTGGAGCGGGATGTCAGCTTAAGGCTTCCCAGCCAATTATTGTATATAGAATCATACAAAAACAACAAAGCCCTAAAACCGTAGTTGTGTGTTTGTGTGTGTGTCTCTGTGTGTGTGCATGCACAAGTGTGCTTATGAGACATATTTTGAACATAAGAATTTCGGGCAGTGTACTTGAAGAGATTAGAAACACAAAATAGCATGAGCCAAATCAGCAATAATCATAAGGCATTCACAAGTTCTGTATGAAAGTATCTCTCTTGTGTCTTGGAAAGTATCCGTAGTAACAGTACAAATCCCACGGTGTCCCTTTACCATCCCATCGCTGTTCAAGTGAGACTGATCCTTGCAATGCCCATGCATCCAGTAAAATCATGAGGCAGCCTGCTCCCATGTCTCAGGAACCCCTCTGTCTATCTTGCCTTTCATTTAATAGTAGCCTTTGCCACTAACTTCTCATTCACAATACATTGCATAAGCCGTACTCCATTGTCATCATAGGATGGGCTCGGGTGACCATTCTTCTTAAGAGACACCACTTAACACCCCATAGCTAAAATAAATTTTACACGTGGGTTATACTCGGCGATGCACCAAGAAGATTGCCCAATACCTTCGGCATAAAGATTATCATAGAGTAAAGCCTCAGCAAATGTATAGCAGGTTTCTAAAAAGGCCATTCTCTGCTATTTCCTAGACATCCTTCTGATATATATTTTTTCATTTTTATGTATTTTTCCCTGACACCTCATTTCTTTTTTCCTCATCCTATATTCACCAGAATACAGTGGCTGAAATACAGAGTGTTGGTATCAGGGCATGGAAGGAGGGACACCGGAGTCTGAGGGAAAGTCTGCCCAGAGAGTGAGAGGCCCACCCAGCCGCGTTCCTATCTCCTCCACCCTCAAGCCCTGCGGGAGTCTCAAGGGCCTTGGATTTCCTCTGCGTCTAGTTTGGAGTGATCATCTCTGACGAACAGAGCCCGGGTCAGACGAGGCTCATTTCTCCTCTGATCCTCAAACAGGCACAAACATTCCATCTGTCATCTCTCCTCAAGAGCTCCTCTGGCCTTGATGAATTTTCAAACCATTTTTATTTGAGAGCACTGGGACATTCTCCTAACTCTCACACAATATCTACCTGTCATGGATCTTGAGAGATTTCTGAAATACAGGCTGTTAGCCTCTTTACCTCCAAATAACAAATGCTTGAAATGCATCAAGGTTACATGAGCACTTCTTCAGTGTTGGACAGGCAGAGAAATGCCTGTTTATTGATGCTAATCGTGTAGAAATGTCCCGAAGTAGACATTCCACACAACTGGTCCTCACTTACGTGTGTTGCCCTATTTGGTTCCACTTTCGCCCCAGCTCAGAGAGGCTCAAAGGAGGGCACTTTGTGAGCATCTCGACTACCCTGAAATTCTGTTTTATTCATATGTTCTAAAGCCCAGTGAATCCCAACCCTCCCCTTGGAGCAAGAATCTGGGCAATACAACTCTTTTATGAGGAATCATGGGACTGCTAAGCAGAGGTGGCCTTGACAACTATTTCTTCTTCTCTTTATTTCCTAGATGAAGAAGCCAACAACCAGAAAGGCTGTGAGTTGCCCAAGACCACACTGCCTCATTTGATCAGAGCCTGGAGAAATGCCAGATCTCCAGCAATTTATTTTTTTATTTTTAAATTTTTTTTTAAGATTTTATTCATTTATTTGAGAGAGAGAGAGAGAGCGCGCGCGCGCACAGGGAGGTGCAGCTGAGCAGGGAGCCAGACGGGAGGCTCGATCCCAAGACCCTGGGATTATGACCTGAGCCACCCAGGCACTCCTGATCTCCAGCAATTTAATCTAGTACTTTACCTCCACCTCATGCTGCTCTATCATGAGAAACTGCCCTCATGAGCCTCATATGCCAGGGCTCAGAAGCCCGATCTGAGATACTGCAGTGGCCAGTGGACCCCATGGCAAACACTTTATCAAGCAGAGGTGAGGAAGGACAGTTGCAGCTGTGAAGTGGCAACAGTGTATCCAGCACAGAGGTGGCTCAGACCTGGCATGAACCACTACACTTTCCCCATGGGAATATTGGAGGCTTCATCAATTCAGTTGCTAATCATTCCCTAGCTAATGACCCAGCAATTCCACTCCTGTGACTATATGCAACAGAAATGAATGCTTGCCAAAAGATACCTACAGAAATATTCCCTGCAGCTTTGTTCACAAGAGCTCCAAACGTCTGTCAACTTTGGAATGGAGAAAGAAATTGGGGTACATTTACACAATGGAATGCTATAGTATCGTGAAAAAGAATAAACTATTGCTGCATTCAACAACATGGCTGAATGTCATAGACATGATATTGAGCAAAAGAAGCCAGACGCAGGAGAATTCGTATGCATGAGGCCATTATGGTGTTCGAGAATGGGCAAAACTAATCTGTGGTGGTAGATATCAGAGGAGGGGTTAGCTTTTTGAGTGGAGTTGACTGGGAGGGGGCCCGATGGAGTCTTCTGGTATGCTGGACATGTTTTATAGTGTGCAGAGTGGGTGCCTAGATTTTTAAAAATTCACTGAGATGGAGGCTTACAATTTTTGCACTCTATGTAAGACGTAAGTAAATTTTAGGAAGTCAATTTAAAGAGAGAAAGATGTGTTTGATAGAATCTGTCTTAGCGGATGAGTGAATCCTTTATGGGAGAGCTGGGATCCAGAATACTTCGTAATTAACAGGAATATTCTGAATCTATTATAGTCTTCATCAGTGAAACTGAGAAAATCAGAAGATGGAAAAAAGAGGAAGCAGTGAGACAGAGATGTCCCAGGCAGTCCCAGACTGAGGAGTTGAAAGCAGTGATGTGCTAGGGCAAGATCCCACTGACTCATGATTGCTATTCCACTTTCCATGATACCCTAACTCTGTATTTCATGATAGCACCTCAGTAGCTTGGATTCGACTGGGGTGGGAATAGTTTCACCTCAATGGAAGGCAAATACTACAAACCAGAGCTCTTTTACTTTTTTTTCCCCTCAAGCTGGTTGTTAAACATCAGGTTACTGAAATGCATTTAAGATGCAATCCACATGGGTTGGTATACTGCATCCAGGATTGTAGAACCAGATATCTGAGAGTAAGTACATTTAAATAAAATGTGTCTGCACTCTGTTTCTTGGTTACTAATCAGGCAGGATCGGATCCTAGCCAATCTTTCTCTCTGTCTATCTGTGGTTTACCATCTCACTAAATGTCTAAGTAGTCCAGTACTTTTCATAACTCTGGACCATTTCACATGCTGTTACTTCAATCAAGAAAGACTTTTCAGATCATGAACTTCCTTAAAACACCAGTTCAAACATCACCTGCACAATAAAATCATCCCCAGATCAAAAGGGATCTAAAATCAAAGAATTGCTGGGATAGACATTTATTAGTTCTTCCCTGACATTTGCTTCTCTTCTCTTCTGCCATTAATCATCTTTTTTTCTATTCGTGAACTCCCTCTTTTCCTTCCTCAGCCATCAGTTTTGGATGAGATTGTCCCCACCCTCAGCTCCAGCGAGAGGTGGGAATAACATTCCGCAGTGCCTTAAGCCTGTCAGCAGATTCCCTGATGATTTTAGGAGGAAAAGAAAGTCCTTCTGAGGAAGCTACTGGGATAGATTCCCACTGTATGGGAAGCAGGCTGTAGCCTGGAGAATGTCCCTTGTTGATCCCAAAAGAATGCTGCCCGAAAATGGAGTTAACCCAGAAAGAACAGAGCCAAGAACTGGAGAGAGAAAAACTGAGCCCTGGTCACATCTCTTGGCTCTGAATCAAGTCTTACCTTTAGTTAAAAGTCTTCCTAGACTCTGAGTTTTGTCTTCTGTAAGTTGTCACAAAAAACACACCAGTTGATAAATTTCTTCAACTTCTGTGTATCAAAATTATAGTAATTCCCTCCATCTTTTCGGGGGGGAGGTGGTCCTTTTGGTCACTAGGGTAGGAGGTAGGGACTGGATCAGAGACTAGGGAGATCTCTTGGGGCCCTGACCAGGGACGGAAACTATGAGAATAGGTTAGAGTCTGAAGAACCATTTGGATGTATTGTCTTTGACACCTGCTGACTATCAGAAAGGAGGAGTCATTTGCTCCCAAGACTAGGTTGTTTGGAAGGAGTTTCTCAAGGAGGAATGGATGTCTCACCTAGGGTCTACTCTAAGGACTGAAGCTTGCCCTTCTGAGATGTTTCTACTTTTTCCCTCTATTATCCACTAGTTCACTTAAATAAAGGAATTTTTAACCTATACCCCATTTTAATGTATTTAAATATATTTAAAGCACCTAGCACAAACAGCATCCACTGAGAACTCAATAAATGGTGATTTTATGTTATTCTGGTGGGGTTAATTTTCTTCTGCCTGATTTAAAATATCTTATTAATTATAATTCCAAGCCCTTAATATTGTATTTTGTTTGAATATGTTTTAGATATTTAAATTACTTAGATTGATTCTATTTTAAAATCTTAATTTAGAGTTCTTATTTTTAACCTGTTATCTTATTTTCCTTAATCTTCCTTGAGTTTCTTTCACTTATTGAAAATAACATGTGTTATGGGGTGCCTAGATGGCTCAGTGGGTTAAAGCCTCTGCCTTCGGCTCATGATCTCAGGGTCCTGAGATCAAGCCCCACATCGGGCTCTCTGCTCAGCAGGGAGCCTGCTTCCCTCTCTCTCTCTGCCTGCCTCTCTGCCTACTTATGATCTCTCTCTCTCTCTCAAATAAATAAATAAAATCTTTAAAAAAAAAAAAAGAAAACAACATGTGTTTATTGTAGTAGATAAACAATGAATTGAAAATTAAATCACCCATAAATATCCATTATCTGTAAATAACTAGTGCTAATAGAGTAAGAATATATACACATATTTTTTTCTCCAAAACCAAAGGATCATATGGTATCCACTGTTCTTTAGCCTGCTGCAGTTTTTCTTAATATATTGAGATTCTTTTTTCTTAATATATATTTTTTATTTTTAATTTTTCTTAATACATTGAGATTTTTCCATATCATTAAATATTCTTTTTATAACAATGTTTTTAATGATTCTATAGTATTCTTTTTATAATAAATCTTTATCAAATTTCATATTATCAGGCCAAAAGGACTTTCCCTGCCTAATTTTAAAGGTTTATTTATTTTAGAGAAGAGGGGAGAAGGGGAAGAAGCAGAAGGAGAGAATCCCAAGCAGACTCCCTGCTGAGCACAGAACCCAACATGAGATCATGACCTGAGCCAAAACCAAGAGTCGGACTCTTAACAAACTGAGCCACCAGGGTCCCCCCCCACCGCCTGCTAATTTTTAAAATGCTATTAACAATGTTTTGATAAAGATTCTTATAGCTAACTCATTGTACATATTTGTGATTATCTCCCTAGGATAAAACCCTGGCATTGAAATCACTGGACAAAAGAATATGTATATTGAAACAAATAACTATATGATCCCACTTAAATGAGGTTCCCAGAGGAGTCAAACCCAAGGAGAGAGGAAGTAGAACTAGGGGTGGGGGTTGCTGCGGAGCGGGGGAGACAGCGAGTTATTCTTTAATGGGTGCAGAGCTTAGTTTTGCAGGATGAAAAGAGTTCTGAAGATGGTGGTGAAGGTTGTACAATGATATGAATGTACTTTTAATACAGCCACTGAACTGTGCACTTAAAAATGATTAAGATGATAAAGTTTCCATGTATTTTACCACAATAAAAAAATTGAAAGAAAGAAATTATGGATATTTTCAAAGTTCTTGTGTGTCCTGCCAACCTCTGTATCTGAAACAATTGACAGTTTCACCTGTCTTCAAGTAGGTGTCATGAAGAGGTTGTTTTCTGTATCCTTGACTACAGTGAATAGCATTATTTTTTCAAGCCATTACCAACTTGATAAATAAAAAGTCAACATCTCATGGCTTTAATTTACATTGATCTTATTACTAGTGAGGTTGAACATTTTTGCATATGCATATTGTCATTTGGATTTATTCAAATGCGAATTCGTGTCCTTAGTCCATTTTCC
>CM052806.1:75735160-75825544 GCA_028533885.1 Nasua narica | reverse complement strand
GGGTAGGCAGGGAAGGGGAAGCCTGCAACAAGATAGAAGACATGGCCAGAGTCCTAGGGCAGTCAGGGTAGTGGGAGGTCAGAGGGGCCAATGATGGGGTTTCCAGAAGAGGACAATGACCAAAGGTGTTAGATGCTAAAGGGAAGCCATGTAAGTTAGGGGCTTTATAAATATAAAAGGTATTTATTTTTATAAATATAAAAGTTTATTTGTTTGGTCATTGGTGACTTTTAGAAGAACATTGCTGTGTTGGGGTATAAGCTAGATGGTGGTGAGTCAAGGAAGTAGAAGTGGGAAGGTCTCTGTGGATAGAGGAGAGGGACTACCCAGTTACATTGCCCAGAAACCTAGATGTCCTGATGACTTCTGCTTCACTTCCACATCTAGTCAGACACTGGGCCTGGCAGTAAAGCAGGGTACCTAACTGGGACCTTGAGACTCAGACTTCCTGGGTTTGAATCCTGGCTCCATTATTGATAAAATGTAAAATCTGGAGCAGTTTATTTAATCCGGCTGAGTTCAGCTTCTCACCTATACAGTGGAGACAGTAAAAATATCTATGTCCTCTGATTGTTAAAGATTAAATAGTAAAGTGTTTTGTTTAGTATAATGCCTGGATATAATAAGCAATCAGTGAATGTTAGCTATTTTGAGTCCTAAATATCTTTTGAATGTGTTCCCGTTGGATTACCATAATAGTTTTTTTAACAGCTTTATTGTATAATTTACATATTATAAAATTCACCTGTTTCTGTGTACAAAACTTTTTAATAAATTTACTGAATTGTGCAACCATCAGCACAATCCAGTTTTAAAACATTCCCATCAACCAATAAGATACGTCATGCCCATTTATAGTTAATCCCCATTCCTACTCTAGCCTTAGGCTTCTACCTCTCTACTTTCTATCTATGCAGAGTTGCCTTTTCTGGGCATTTCATATAAATGGAATTATGCAATATGTGGCCTTTTGTGTCTGGCTTTCTTCCTGTAATTGTTATTTAGGTCTATCCATACTGTAGTATGTATCAGAACTTCACTTCTTTTTATTGTTGAATTGTATTCCATTGTATGGTTACATAATGTTTTGTTTATCCATTCACCAGTAGATGGACATTTGCTTGGTTTCACTCATGCTATATTATGGATAATGCTGCTGTGAACATTCCTGCACAAATCTTTGTGTGGACATACGTTTAATAGCTTCTTAATTGGTCCTTTAGCTTCCTTCAGGGGTCCTCCTGCTTCTGTTCTTGTCCCCCTCCAATCTGCTCTCCACACTATAGCTGGAGTGATCTTTCTAAAATGTAAGTCTGATCTTGTCACTACCCTGCTTAAAATCCTTTAGAAGTACCCAGTTGCCCTCAGAATCAGTTCAAACTATTTCACTTGAAAGGTTTACTAGGAGTCTTCAGAATCTAAAATCTTATTTCCCTTTCCATCTTCTCTCACTGTTTCCGTCTCCCCCTCCCCAGCTTCCTGCTTCAGCCATTCTTCCATTCATTCATATTATTTCAATCATTTATTTAGCCATTCATCCAATTAACCAGGCTTATTGAGGCTCTGGGGACGTAATAGGACAGCCAAATGCTAGCTTGCATGGAGCTTCCTATTGAGTGTAAAAGGCAGACACACAAGAATGCCTCACATAGTGGTAAGTGCAATAAAGAAAATAAAAAGGATGGTATGTTAGTAACTCGGGGGCTGAGGACTCTCAGAACCTCTGCCCTTCTTGCCAACTGCTTACTCGTTATCTGTGCTTAGTGTCTGATGGTGGCAAGCCCTGTTTCTCATCTATACTGCCATGTTTTCCCTCTTCCTGGAGTGCTGTTATGCTTCTCTTTCTAACACCTGTTTATCTTTCCCAGCCCCAGCCCCATGCCCAAAGCCTGGCTAGATGTCCTGTCCATTATGCTTTCTATATACTTCCATTCCAGGCCAGCTGACTTAGGAGGTGCCCTTCACATTACATTTCACTGCCTGATGATTGCTTCTTCTCCTCCACTTTAAGCAACTTGATGACTATTGAATACCCCAAGTCTAGCCTGTTCCTGGCACAGATTGGTGCATAAGAAAATCCGTTGAAAGAGCAATTATTTGTGATTAGCTTGAACAGGAGGGAAGGATACCATTTCCTTTGGGACTGGAGGGAAGGAAGGAGCTAAGACCTGTTGCTTGCAAAATTAATTTGTAGAATTAGGGGAGGAAAGTCGAAGGAGTTTTCTTGGCTTACATTTTCTCAGAGATTACAGTTTAATGCACAAAACAAGGAGAGGAGTTATTTATAATGAGCAATAGTAGTACATTAGAAGAAATAAAGAAGTAGTGCTGTGGGGTGCATCTTAAAATCTTAAAACTGCTCTTCCTTGCTTCTAGTTTTATAGCTATTAGATTTCTTTAGGCCTTTTGTTATACTTATTGATGTGGATGACTGCATTCCTAGGATGCTATGGTACTATTTTCTTTCTTGTTTTTTTATAATTGATTTTATTTTGATGTTGCCTTTTCAGCTTTCGGAAAATGTGATTGATCGTATGAAGGAAACCTCCCCATCTGGTTCCAAGTCTCAGCGGCATTCTGGTGCGTATGGTGCCTCAGGTATTTCAAAATTTTAATTTTAGAATTTTTAGTAGGAAAGCTGAGTGATAAAAGTTTACTTAATAGTCAAGTTCTTTTGCACTTCTTTCTATTGTTATTTGGATGTTTGGCTTTTTATACGGAATTATTAGAAATCAGTACCAGGGTTTCTTTTAAAACATTTTGCGTGAAAAGGAGAATGAATCGACTATCAAGCCAAAATCTTGGGAGGATTTTCTTCCTTTCCAGCTTCTGAACCCTCTATTAAGCTTTGGCAGGTTACAGCATATCTTTTGTAAAATGGATTACTTATAGGAATATTAGTGATTTAGGAGCAAATATTTATACTAAAATATTGAACTCAGAAACAATCGATTTACTATTTGCAAATTGTGAACTATCTCCAATGCTTTTATTTTCTAATAGATTTCTTCTAAGTTTATAAACAGCTTATTTCTTCTCAATCTTAATTATTGATGAAAATAAGATGTTAAATGACATTTGTAGAGAATTATTAAGCCCATTTTATTTGTAGATCCCGTGGGATAAGGACTGTCTCCCTTTTCTTTGCTTTCCTCTACCCCATCCATTTCCTCATCCAACAAATATTTATTGAGCACCTGCTATGCGTCTGATACTGCTCTTGTTGCTGCCCAGTTTGATGGATGGACATGCTGTTTATTGCAGAAATGGTAATGAGAAAATAATCGAGATGATTAATCTTGGACTAAGTAGTTTCTGTATTTGTTAGGAAGGGTATTGTGTGGTAAATCTGCCTCCAGACTGAAATACATTGAGAAAGATGGGATGCCGCCCAAATGCCATTCACTTGGGGACAGTTGTGACCTTACTAATCATTACTTATAATCATGAATTGAGCTTCTGATATGTTTAAAGCAGAGGGTAAGAGATGAATAAGAAATAGTTCGGTAAGAAGTCATGAATAAGCAGTAGTTCTTGTTCTTAATGAAACTCCTTGTTCAGTGGGAGCATTAAGAGGGGTTCACTGTTCATTAATGTTAGAAAGTGACCACTTCCTCCTTGCTGGAAATCCTTTCTTTGGCTTCTGGACCACACTCTTGGTTTTCCTCCCACCTCACTGGCATCTTTAGCCCAGTTGTCTTTGCTGAATTCCACTAAGTAAGCTCATCCACTTGTATGGCTTTTGAATGATAATGTAGATGCCTGTGACTCCCACAGTTGTAGCTAGCCCTGATCTCTCCCTAAAACAAAACTTAAATAGCTGCCTACTTGAAATCTCCACTTTTAGATCTTCAGCTTAGCATTTCCAAAACAAGCTTTCTATTCTTCCCCAGAATTGCTTTTCTCTGTCTTTCCCAGTAAATGGCACAGGTGATCTCCCCAAACCTGGGGCCCATCCTTTCCTTACTCCTTATGTGAGGCCATAAGCCAGTCCTGTCCCATCTGTCTCCACAACACATCTGAGTATGACCCTTTTGCATCTGTCTTTGTGGCTGCAGTCCTGACTCACACAACTAGCTGCTCTCACCTTGCCTTCTTAGGAGCCTTGTAACTGGCTCCCTGTTTCCCTCTTGTCCCCTTATACTTTGCCACGTACATGGGGGCCTTAGCAGTCTTGGAAAGAAAAAATGAATCAGTCCGTGTCACATCCCAGGGTTGGCTCTCCATGATACATGGACTATAATTTGAACAGCTTTCCTTGGGTTCCATGGAGGCACACCGTGACTGGACCCTTCCTCTTTTTCATCTCATCATTTATCATCTCCTGCCACCCTTCTTTTATGTATGCACAGTGGCTGCCATCTCCACTAGAAGATAAGCCCCAGGGACCTTGTCCCTTGTCTGTTTGTTCACAACAGAATTCCCAGCTCCTAGGATAGTTTGTAGTGCTTAGTGTTGAGTTACTTTAGGGCAGATGCCATCTATCTATATCTATATATCTGTATCTATATCTGTATCTGTATTTATATATATATATCTATATTTTTTTTTTAGAGAAAGAGCAGGTGCGCGTGTGAGTGGGGGAATAGAGGGGCAGAGGGAGAGAATCTCAAGCAGGATCCATGCCCAGCATGGAACTTGACATGGGGCTTGATCTCACGACCTTGAGATCGTGACCTGAGCCAAAGTCAAGAGTCGGACGCTTAACCAACTAAGCCACCCAGGCACCCCCATTATACATTTTTAAAGTAGCTACTCATGATCATTCTGGAAGATAATTCTATAAATTTAATTCAGATGACATTTATCGAATGTCCACTATTGTGCAAATAATTAGGGTCTGTGTATTGAGAGAACACAGAAACAAACAAACAAACAAAAAACCTTTCAAAAAGTTTAGGGTTTTTGGGTAGAAACAACTAAGTATATAAGAAGACTATAAGAAAGATAGAATCATAAGAGAAATCTAGACAGAATAACTTTTGGCGTGTGGATATTTTTTTAAGTTGGAGTTTGATCTAAAATACAATTTGTTCTAGGTAGATTTCTTTTCTGCCTACTGTGTTGGGGAGGGAGGATGATAATGGTGATGATGATGATGAAGAAAAAATGGAGGAATAGTAAAAAAAAATGGAGGAAAAATAATACTTAAATAATGTCATTTGTGTGCCTGGCACTCTGCTAAACCCTATATGTCTTCTCTCATTTGATCCTTACAACCCTATGAGGGACTGTTATTAGCCCATTTTACATAGAAGGAAACTGAAACTTGACACGATTAATTTTCTTGCCCAAAGTCACAAAGCTGGTAAGCAGTGGAGGTGACAGTTGAATTCAAGCCTGTTTGCCTGTGAGCCACTCTGTTTTATTATAAGCTGCAGAACACCTTGCTAATTTTTGTGGAAGGAAGGTGACAGAATCTAGTTGGAGGGAAAGAGCTCCCGTCTAGTGATGTGCTGCTTGAGTTTAGGAAAGCACCTTCTATCTATAAGTGATTGTTGCTTCTAGCTTTTTCCCCACATTGGTTCTCATTCTATCTATAAGTGATTGTTGCGTCTAGCTTTTTCCCCACATTGGTTCTCATTCAGTAATGTGTTGAAGGAGAGGTATTTTCCTTCTCAGATTAGTTTCTTAAACTGATCCTTTAAGAGAACGTGTATGAGTGGGAACGCTCTCTGTGAATGCTCCTGTTTTGGCCTCGGGTCATGACCGGACATTGGGGTGCACCCTGGCTGTGCTGAGGGGTCTGTGTCTTCCCAGTTCTAGCTTTGACGTGATTGATGGACGCTGGTCCCTGACCAGTCTGGGCACTGAAAACTCTTGGAATGCCACCTCATGTTTTGGTGGTCAGGCTAGAGCTGAACTCCAGACGGTAGCTGCTACTCACATGTGGCTGTGAAGAGTTAAATTAAAATTAATTAAAATAAAGTAAAATTGACATTTTAGCTCCTCGGTTGCAGTCGTCACATTTTAGCACTCAGTAACCACATGCAGCTGGTGGCCACCTTGTTGGACAGTGCATATACAGGACACTTTCATCGTTGCAGAAAGTTCTTTTGCAGTCTTGTCTAAGATATATCAGGGCATGACTTTGGGAGCTCCATCAGATGATTTTAATGATGTGATGGAGGTCATGGAGCTCGAAGGTACTGTGTGTTTGTGAATCTTGTTGCTTGCCTTTCCCACATCCCAGCTCCTCCCCCAGATTTGTGGGTAAATGGACACTTCCGGGAATATGTCCCTGGGGTGTACTATCTTCCATGCAATCTATAGAACAGCTTCCTGACCTCTTGTTATGGGTGTTTTGGAGCTATTGATTCCTGGACTCTTGAGTAGCTGGGGAACACCTTCATGTTCCACTCAATACTTGTTTCTTCTGTTTCTTCCATGATGTGGTACACAATGCAGTCCTCTGAGTAGAGTATTTCTCTAACCTCTTCCAAACCAACTCAAGAAAAGAGCCAAGATCTAACATGCTGTTTTGAAATGATCTCGCCCTTAGGTTAAGAATGCAATTAGGCTATGATTGTGCAAATTAACAGATTTATTCTTCTTAAAATTAAAAAAAAATGTTTACAAAAGTAGAAAGCCTCAACGTTTATGTTCTTTTGGGGGTTTTAGTTAATACTCAGTAATAGATTTCTTATGATTTATAATTTGGATGTGTTGCGAAATAATTTTTCAAGTCTATAAAAATATATTGATAAAAATGTCACCAGCCTTTTCTACATTTTTCAGTGTCAAGTAAATTATATATTAAATGTGAGTTGAATTTTTAATATTCATTAAAATGCCTTCTTCCTGATAGGAATCTAATTCATACCGGCCCTAGGCTGTTCGTATGTGTGAATATAGGGCAGGGTGTTTGATGGACCGAGAGCCCTGGGATTTCTGTATATAGGAACTAAGTTTTGTGATATATATAGTCTGGAGAATATAATTTATGCTCTGAGAAAGTGAGTTCCTCTAAAGACTTTACTGAAACTTTTTTTTTTTTGCCAAACCTTGAACCAGATCAATGAGTCATTGCAATAAGTATTTGCATGTAAAGCTGTTCAGGCAAAATAATGTAGTATGTGACACACAGCAGATTGTAAAGCCACTTTAATAAATGAATGTGCTCTAAAGAACTTAACTGTGTCCTCGCTGCCTCAGATTCTTCGCTATGTTAATGTGTTATCCCAACTATTGGTTTGCTTTTACACCAATGCATTTTTTTTAGGCTGTCTTAAGGGGATACTATGGCACTAGTTATGCACTGACCTTTTCATTAACATCTTGCATCTTTCGATTTTAAAAACCAGTGTTGGATATTGATTTTCTTTATTTCCACCCCAATCCTTCAGTTTTTCTGGCTTATACTGAGGTCAGACCTCTCATGCTTGACCATACCTGATGTGGAGGAAACTCTTGTCTCCAAATCGGTAGGGAAAAAACAGGCAGGAAATGAAATTAGGACACTATTTGTTAGTTTCCTAAGCCACTAGCAACCAGATGAAAATGAAGCATCTGGAAAAAAAGACAAATAAACTCCCTTTTATTATTATCCTCCCTGTTTAAGTTTCTCTGTACATTTCTTGTCATTGTGAAAGATAAGACAGATTTGCCGATATGTGTTAAGTACATCACTGAGATTACTAAGTATTTGGCAGCCTTAACAAATTGCAGGAAACCAATTTAAGCTGGAAATAGCACAGCCCAAACTAAAAAGCCAATTTAGGGAAACAGATTCATCTATATGTTCTATGTGTTTTTCTCCCAGAATCTGGCCGTCTTAGTTATTTTTAAACAGCTCTTTAAGGCCTATTTAGACATAACACGGTAGGGAGAGATCACAGTAAACAAGTTGTGCTTGTTCCTTTGACTTGAGTTACAAGAACGGAATATCTTGGTTTCCAGCTTTTAATATACGAAACTTTTCTGATGTCAGTTTCTCAGCTGTGCACTTTTTGTGCCATAATAGATAATTTGTCTGACAGTTCCTAAAAGGAAGTTATGTGTACACTATTGACTTAAAGGTTTTAAATCAAATTCTGTAGTCAGTATATTCTGCTCTTAAAAGTAAATCCATAGTCTATGTTTAATGGGTAGTTGAACTCATATTTTTAATTCCACCATCAGCAAGTACTAGCATGGCAGCGATCTTTGGCTTCAAGGAGTTTGGTCAAAGCCTATTTAACATTATAGTGTAGTAGATAAGTACCAGTTTAGTACCCTTCACCTGCTCAGTTAATATTTTTGAGTTGGTGAATATGTAAGCGAGATAGAACATGTAAGAAGTTTAGAAAGTGTTTTAGGAACTCAGAGAAGATGGTCAAGAGCTTGGGCAGACAGGTCACCAGGGAAGGTGGGGGTGTCGGTGTTGACGGTGTTCAGTAGTGTCAGTACACAGATCTGAATAATTTAGGTCAAGGGTGCATATAGGGGTCTCATGGGAAGGAAGACTGGGGAAGTTAAGGAGTTTCCTTTTATCCTGTAGGGCCTAGTGGCTACTGAGCCCTTCCATTTAATTTTAGGATGCAAGTATAGAAAGTTGCATTCATTGCTACTTTTCAAATACACTCAGATATTAATAACGCTTTTATGGCTAAAAATGCAGTGCTGATTTTCTCATTGATATTTTTATATTTAACAAATCTAAATTGTAAGAATATATGTTTTCAACTAGACTACTAAATAAAATCATTTTCATTTTCATGAAAAAAATAAGCAGCCTCATAAGCATTTTTGCTTGTCCTTAATTGGCCCTATGGCAAAAAATAAAAAACATAAGAAAACAAAATTGCCCTCAGCTGCTTGAGGCAGTGTAGGGCACAACAGATGATTTCTGAGCAGGGCAGGTGAAACGATGCAAATGGGTTCTTGGACACAGTGCAGGATGTGTTGGAAATCAGAGACGGGGACGACTGCCATTTGCGGTGGAGATAGAAGAGACCAAGGCAAAGAAGGACATGGATGGATCTGGTGCCTGAGGCCGCAGGACTGGTTAGTGGCAATTCTGGACTCAAACTTCAGTCCTTGCTTCCCCTGGTCTAGGGCACCTTCCTCTGTGTCCCTTGATTTGTCACTCTTGTGGTTATATTTATTTTTGAGAAACCAGCACAAATTTAAACCCACTTTATTTTAAAATTGAGAGCGATGGTTCTATCTTAAAAATGGAATAAAAAAGTCATTGACAGTGTGAATGGTGAAAGGGGTCATGCAGAAGAGAAAAAGCTCCAGCAGTAGAGGAAAGGAATTAGATAGAGAGAGATGCTTAGTAGGTTCTGAAATGTCGGTGAGTCACACCTTCCAGTAGTTTTCTGTGACTTAGGGCTTCTGCCCTTTGATTTCTGGGTTAACTGACCACTGGCTGAGCTGCTGTTTATGAAACCTTCGGAGACTCATACCCTGGGACTGGTGTAGTATAATTGCATTAGTACTTCCAAGGGGTGTGAGATCACATGGGCCAGAAACTCCTTACTTGTTCTTCAGCTACTAGCAAGAACAAGCTATTTTGTTAGGTGCATTGCAAACCGCAGATCAGAAATACAGGAACATCATGGGGTCACGGTACGCAGGAGCTGGAAGGAAGGAACCTCAGTGACCACAGAGAAGGAAGGAGCAAAGCTGTATTAAAGAAGCGCTCCACTTACTGCTGCTGTAGATTTTGACACTGAAGTGAATCATGGGACAGTGGGTTGTATTTTCTCATAGAGCAGTTGTTGTTATTTGGCATAACAATCAAGTAAATCATGCCTCGTACCAACGATATATCATAAACCACAGAGAAAATAACTCTGAAGTATAAATTTTATAATCATGCTTCAAGAGTTATAAAATAAAATATCAGACATTGTTTATATAAGCAGCTCTGATGGCTTCTAAAGTGTAGGACATGCAGTACCTAAAAATACTATCTTTGATTTAAATTTAATATGCCGGTGGTAGAATAAACACTTGATTTCTTAGAATTTGATAGACTTTGAGAGCATCATCTGGGTGGCCCTGATCTCATAAAATAAATTGCCCAAGAGAGTTTCCAATGGACATCTTTCTACTGAAAGCTGAGGTATTCAAAATCAATCCGCTGACCCTTCTAGCCATCGACCAAATAGTAGATTATTATTGTTGATGATGATGTTTTCCCATGTAAAAAACATTTTATTTTATTTTTTAAAGATTTTATCTATCCATTTGACAGAGAGAGAGAGAGATCACAAGTAGGCAGAGAGAGGGAAGCAGGCTCCCCGGCGAGCAGAGAGCCCGATGCGGGGCTCGAACCCAGGATCTGGAGACCATGACCTGAGCCGAAGGCAGAGGCCTCAACCCACTGAGCCACCCAGGCTCCCCTAAAAAACATTTTAACAAGTAAGGTCTGACCCAGCATCTCATTTCTTCCCTCTATCCTTTCCTGTCTCCTTGGTTTATCCCGAATTACACGTACAGTACTCTGTATTAGGCCAAATCAGGGAACAATAAGTGCTTTTAAATTCCCTTTCCAACCTGTTCTGCCCCCAGGCCTACTTGACGCTTTGTTGACAGCTGTCACTTTGCTGGACTGTTTCTCGAAAAGCATTGGGAACCCATGTGGATCATGACAGTGAGGCTCTTCAGACTTCTTTCAAAGTTGCTGTGGCACGCTGCAGACAAGGTTCTGGTTCTGCGTGCCCTGGTTCCCCTGACTGAGTGCCTAATTGGAATGTGGGTTTTAATTAGCCAGCCCCAGATGACGCGAGCTTGAAGTTATTTTACAGGGCAGTAATGGCAACTATCTCCTTACTTAAAGGCATAAGCGTGTTAGAACATCTTGCGGATTGTGTGATGGGGAGGTAGATGCTGCGGAAAGCCCCTGTGTGGGACTTTGTTGGCAGGACCCGTGGACTTTGTCAGATAGGCCAGTGCTGCTGCTGTGCTCCTCGCTTCACGCTCCCTTGCTCTTTCCGTATTTGTATTGCTGGTCTCTGCCCCTCGTGGCTGTGCTCCTGCCGGGGATACCCGCAAGCCTTGCTCTGTATTTGATGAGTAGCCACAGAGCCTTGCTCTGCATTTCCCTTCTGATGGTTTTGAGTTCTACAGTTTCTCCTATTCCTGGTGTCGTGACCCAGAGGCTGCCATCCTCTCTCTCGTGCCATGTTCTAGCACTCTCTTGCTTGGGGTCCTGGCCTTCAGCCTTGCGGGTCCCAGACTCTTCTCACTGTTGAAGTGTAGAACCAATCATGCCATTCCCCTATTTAATGCTGGAGAGGCTCCACTTCCTCCAGGACGACCTCGGTTTCTTTTACGTAGCCAGCAGGTCCTGTGCAATCTCTCTGCTGCTTTATCTCCTCCCTCTCCCCCAGGCCCACCTGTCTCATGTCAAACTCTTGTCTAGTCCTGCTGAAGTTCTTGAGTGTCCTTGAGCAAGTCCCTTTTGGGTTTTTGACTATGTGTGAACTTCTGTGTGAGCGCTGTTCTTCCAGCTGTCTTTCTTCCCCAGCCCCAGCTCTCCTACTTGTCTTCTGGCGGGCTTACCCTCCCTCCCTGTTCACGTGGCTGACTGGAAATCACACCGACCAGGAAGTATTTCCTGGCTCCAGGTCTGGGTTAGAAGCCCCTCCTGGATGACCCCCCCAGCACTGTGTGTGTGCTTCCCCTGTCCCAGCACTGGTCCCATAGTGCTGCGCTGGCCCATTTACTCAGCCCTGCCCCTCAGGTAGCACAGCTCGTCTTCACTTGTGGGTCCTCTTGGGACCTCCTTCTATGGTACTTTTCCTTTGCCTTGGTGGCGACCAGTCTGCTGAGGCGAAAAGCAATTAGAGGTCTATCTTTGCTATCCATAAGCATCGACCAGTTGAGGTGAGATGATAGGAAAACTTGGATTAAAAAAAACCTCAGAGGGCTGAGGAGATCATTTTCCCATCATCTCTGGGCTGACTTCCCATGTTGATACCTTTTTGAAGAATCAACTGTTCTTGTATCACTAAGTCTACGGTACTGATCTTGTTATAGTATATGCTTCGTTATACTTTAACTGCTGGTTTAGTTCTCAGTCTTTCCTATTAGAACGTGAGCCTTTGAGGTCAGGGAATGTTTGTTCTTCATCTTGTGTACCCTCAACCATGGCGACTAATTATAATACATGATTAGGGAGTGAACGAGCTAATGGCAGGCAGGTCATGAAGTCTGGTATGTACACGTGCACGTGTCAGTGAGACGCAAGGCGGAAAAGGGATCTTTCTCTTCAGCTTGTTCGCTGGGTGTGGGTGTGAGGGTCTTCACCATGCCCAGGATGGTGGCCATACAATGCGTTGCCAGTTTTAGGTCTTAACCATAGAAAAAACTGCGAAACCCAGTTGTAAGAGATAGCTTCCTTGAATGCCATCTTGTGAAAAGCACAGCTTGCGGAGGTAGTGGCTTGGGAGTAGGGCCCTGATTTGGAAACATTGATGTGGAGTTTTCATGTCCCACTCCTAGTTATTAATTTAGTTTAGAAAAGAAATAATCTGCACAGATTCTGCCAGGTTTTGGGTCAGGCTGAAGAAGGTTGGGATTTTTCCCCTCTAGGACACTCCATTCTTAGTTCTTGGTACCCTCCTCACTTTCCTTCTCTGTTGGGTCAAAGCTTATCTGACATTCGTCCCTTTGCCCTGGAATTTTAGGATAAGAGTTTTAAGTTGCTTAGATCAGGCCTCTGACTTTGCAAAGCAGCTACTCAGCCCTGGCAGCTTCCTCCAGGGGGACCCTCTACTGTCCTTCTGTTGTCAAAACCCTGGGACCCTTGAAAGTAGAGCTCCATTTCACTGTCTCTTCTTTCTGGGCAGCTGTTCCCATGCTGGATCTCCATTTCTGACTCAACTGTTATCACTCTTGTCTCCCAGAAAGGCTGGTCTCTCTGCTCTCACTGACTGCATGTGCCTGGGGCCAGCTCTTTGAAGCCTGGGGTTTTGGTGTCCGGAAACTCAGAAACTTTGAAGTTTTAGGGATTGGAAGGAAGACCCACTGCTTGTGTCGTCTCAGGCCAGGATGAGAAGACTGTGAGACCAAGGAGCTGGCTCACCTGTGTGTTCACACACACACACACACACACACACACACACACACACAGCTAAGCATTAAATAACAGTGATAAAAGAAAAACTTCCAAGAATTTGGCTGAGCTCATATGGGCATCTACCCAAGGCATCCCATTTTAACCTTATTGCCATGTACTGTGGTGATGATAATGCATGTAATTATATCAGATTGGCTTTGTTCTATATTTTATTTTGTAGTTATGCTAAATTCTTCAGATGCAATTAGTCTTTGTTATCGATGTAACAGTCATCTCATTACTTTGAAAAATAAGATAAATATTGATTGCCGTGTGTCATTTTGAGGGTGGACTTGAGGAATTATAAGAAAATCAATTACCATAATCAGGATAGATTTGATTTAAATAAAAAAAATATAAAGCACTGTTTAAGATTTTCAACTCCCCCAAAACATTTTTATTGTTTTATTAATGCAACCAGCGAAGTTATGGATTCTGAATGTTGTCTTTATAATTAAACAAATTGTTTTAGCAAAAACACTTCCAAAGCTCTCAATTCATTTCCTTCTTAAAACTTGTGCTTTTAGCAGGAAGATATGGCTTTAACTACCTAAGCAACTTTGGTTTAATTTTGTGGGACACCCTGGACACCCACTGGGCACAGGGTGTTTCTTTTATTTTTTAAAGTGATACGGTGACTTCTCTGGGAATCTCATGAGATTGAGCCCATAAACTGCCTTTGTGACATCTTTACAAAATTTTTCTGAAAAGGTTCCTTTAATATTCTTTCTTAGAAACTTTTTAGAGTGATTATTATAAGATTATGGAAGTTGTAATCCTCTTTCCCTGATTATTCTTTGACCTTTGACTTATTTTATGAGTTTTTTAATAAAAAAAATCTTTGAGAAAACAGGGACTGTATAATTAAAAAATAATTTTTTATCAAACCTGATAAACATGCAAATGATAAATTGGTCCCTCTACTTTTTTCCTGTCCTATTAAACATTATATGACTATTGACATGGCTGTTGTTTCATGATCCATGTTTGTCTTTTTGCAAAATGATGTTTGCAAAAATGACAATAAAATTTAAAAAACAGTGATTTTTAAAAAATTGCTCATTTTTACTGCTCATTATTGCCTACAGGACTTTGAACTGAAACTTTTTTTTTTTAAAGATTTATTTATTTGACAGAGAGAGAGAGAGAGAGAGATGACAAGCAGGCAGAGAGGCAGGCAGAGAGAGAGGGGGAAGCAGGCTCCCCGCTGAGCAGAGAGCCTGATGCGGGGCTAGATCCCAGGACCCTGAGATCATGACCTGAGCCGAAGGCAGAGGCCTCAACCCAATGAGCCACCCAGGCGCCCCTGAACTGAAACTTTTTAAGGCTATATTATCTTTTGGTTACGAACTACCCTCTTCTCCATCTAAGTAAAATTTTTTAGGTGAACCGTCACAGAGGCCTCTGTCGTGCTCAGGTCTGCAGCATTATTTCTGATGTGCTCCAGGGGGTGATGACCTGCACCAGGCTAACCAGACCTGGGAGGGAGGCTGCAGATGCTGACTCACATCCCCACCTCTTTCCCTGCAGTGACGCAGTGTGATACTGATTCCAGTGTAAATGGGACTCCAGAGGAAATGGAAAAGTTGTAGCTGAACTATCTCTGAATAGAAGGGTCTCTGTGTGTGTGTGTGTGTGTGTGTATGTTGAGTGTTCAAAGAGCTTTTGCCACTTAATAGTTGTGTGATCTCGTCTTATCTACGTGTCCTCCAGGATAAAACAGAGAGACTAATTTCACATGGTCGCCATGGAGACTAAATGAGATAACGTACAGGTGTTGAAATATAGCATGTGATCAATAAATGTCCCTCTGTTAACATAGCATTGAGGGCTCCACCTTTCACACACTCCTGACTGCCAGTCTTTCTGTCTACCTCTTTGCCTTTCACTTGGTGTTCCATTCCCCTGCCCCAACAATCATTTACTGAGTCCTGGGTGTGTGCCAGCCACTATACTGAGTGCTGGGCTTCCATAGATGAATCAAGTAGACGAATGCCGTGTGCGCTATAATGGAGATACACGTGTAGCGTAAAGAATTAAGGACTAACCCTGCCTGGGGAGGTCAGGGTGGACATCGTGAAAGAGGTGGTGATATTTGAGCTGAATATTGAAGGATGAATAGGAGTTTACTACGTATCAGACATAATGAAATTGATGGTGGGGAATGATGGGAAGGAGGAGGGGCCGGGCCCCGTTCTCTCTTCTTGGGAGAAGAAATGGTGGTTGCCGCAGTTAGAATCATAAAGGGCTTAGTGATGTCTTGGAATTAGAATTAGTTATATTTATTTGGAATGCAGGCACTGAGTGGGACACTAGAGTACAAGGAGTAATTACGGATGGAATAATAAAGCTAAGGAGTATGGATTTACTTCTGTAGGAAATGACTTCATTCCTGTGTGTCTATACTTGATTTTAACTGTTTTGTGTGTATATATGATCAAGTCTATTTAAAGGTCACCTTAATCAGAACTTCTCTCGTTCCTATTTACCTGGCCTTTCTCAGAACACATGTAATACTTTGTATTTTTCCCTTGGCAGTCACCATTTCTACAAAAATAATAAGTTACTTATCAATATCTGTATTAGCATCTTTACTCTTCAGTAAGATCTTTGAAGGCAGGATTCATATCTGAAAGCCCCCTGGGTCCCACTGACCCATCTGGCATCTGCCTCATTGGTAGAGGGTGCTTAAGAATGGAAGGGCCCAGGAGCTTCCCCAACTTCTTCAAAATACTTTTGGCCTCAGAAACGTTGTGTTCAGTGAGAGAAGCCAGTTACAAAAAACCACATATTCTATGATCCCATTTTCATGAAAAATATCCAGTGTAAGCACATCTCCAGAGAAAGAAAGCAAATTAGTGGTTGCCTAGGTCCGGTGGGGGTGCAGGTGGTGAGAATAGAGATGCCAGCTGATGGTTGCAGGACTCTGCGAGTCGACCAACAACCATTGACCGTGTATACTTTAGATGGGTGGACTTTATTGTATTATTTTATTTTAGTTTAATTTTTTTTAGATGGGTGAGTTTTATGGTATAGAAATTTTATCTCAATAAAGTTTTCGAATCTTGTCAGATTTTTAAAAAGTATCTTCAATGCATATTTTTTCCTGTTCCCACATTTACAATATTCACTTAAGGACTTGCATTTTGATATTAATTACTCTGTTTTAAAATTTTGACTTGGGGGCCCCTGGGTGGCGCAGTTGGTTGAGCGACTGCCTTCGGCTCAGGTCATGATCCCGGAGTCCCGGGATCGAGTCCCACATCGGGCTCCCAGCTCCATGGGGAGTCCGCTTCTCACTCTGACCTTCTCTCTCTCACTCTCTCTCTTTCCTCATAAATAAATAAATAAAATCTTTAAAAAAAAAAAATTTTTGACTTGGAACTCAGTAGAACGTAGGTAAAGCAGAGCTTTGGGAATTTAGTACCGCTTCAGAGATGCAAGGGAGTATAAGAGGAACCTTCTGGTGAGCCCATGCAGGGACCTCATTCTCTTGTGAGTTATTTTAGTACCAATGAAGTGGCATTGTTGGAAATATTTGAACAGTATATTTTTATTTTTCAAGTTTTTGAAGAAGTTTGTCTTCGAGAGTAATGCATTGCTTTGTCTTAATAAAAAGAAACAGCATTTGTAGAGAGGTAGAAGGAATCGTGTTTTCTTTCTCCTTCGGAATAAGAGGGGTAGATATAGTTTGTTTCTTAGCCTGTCAGTCTTGTATCTCTCATTAACGGGTACTTTATTTTTACAGTCTGTTTTATACTAAAGCATTTATGAAGCTACACATATTAATAAAACATGTGCCCTTAGATAAGTTGTTTAATGTGGTTTTCTTTTTCCTCCCTCATTGTAGGAAGCAGTAGTTTCTGTGTTGATGAAACAGCAGGGAGCACTTATTCTGGTGTGCTCATTCATGCAAAATCTAGCCCTCTCGGAGAATGAGCAAGATCATTGGCAAAGGGTATTCATCACGCAATCTACCCACAAGAAATTTTCAATGGAATCGTTATCAAATAACTTAAATAAAACAGTTATTTCCTGATGCTATATTACCAAATGCAATCATTTAGGACATTTGCCATTTGGATGTGTGCAGTTTTCCTTTTCATATGATTGCCAACTATCTGAAAAAAATGGGATGTTTCAGATTACTGTTTTGGGGAAGGCTGATATGATCTACTTGACCCTGATTTAACATGAATAGTGGCAGTGGGTGGTTCTTCACCATGGGTCTGATTGTTATTAGGGTTTCTTCAGAGACTCTGTAGTAGCAAAAGCATTGCATTTGGTGTTCCCTCACTTATCCGCAACTAGCTGAGGTCTACCCTGTGTTGCAGCCCGGGGCTGGATCAGTAGGTCTTTCCAAGTGTGAGTGGGAGGACTTACTAGGCCACGGGGAGCCAGAGTCCTCAGGATTTGGTGGGAGATTTCTCCCACTAGTTCCAAATAGGTCCCCGGGTCTTCCGATGTGTGACCCAAGAGGTTGCTCAGACACATATTTAAAAAACACTTAGCACCTGTGGTTCGATGGCAGGAACGTGGATACTGATGCTGAAGTCCTGACGTGACTGAGCCTGGACTTCGGCTCTGCCCCTTATTGTGCGTCTGACCTGGGGGCAGTGTGTTCGACCTCTCTGAACCTCAGCTTTCTCTAATCTGTGAAGCCCAGGAGTGGCAGGAGCTGCATGCTACAGTCACTGTTTGGTGGGCAGCCCTCCATTTTCAGAATGCATTTTCCTAAAGAAATAATGGATACAGCTGAAAATAGTGTTCTTAGAGTAATTCAGGCTTATAATGGGTTTTTGGGTTAGCTCAGAAAACCCGATGCCATTTTACCTTTTAGTGATGAATTTACATTGAGCTTTGGCACCACTGAGGTGTTGGCACCTTCCTGTAGCTTGCGGTCAAGGTTGGCTCCTTTGGACAAGGTTTCTTTCTGGCTTATGAAAGGGCTTCTAATCCTTCACTTGGGATTCCACCATTTGGGGTCTGGTTTTGTCTCTGTAGTTCAGGTTCAAATAAACAAAACTGCGTGTGTGTGCGTGTGTGTGCGTGTACAATGTGTGTGTATATTCATCACCTGTCAAAATAACATGTCAACCACAGATACATTTGCATGGACATTTAAACATTTTATTTTATTTTTCTTATTTATTTATTTATTTATTTAGCCACGCTCCATGTCCAGGATGGAGCCCAGTGTGGGGCTTGAGCTCACGACCCTGAGATCAAGGCCTGAGCTGAGATCAAGAGTCGGATGCTTAACTGAGTGAGCCACCCAAGCGCCCCTAAAAACATTTTAATTAGTAGTTACTGAAGGCTCCTTGTAGTATAGGCTCTTGTCAAAGGCAAATGTCCTGCCATTTGCTCTTGTGCCCAGGGCTAGTGCGACTGAACAGTGATGTGGTTTTACTTTTATAATAGTTTTACTATATATTTATTTTTATATTTATAAATATATTTACTTTCATAATAGTTGAAATAATTTTGGTTGGCTTCTGTTTGTTCAGTTTTCCAAGTGTGACTGTGGTGGCTTTTTTCCTCTATTTCAAGAGTATTAACTATGGCATTTCTCCCCATTGCACTAGGAGGGAGGATTTAGCCCATGTATGTGGAACTAATTTCATGCCATGTCAGGCCATTTCTCAGGGATGGTCAGAGCCCGTCAGAGCTGTGTTGCATCACTGCTCGGGCTTTGGGATCAGTCAGTCCTGATTCTCCGTGAGTCTGTCACAGTAGTTTCCTCAACTATAAATTTGGGTACTGGGACGCTTGGGTGGCTCAATCGGTTAAGCATCTGCCTTAACGACTCAGGTCATGATCCCAGGGTCCTGGGGTCGAGCTCCATATCAGGCTTCCTGCTCAGTGGGGAGGCTGCTTTGCCCTCTTGCTCTGCTTGCCGCCTCCCCCTCCCCCCCGCTTGCGCGCTCTCTCTCTCTTGCAAATAAATAAATCAAATCTTTTTAAAAAAATTGTGTACTAATTACCTCAGGAGACTCTAATGCCCAAAATGTTATCTAATAAGTAGAGACTAGTTAAATTAATGTGTTATTGGATTGCTGATTGAAAATGAGAAGAGCTTTTATCTCAACTTTATTACCAATTAGCCTTTTTTTTTTTTAACGTTGGAAAAGTTTATTTCTCTGGGGTCTAGTGTTCTTATCTGTCGAATGGTGGAATGGACTCTCATCTTTGAGATTCCTTGGATAGATAGGAACCATTTTCATTTGTGTTTGTGTGACACTATTATCTGGGGGAAACATTTTTGGAATAAATGATTGAGTTTGCAGCTGTGTATATCTCCACTGGAGTCATAGTTACATAATTAGATATAGTTATATTGTAAGTATGAGCTTATATGTGTATGTCTGTCAACATTTATAGATGAGAATTGACTTTTTTTGAAGTTTCTTCCCAAACAGTCTGAAATATATCTAAAAATTCATTCATATTAAGGAGAGCACTTGTGATGAGCACTGGGTGTTATATGTAGTGATGAATCATTAAATTCTACCCCTGAAACTAATATTACACTATATGTTAGCTAACTGGGATTTAAATAAAAACTTGAAACAAACAAACAAAGCCTTAAAAACAAAAAACAAAATTCATTCATACATATACATAAAATTTAAAAATTAGATAAAAATGCGTAATAATGATCAAGTATAAGAATATGTATTTTAAAAGATCTCATACTTTAAAAGTATTTATATTTCTTTTTTTAAAAGATTTTATTTATTTGAACACTGAAAAATTAAAATATATTTGAGGAGAAAAAAGAGTAAATAAACTAAGTATGAAAAAAAATAAAAATGCAAAAAAAAAGATTTTATTTATTTGACACAGAGAGAGAGAGATCACAAGTAGGCTGAGAGGCAGGCAGAGAGAGAGGGGGAAGCAGGCTCCCCGCTGAGCAGAGAGTTGGACCACTGAGCCACCCAGGCGCCCCTAAAATTATTTATATTTCATTATTTGGATATGATGCTCAGAGTGACTTGGCCAACAACAGCAGAAGTGCTGTTGGCATCTTCTAGGTTTAAAAAAGTCACTCTAGAGATTTAGGGAAAAATAGTCATTATTAGGATACTGTCAAGGTTGATGGGTGTCAGTTTAACTTGCCAGCTGTGTTTTGGTTTGTGGGGGGTATGTGTGTCATGTGTGTGGTTCCCTCCCCACCCCCCACCTGCCGGGGGTTTGCTGGCCCTGTTATGAGCTGGGAGCATGTTATCGTGGAGCTAGGGGTACCACTGCCTCCTGAAATGCAGCCTCAGGAAGTGGCTGCTTGAATCTTGCAGAGCGCTGCTGGCCTGCAGGAGCCTTATCAGTTTCTAGAGATGTTGAAGGGTGGCAGGTGCACTGTCATGGGGGTTTCCAGCTTGGCCATGGTCTGTTTCTGAAGGAGATCTTCAAGAACATAGCCCAGCCTTCTCTGTGCTTGAAGTACTGTGATTTCTTGAATCGAAGGATACCTTTAATTAGATGATGCACCATTATTTTATGTTCCACCAAGAAAGAAACCTGACAAGCCAATAAAATGCTTTCTTCTCCATTAGAATGTTCAGTTTCTGTTTATTGGAAGAATATAGATTAAAAAGGAAAACTGAGGTGAAACTAATTGATCACGATACTTTCGAAGCGTATTCAGAGTCCAGGTGTAACTCACTTTGTGACTCTGAGTTGTCCCTGTCTGTGTATATCCACAGGCTCTCACTCTCTGTGCCATTCAGATGTTGCATTTCTTACAAGAGTGCTTTTCTTTCGACTCGGCAGTTTTCTCCCGAACTGCTGACACTGGTCTGCGTGTTTCGATGCTCCTGCTCTCTCGATCTTACAGTGTCATGAACTCTGTTGTGACTGCCACCCGGCTCACAGCAATAGTCAGAAGCTGTTGCTATTCCCAGAGTGGCTAAAACGTGAGTGGGGAGCACGTGTCTCAGAATCAGCAGAATACGGCAGCAGCGTATTAGCTCGTGAAAGGGACTTGGACCGAAGACTCACAGTCCTTGGCAGAGGTGGGAAACGTGGGATAATTTTTCTGTGTCCTAAATAGTTAACGCTGCAGTTAAGGATATTGTTTCACATTCAGACAGTCATTCTCTAATCATTTTAATGTGCAGTGTGCTTTTCTTTCATGGAGAATCTTACTGGAGAGTTTGACCTGAAAAGATAGCCCTGGTCTCTCTGCCTATCCTGTTGAAATGTCTTCCAGACATTAAAGTTTTGTATACAGTACGGAGAATACAAAGATGAGTGAGACTTTTGCTCTCACGGCGCTGACGGTTAAATGAGAAACGGGAATAAACACAGCCAACAGGAGTACAGCTTAGTCTTATGAGCCTCATTATTGGGAAGAAAGCATTTGCTATGCTTTATACACTTAAATATGGTATTTACTATACTTATATATTTATAAGTATATAAATACTTAATAGGGGCCCCTGGGTGGCTCAGTGGATGAAAGCCTCTGCCTTCAGCTCAGGTCATGATCTCGGTCTTCAGATCGAGCCCCGCATCGGGCTCCTGCTCAGCCCTCTCTGCCTGCCTGCCTCTTTGCCTACTTGTGATCTCTCTCTCTCTCTCTCTGTCAAATAAATAAATAAAATCTTTAAAAAAAGTTATAAATACTTACATAGTATTTATATTCTTATATATGCTATAATTATATATAGTATTTACTATACTTTAACGTATATTATATATGACATATAATATATAAAATATATAAATATAATATATAATATATATATACTTATACTTTAAGTATAAGTAAATCTGTCTTTTCTTTTTTTTTAAACATGTAAGGCCACCATAATTGTGTATATAGAACTGAAAAATTACGTAGGATGAAATTACTGGGCACTATTTTCTTTGGATTTACTAAGTTTAAATTAATCTTTAAAAAATTAACAAAATCATGTGTCTAAAGTAGGTAGCTAAGTGTATGATCTGGGATTGGATCTGAATCAGAGGTTTTTGGGCATGTGTGGACAACTTACAAATGAAATGGGATTGTAGTATTGTGTGGCTGTTAACTTCTTAGTTTTGATCATTGAATTGTAGTTATGAAACAGATTGTCCTTGTGTTTCAGAAATCACTGGAATATTTAGGGGTGAAGGGCATCATGTCTGCAACTTACAATCACGTGTTTCAGAAGAGTGTGTGTGTGTGTATGTGCGTGTGTGTAGAGAGTAAATATTAATTGGGAAATCTGGGTGAAGGGTACATGTAGATTTTTTGTAGTCTTGCAAATTTTTCTGCACGTTTGAAATGAAAAAAGATTATTTATTTATTTATTTGACAGAGAGAGAGAGAGAGAGAGATCACAAGCAAGCAGAGAGGCAGGCAGAGAGAAAGGGGGAAGCAGGCTCCCTGTTAAGGAGAGAGCCCAATGCGGGGCTTCATCCCAGGACCGGAGATCATGACCTGAGTTGAAGGCAGAGGCTTTAACCCACTGAGCCACCCAGGCACCCTGGTATTTTGTTGAATTGATTCAGAAAGGAGATCTCCTCTTGTTACTTTTTTTTTTTTTTTAAGATGATAGAGAGAGAGAGTGGGCGCACACCCATTAGCAGGGGGAGGGTCAGATGGAGAAGGAGGAAGAGAACTGCAAGCCGACTCCCCGCTGAGCACAGAGCCTGTTGCTACGCTCCATCTCAGGACCCTGAGATCATGACCCGAACCGAAACCAAGAGGACGCTCGGCCGACTGAGACACATAGGTGCCCCATCCTCTTGTTGTTTTCTAAACTGGCCCATATGATGCCTGTTCCCCTCCTGCCTCTTTACCCTTACCTTCCTTGTTATCCTCTCCCCATTAGGCCATATTCGTCTTTAAGATCAGTAAAATCCTACCTCTTCCAAGAAGGCTTCCTTGATCATCCCTGTAGAATTCTGGGCACTTCTTAACTCTTACCATACTCAGTTTTGCCTAGTTATTTTATTGTTTTATGTTTTTCTCAGTGATGGCTTAAAATTGTTGTTGCTTTGAAGTCGTTTAGAGGTATGTGTATATATTATTTTCCCAGCCCAGTGTTAGAATACTGGCGGTTACAAATTGCATTCTTTTTTTTTCCTTCTGAATTTATACCCACAGCTCATGGCTACAATTTCACTAATTGATTGTATAACTCTTACTGGATCCAAAATTAAAGCAACTATGTTTGACTTTTTGGATTATCTACATTACTCTTCTTTTCCTTTTAACCTCCAATCTCTAAAGATTAAAGATATCTTTTTTGGGCTTGCATTAGTTGAGATAATATTTTCATAATTTAGCCAATTTGCTTGTTATTTTATATTCAGACGTCATAGATGATTTTTTTTCACCTGTCATTAGATCTATGATTGTTAAAATGTGTGAATCATATTTGAACAAAAAAGCATTCGAACATAATTTATAAATGTGTTGTACCCTGTGGTAAGGATAAAGTGATGAGACTGATTTTTGCTTGAGGATAAACCTCATTTGCATCTTGAATATAACTTAATATTTCTCTTGTTGATTCAACTCAGGTAAGGTATCTTTTCTTGAGTGCCAAAAATTTAGATGATTATGTAAAATAATGAGCTGTGGCTTTAAGTTTGGTTCATATCTTTTCATTTTGATTTTCCTGGGTTATCTTTTTAAAAGAACTTGATGACAAGAGAGTTAATAGGATTAGGATTATAAAACTGTGAAATGTCCTCTTTTACCTTTGTCTTTACCCTGAAACTTTTTTTGGTTACATCTTTTACAGGAGTCATGTTGACCGATACATGCTACTAACTTTGGTATCTTTACCATAATTTGACATCATCTAAAATTTGATTCATGGTCTCTCGTACTTTATCGCACTCCAACACCTCTGAGAAATATTTGCAAATGAGGGAACTTGCCCTAGGAGATTAGTTGACTTGCTTAGGCCACAGGCAACTACATCAGGATTGAAGCTTGGGTCTTGACTGCAAACTTTGTGCATTCTCCTGCATGAGAAGGTCTTCACCGTTCTGTGCTGTGGTCTCTTTTGGCATTCTGGTGAAGTGTATGGAGCCATTCTCAGAATAATGTTTTTATTAACAGATAGAATATATAGCATTACAAAGGAAACCAATTATAGCAACATTTCCAAGGTACTAAAGGACCCAATTTTGTAATATAGAAATAGGGTTACTGATTATAAGCAACTAAATTTAAGGGTCTGGTGTTCTCCTGTTACTTCAAAGGAGTGATGAGCGTGAATGATATTTTGAGATGTCTGAAACTATTACAGTGTGTTAAAATATAATTTCTTGTGAAAAAAAATCACAGGTACTGGTTCTAATACTACTTGATTTTAGGCTGTCATTCATAATCAAAGGAAATGCTCACGTTGATTTTAGAGGTTAGTGAAAGTGAAGATGCATTTTTTTTTTTCTATCCAAGTTTATGAAAACCTCAGAATCCCCATGATGAGAACTGTATTAGACCATAGTGTCTTTCATGCCAGTGTATATGATGTTACCTGTTGGTCTTGGCATATATTAGGTACTTAATAAAGGTTGAATAAACAAATTGCGAGACCAAAAATATATGCTAACGATATAAGACCTCATAAAAAAAGGAAGAATAATTAAGGTGTCCATATGTTGTGAAATTCTTGAGGGTAAGCATTAAAGTTCATTTTAATTTAAAATGGCTAGAGCCTGTACTTGTAAATTATTTGTTTCTCGGATTCTAGTCTGTTTTTCTATCTTCCTGTCCCTAAAAGGTAAAACAATTCTACTGGGGTTTGGTGTTTTCTTCATTAAGAAGTATTAGTCTTCTGTATTTCAGCTCCTTTTGGGCAATTTGTTTTAATAAGGGTGACTGTCAGAGAGCGTTTCAGGTCTTCATCAGTAATGACTGGGACATGGGGCACGGACAGGAAGGACCCGAGGTGCAAGGGTAAAGAGCATTGAAATGGCATTGCTCTGCTGCACATTAGGGAAGCCGGAAGAGGCTTTTTTACCCTGTGCCACCTGGAAAGTCTGAACCTCTTCATCAGTTGTCAGAGCTGACAGCTTGAGTGTATTGTAGTTGCTCCTGTACTTACCTGAAGTCTAATTCTCCCAGTTCTTTTGTTTTAAATAGGAGATAACCACTCAAAAACATTTCATTTCTTCCCTTAGGTGGGGAATAAGTAGGCTGTTTCTTCTTAACAGTTAAGGCCCCGGTTAGGTGCCCTCGGTCTGACTCAGTTGTAGCTTCAGAGATACGAAGTAACTGGGGTGGGGTGCCAGGAAGAGCTGTAGTTAGGGGGGAAAAGCCCCCTCAATGCACTTACCACTCGCCAGCATTGCAGCCCTCCAAGACGCAACAAGTTTGTGGCTCTGCTTGCACCACCCCCCACCCCCCGCCCGGCCAGCTTCGTGGATCCCAGCTGTGGAACGTGTGGGGCTCGCTGACAGAGCCGTCCTCATCAGCCTCTCTCCCTCTCATGGAGGGGGCTTGCACACCAGCACATGCTTCCTTCCCCAAGTCGGCCCTGCAGAAATATTTGCCAGACTTCTCTTCTGCCACATGCGTTCTCTCTCATTCCACGTTCTCTCCCATTCTGTGTACTCTTTCCAGCCTTTAATTTATTTGTCTATAGCAGTTTGTAACAGCTTTTAGCTTGAGTTTTTATAACAGACTTTTGCTTACTGTAGGGCTGGAGAATGCCGTTAACGCCTGATTATATAAGGACAAATCTTGAAATTTGTATATAAGAGTACATTTTTTTTCTTTTAGTTTTTATAATGACTTTTTTTGTGTGTGTACCTACCCCATGCCCCCATTAATTCTTATTTTGGTATCTGTTTCTCATTAGGAAATTTTTAGAGCCCTACAACATAAGCATTTATCCAATTATAGGGAAAGTTTGAAAGAATCCTTGTCTGCTTAGGTTGGTATTTTGTACCATTCTAAAACAGTTTCCCAACTGGGGACTTGAATGACTGTTTCATGGAACACATTGCTCTTAAAAAGCTCTAATGGAGGATATTTTAATTTCTGTGAACAAATCAACCAGTAAAACAGTTATTTAAATATTTTCTTTGCCTGTCTAATGAATTTTGTGATTATTAGTGGAGATCAGGCAAATAGGCTTCAGTTCCTTGTTTGCTTTATCTCACCTTTGGTTTATTACACATACTTCCACCTGTCTTGGAGAGTAGACATTTAAGTAGTTTAAAATTTTTATTTTTATTTGATTTATGCCCATAATGGATTTTTGGTTAAAGTCTGGAAACATATGGGACACTGAAGATGAAAAGCAGGTTAATGAACATCATGAAAATGATGATAGTTTTGAAAATTAGCTTCAGGATGCTTTTTGCTAGATTCATAAGCTGTATTCATTTGATAAAAATTCTCAAATAGGCTATTGAGGTTTGTCTGATATTTTAATACTAACTGTTAAAAAGAGAAAAATATGGTGATTATTATATTCAGTTTTACTTTTAATTTATTGAGAATAAGAGCTATCCTCCCTCAAGTTTGTTTGCATTTACAAATGGCACTGTGAAATCTCTTTTATCTTGTCATTTAGAAATAAAACACAAAAGGTCTAACCACTTACTTTAACCACTTTAAACAGTTTAAATGCAAAATGTAAGAATTTTGATCATTAGGTCATGGAAGTATTTTTTGGTCTGTTTTTGATACCATATTTAAAAATACTATTGGTCCCCAATTATATGGTTTTACTTTTAATTTTTTTTTTTTTTTTTTTTTGCATAAAGACTGGAACAAGTTGAATTCTGTGATATACTGGAAACACTATAGACAGATTATTAATAAACTTTGTTATGATCTCAATAATTAGTAATTTTAAATCAAACATTTTAGGGGCGCCTGGGTGGCTCAGTCGGTTAAGCGTCTGACTTGGGATCTCAGCTCATGTCTTTGATCGCAGGGTCACAAGTTCAGGCCCTATGTTGGGCTCCATGCTAGGAGTGGAACCTACTTAAAACAAATACATAAAATATTTTATTTATTTTATTTTTTTTAAAGATTTTATTTATTTGACAGAGAGATCACAAGTAGACAGAGAGGCAGGCAGAGAGAGAGGGGGAAGTAGGCTCCCTGCTGGGCTTGATTCCAGGACCCTGAGATCATGACCTGAGCTGAAGGCAGAGGCTTTAACCCAGTGAGCCACTCAGGCGCCCCCATAAAATGTTTTAAACTTAAAATTACTTTATCATATAACATAAGATACAAATTCTTTAAAAAATTCCAGGAGAGTTTCTTAAGATTGTATTATTGAGAGGATTTGTATTTCTCAAAGCACTGAGCAAAGCATTTGGCTGCTGGAATATATAGCAGGAAGAAGAGCTTTGGGAACGGAAATGAAACGTCTCCCTAGTTTCTGCACCAGGGAGTGACTTCATGGAAACGTGTACACATTGGCACAGACCAGAGCCAGCTTGGAATGACTTCCACAGTCTGTTGGCCCTGCTTGGTCCCTGTGTTATTGCAGAGTTGACTGTAATGATGAGTATCACCTAGCAGGGATGGCAAGATCCTTCCTTTTTTCTGGGGCTAAGGATGGCTGTCAGGAGGTAGCAAGCCATTTAAGGCCCCCTCAGAGGGTGTTCTCTTGGTGTTCGATCTGTGCGGGAAAGAGGTTTAAAAACAGTAATCGTAGGTGCTCAACCATTTGAAAGAATCCTAGGGAAATGCAGAAATACATTACATGTAATGTAAGGGAAATATTTTTGAGTTTGTAAAAGTAGTAAGTATTGCTCATTAAAAAGGGAAGAAAATAGATGTGTTTCAACAAAGCTTTCTGTTAAGTGAATATGTTTAAGTGGATTATGGTTCTCCATTTATGAAATTGGACATGTTGTACTGGAAAAAAAAGGGCCTCTGGATATAATTTGCATTTCTTAAGAATGTAACAAATCAGTCACTGCATGCTTAAAATAATTATTTTCTTATAGAACTTTAATGCTAAAAACATTACCAGCAGCTTTAATGTATTAATATTTTTCCTAACTTATGCCCACGCAGACTGTTTTAGACCTAAACTAATGTTTATTTTGTAGCTGATAGTTGAAGTCCTCTTGGGAACTGTTAGCATATCAAAGGGAGCATTGAAGTGACGCTGTTGTTTGTTTTGGGCTTTAGGAATTCCTGAAAGTTAGCAGCTGAACACAAAATAGTGCAAGTGGGATCCCTAGATGGTAGACAGAATGATCACATTTGAGTTTTTTGTGTATGATTGCAGAGGGTGGGGAGATGGGGAAAATGAACTTGTGACATAATCTTTTTATTTCAAATGCTGCTTGGTGCATTTGCAAAAAAAAAAAAAATCTATAACATAGGAGGACTTAGGATGATTTGTTTTGGACCCTTGCTGCCTATGGAGAGTGCTGCTTGGTAAGAGAGAAGGAAAATATTTGAGAGCATTGCTTCAAATAGTTAGATACTCACTCAGCAAACTTCGGGTAGCTGCAACATTTTTTCAGAAAGGTTTAACTTTCCAGGAAGGTGGTGGAAAGTTAGTGAATTAATAGTTTGCAGGCAGTGTGATGATGTTAGACTCCTCTGGAACAGGAGGCAGATGGCAGGATGAAGCCTTGAAGAATTGCCAGGGTAGAAAAGGTAATTGGTAATTTGGATGAGTAATCTGTAAATTGCTGGTTATTTGAAATTTGAGAAGTACACGTACAGGTCTTTAGGTAAAGTAGGCTGATGAGAGCTAAAATGTCATCTGATGAGGTACTGATGATAATACATTAGGAGGAGATATAATTCCCACAAAAATCCTGGGACGTGGTTACTTTTATGATACTTACATTTACAGGTGAGGAAACTGAGTCACAGGGAAGCTAAAGACATAGAACGAATGGTAGAGCCGAGTTTTAGATCTAGGCAATCTGATTCCAGAGCTGACTTCCTCAGCTGCTCTGCTGTGATACCATGGGTGGAGAAGGATAGGTTCAGAATTAGATTAAGTGAAAGGAACATTAGAGAAGATCTAATCCATGCCCCTCATTTTAGAAATATGGAATGGAGGCTCTTTTTTTTTTTTTTTTAAGATTTTATTTATTCATTTGACAGAAAGAGATCACAAGCAGGCAGAGAGGCAAGTAGAGGGAGAGGGGGAAAGAGGCTCCCTGCTGAGCAGAGAGCCAGATGTGGGGCTTGATGCAGAGCTCGATCCCAGGACCCTGAGATCATGACCTGAGCAGAAGGTAGAGGCTTAACCCACTGAACCACCCAGGTGCCCATGAAATGGAGGCTCTTCTAAAGAGATTGAATATCTTTCTTAAATGACTGATCTTGGAATGGACAGTTATTTTATAATAAATTTATAATAATAATAAATTTATATAAATATTTTATAATAAATGGGTTATTTTCCAGTTTCTTCTTCTTATGCATGTCTGAGTGGGGAGACTTTCCTAGCACAAAGCCTAGGCTTCTGCCCTCAAGACTTCCAGCTGTTTTCTAGGATGCTCAGCAGAGCAGGTTTTGAAGCTTTTCTTCTCTTCCCCCTCTCCCTCCCCTCTCTTCCTATTCCCATCTCAAGCATGCAAGTTTTTGAGACTGATTCTTTTAGGTCTGAGAAAGGGTAGATTAGAACTTCGTATTTTTGCCATGTTTTATCAGAATATATAAGGTAGAAGATAGGTTCCACTGTCTAACGGAGACCCTAAGTAACAATGGCTTAAAAAGATAGAATTTTATTTTTCTCTCACATAATACTTTTGGTAATTTGAGGATTCCTTCGTATTGGGACTCAAGTTCCTTCTGTATACTGTGTTGCATCTCTAGGGTGTTTTCTTTATCTATATGGTCCAAAATGGCCCAGCTGTCCTCTAGCCTCTACTGTGAGGAGTGATTAGAAGCTTCACACACCATGTCCACATACATACTATTAGCCACGAGGCTACATAGCTATGAGCGAGGCTGGAAAATGTAATCTTCACTCTGATCAGCCACATGGCTAACCAGAAATTGCCCCTTGTGGCATCCTGTGGTGTGTTAGTTGAAGTTCATAATTTTCTTTGGATTCCCAGGTGAGACTGGAAAAGGATGTAGCCAGGATTGTAAATGCTGAGAATTTGGGCATCCCTGAGGCACAAGTTCTTCTCTGAATAGAGCTGAGCAATAGTAATGATGGAATATTTTGGTTACAAAGACTTCACTTTGTCACTTCTCTGAATTCCTGTTTGGATTTTAGTTATTCCTGATTTAGTAGTATGGGTGAAAAATTGAAAAGACTTGATATTTTCTGTTTATATTCAAACTGCATAAACAGTATCCTAGGATTCCTCTGCTACTGTAAGGAATGAATAATTTTGTTTGATTTTCCTTTAAACCCAAATAAAGAAGATGAAGATTAAATTCATGATAAAGCTATAGTATCTGTTACAGAATTCTGTCATTTGTCATTGCTACTCCATCTTGAAAGCTTTGCAAAAAGCAATGGTTTTGATATTTGTTATTGAGATATTATAGTCCCTACTAAATGGATATTTAAAACCTTTTTGTCTTAGCCAGTGATTGTAATGTGTATATGTACTAAACAACTTTAAAAAAAAAATGAAAAAAAAAATGAGAGTTTGGTACATTGAATAATAGCTTTCACTAGAGATGCTTCAGGCCATGAAACCCCAGTGAGAAGTTGTCAGATTCCATTTTAAGGAAGCACGCTAAATTTTGATATGTATTTGCTACTAAGTATAAATCTAATCAGCAAGCAAAGAACATTAAATGTTTTATTTTGCTAGTGGCAGCAAAGAATATAATGATAGATATAATACTTTAAATTTATAGTTGAAGTTATATTTTCTTTTAGCCTATGCCTCAGTGGAATAAAATAAATAGAACTCTATGTCTGTCTCACATCCAAAATGGACAATTTATAGAGTGATTTTCTAGAACATCCCCAAATGTAGTGACTCTGTAGCGGTGACTGCGGCATGTAGGAAATGGATCACCATAGAGCTTTGCTATCATTATGTTGTGGGTTATTTGTTGCATGATGTAGAAAATCGTATCAGTGGTTATCTTTCATTCCTTTTATCTGACTTAGCTTAACCTCAGTTGATTGCTTAAGTCAGTGACTAAGAATTTTTCATCAGCTGTCCTTGATAACTTGTTATCATTCATCATACTAGGACCATTGGTGTTATCAATTGAAAAATCTAAATGGAAGGCAAAAAATTAAATGCTACTTCAAACAATGAAGTGCAAAGAGAATATTTTGGCTCTCTAAGGCTCCCTCTCCCCCATTTTCTACCTATATTTAATATGGCCATCAAATATTCTTTTTCTGACACTATTCTTTTTCTGACACTTTGAATCTCATAATTTTCAGCTCATTTTCATCTCATAATCTCTTCAGCAAATAGCTCTCATGTGGTATGCTTCTAGGTAGCACAGTAAGGAATCATGCTATAAATTCTGCTCCCCCAAATAGTACAATAATGGTGTAAGATTGTACTTTGAGTGATTTGCCTTTTAAAAATACATAGTGCATGAACAATTAATCTTGTAACACTGAAAAAATAAAATAAAAGTATTTGGGGAAAAAATAAAAATACATAGTCTGTTATAATGAGGTGTAGGCAGGATGGCTGTGGGGTAAAAGGAAAAAAACAAAAACCAGTTTTCTTTTCTCAAATCTTGTGGTGCTCACTTTTAGACTCTTTAATCCCAGCTGACTCTTTTTTGGTATAAGTGAGGTTTGAATGTCTGTTCTGCTAAACTGATATGTTTTGTACATTTGAAAACTGGAATTTATTGTTTATTCAGGTTTTTAAAAGATAATTTCTTAAATGAAATAGGGAAGTAAAAATGTTTTTTGGCAAAAAGTACAATTAAGTATAAAGAGAAAAATGATCCATTCCTCCCAAATTCAGAGATATCATTATTATCCCTTTATATACATATCATTTGAGACCACAAATTTTTCTTTTTTTTTTTAAAGATTTTATTTATTTATTTGACAGAAAGAGAGATCACAAGTAGGCAGAGAGACAGGCAGAGAGAGAGAGGGGGGAAGCAGGCTTCCCGCTGAGCAGAGAGCCCGATGCGGGGCTCGATCCCAGGACCCTAGGATCATGACTTGAGCTGAAGGCAGAGGCTTTAACTCACTGAGCCACCCAGGTGCCCCTAGATGTATTTCTCTGTGATGGTTTCCTTATGCTTTTGTCACTACTGGACATACAGTGTACAAAATGAAATGATCAAATGGTATGACCAAACAATGTGATCAGTTTAGTATCTTGTCCTTTTTACTTAATTGTGAGAACCTTTCATGGATTAATAATATTCTTTAAAAGCATTTTTTTTAAAATATTTTATTTATTTGTCAGAGAGAGAGAGCGAGCGTGCACAAGCAGGGGGAGAAGCAGGCTCCCCACTGAGCAAGGAGCTTGATGTGGGACTGGATCCCAAGGACATGGGATAATGACCTGAGCTGAAGGCAGGTGCTTAATGACTGAGCCACCCAGGCGTCCCTCTTTAAAAGCATGTTAGTGTTAGCACCATATTTCATAATATGGCTCTTCTGTATTACTTTTGGACCATTTCCCTGTTTTTGGGTATTGAGCTTGCTTCTCGTTTCTCACTGCTTTATATGTAAAATATATGTTGCTCTTCCTTCTTGTCTAAATCTTTCCCTTTGCCACTGGCCTTCCTGTTTCTAATAGTATTTAAGTGGGCCATGAAAATGAATTATTAGGCAAGACTTGGTCAACATCAGTTTTACTTTACTCTTCAGTCTCCTCATCATCCACCATAATCCATGACTTTAGCAGTATTCAAAGGCAATGAAAGAGATTAAAATTTGTTCTTGTTACTGTTTGATTAAATTCATTTACAATAAATACATGAACCTTGGAGATCAAAAGCTGAAATACTTGTAATTGGGCCTGAACATCAGGCCAGATCCTGAATTCTCATGAGAGGCACACCACAATTTTTTCCTTTTTCAAATTTTTGTTTAAATTCCAGTTAATGCAGTGTAATATTAGTTTCAGGTGTAGAATTTAGTGATATGTCACTGAATACAACACCTGGCGCTTATCCCAAGTGCCCTCCTTAATCCCATCAGCTATTTTACATGCCCCCGCCCCACCCAGTGCCCCTCCAGCAATCCTCTGTTTCATTTTTTTTTTAATTACATGATCTATTCTGTATGATGAAAAAAATTGTGATCTCTTGGGGAATACAGTGTTGGCTCAATGAAATGTTATACAGTAGTCAGGATTTTAAAAATCAAATGCAAAATAGGTTCTTCAGTTGAACAGAGTTTCATTCTGTTTTGTAATGATGTGCATTGTTGTCCTTAAAATACCTCCTTAGTTTATTTCATTTCATCTTCAAGAGAAACCTCATTGGTAATTTATAGATAAGAGTTTAAGTCACAGAGGATAAAGTCAGGAAGAGAACACAGATGTCTTTAAACCTGATTCTTTAATTAGAATAGCTTTGCTATGCTTCTCATTGAGCTCTGTTTTACTTTCCATTTGAGAGAAATCAAGTAAGATGTGCTTCTCTATTTCACAATCCTATGATGTACACACACACACACACACCGCCCCCAAACACAATGGTTGTGATAGTGAAATGGAGATATTTCATGTGTGACGTGTTATACTATTTCCATTATTTTATAGTCATGTTTCAGAAGCATATAAATTTAAATCTGAACACTTTATACTATTAAAGATATTTTTATATTGTATATATGTCCTATTTTTTACTGTTAAATCCTCTATAAACTGTATTACAGATAAAATATATTAAAGCCACTTAAAAATGTTAAAACATACAGTAAAATTAATTTGGATTCATTTAAATGACAATTTGTCATGAAATTAGAGAAGATTTATGTTTAGTTACACTAACAGGGTGTGGGATGGGGTGGAAGAGAGGGAGGGTTTGGTAAGAAATTCCTTGTGAGGAATTCTCAAATTACTTAGCAAATTATTCTGTGAAATTGTCATGTACATTAGAAATTGCTATTTACAGACAGTAAGTTGGTATTCTAATTATTCGTTTTGTTAGAACAGTTCTAGGGATTTTACCTGATAATATGTTTTAAAAGACTGGATCCAATTGCTGAAGGTACTTAAAAATGACAAATACATTTTTCTTAAAGTATCATACATATTTGGATTGTACTCATTCTTGCTGCCTTCCTATAATTTATGCTAGATAGTTTTCTATTATATGCTGTAGTGAAAGCTAATTTATTTTTGGTATTTATAGAGAAATTATTCCTTACTAAACCGTCACTTCCTTAATTTTAAGACAGACTCTCTCTGAATTATTATTAGTCAATTTAGAGTGAGTAACTTTAAATCATTTTCTCATTTTCCTGGAATATAAAAACGATATGGCCTATTGAACTGTTTGTTTGGTGTTAATTCTGACATTGTCACTTATGAAACATAGAGTTTTAATTGGCCAAGAATTATCAGATGTGGATAGTGTGGATGGGAAGTGTGTTATGTTTGGGAAATTGCTCTCTTAAAGGCATTAACCTGAAAATGTCTGTGAGTGCTTAATAATGAAGACATTAGAACGGTTGGCAGGTCGGTGGGTATCACCCTGAATCTGGGTGTATTCTTGAGGTGTAACAAGCGAGCTGGAGTCTTTAGGCTGCCATTCGTACCCACCTTTCCATTTCCATTGCATACCTGATGGAGCCCTCATCCTTTAAGGACTCATCTTAAGACATCAGGGGAGAAAAAAATTAGACAAGTCAATGATTAACAGAAAGTGGTTTTGGATACCTTAAGGAAAATCAAGGTGATGTGTAAGAATGGGACTGGGCAAATGTGATTTTAGTGAGTACGGAGAGGGAGGAAGCTAGTAATGCTTGGGCACCTTGGAGCAGAGCTCACATTGGGAGAAGGCATTTTGCAGCCCCCTCCAAGTTTTTATCTGTGTTTGGAAACTTCATATTACTATCAGTGCATTATTTGCGACTATCAATTGTCACACACACTGTAAAGTAGCTAGGTTTCCCGTGTTTTTCTTGTACCAGAGTGAATATTCTAGCTCAGTCTAAAACAGTGGTGTTCAGTGGTGGGGCAGCACTGCTTCCAGGTGGGCATTTTATTTATTTTATTTTATTTTACTGTATGATACCATTTATATGAAGCACATGAATAAGCAAAACAACTTTTCTATGATGATAAAAGACAACAGTGGGTGCTGCTCTGGGGAGTGGGGCATGGGGGAGGCAAAATAGGAACTAACTGGAAAGGAGCCCAGGAGAGTTTGAGGCAATGGAATGTTCTAGATCTTTTTTTTTTAATTTTTTTTATTAATGTATAATACATTATTTGCTTCAGGGGTACAGGTCTGTGAATCATCAGTCTTATACAATTCACAGCACTCCCAGGTGAGCATTTTAGAAATTTGTCAGGGAGCTCCCGATGTTTAGTGGTGTGGGCAGGGGTCTAGAGGTCTTGCAATGCCTGAGAGAGTTGTGTCCCTTGAAGAATTGTCCTGTGCCCTCAATTTTCTGAATGTCCCATCAGAAATTCATGCAGTTGAAAACCTGCTTACTCAGCCCAGAACCTTATATATAAGCAGACAGTCTGTTCTGCATGGTTTTAAGATATACCGAATTTTCCAAGAATGCAGCTGCTGGGTAGCCATAGTTATAGCTGTTGCCTTTGTGGTGTCTTAATATGTAAGCTCAAGATTCAGGCTGTTACATCTTCTAGTGTGGTTAGGTTTGAGCATTTACATAGTGAAAAGCCATTAGTTATTACACATTAGTTTTTTTTAATAGAACACTTAGGGTATTATAGTGATTAAAAATTTTTGTGTCAGATTATTTTATATTTTCAGGATAGTAAAGGGCATATTACAAAATGTTTGCTGAAAGAAAGCAACATGGTATCTGATAAGGGTGAAAACCACTGGTCTCAAGAAAGTATCTGTTTTCATTACTATCTTGGATAGCCCTGGTATTCTGAAAGGTTTACATCTTGAAACCTTACATAGCACCTGGTGTAAGTTACAAAAGTGAAATGTTACTGAAAGAGAAAAAACTATTCTACTGCCTATCCCTGTTTAACACTGGTATTGAGGAAATTTGTGGATCTTTAGGAATATATAGTCATGATAAATATATAATCACAATAAATGTTTTACTATTATCTTCTGCTCAGGCTAACTTTACTGTGGGTACTTTATTTTACTCCTGGAGAAAAAGGTTAAGTACATTCTTGGACTTAAAAACAGGACAAGGCCTTTGGTATTGAAATCCCTTTTTTACAGGCTTGTGTCTTTTTTTTTTTTTTGGAGGGGGAAAGAGAAAGGGAGAGGGAGGGGAGGGGCAGAGGGAGAGAATCTTTTTTTTTTTTTTTAAGATTTTATTTATTTATTGACAGAGAGAGAGAGATCACAAGTAGGCAGAGAGGCAGGCAGAGAGAGAGGGGAAGCAGTCTCCCCACTGAGAAGAGAGCCCGATACAGGGCTGGATCCCAGGACCCCGAGATCATGACCCGAGTTGAAGGCAAGGGCTCTAACCCACTGAGCCACCCAGGTGCCCTGAGAGGGAAAGAATCTTAAGTAGGCTCGTACCAAGTGTGGAGCCCGACATGGGGCTCCATCCCACAGTCCTGAGACCATGAACTGAGCCAAAATCTAGAGTTGGAGGCTTAACTGACGGAGCCAACCAGGCAGCCCTATGGTCTAGTGTCTTTAAGATTGTGAAATAAGCAGCTGTGATCAGCGGATTCACAGCTTCCATAATGCTTTGTAGAGTAGTATTTTTCCTTTACTAGAGATGATGACTACAGTGAAATTCTGTTTTCTTTACAATAAGTGGAGATTTGTTACTTTAGATGAAGGAAAAAATAACAGGGCTATAGATATAATTTTACTTCAAAAAAGAGGCTGGTCTAAATAAAAAAAAGAGGCTGGTCTAATTATCACAATATGAATTAAATAAAAAAAACAAAGCTCAGGATATTGCACTACAACTTAATGAAAAATATAATACTGATGTGTATTATGCTGTATCACAGTTTTAATATATTTGAAGTACCATAAATAAAATATGAATTAAGCATGGGTGTTAAATCTGAATTGCTTTTTAAAAAACTTCCCAGGAGAGGCCAAGTAGGCCCTTTTTGGCATCTTACACTTGATGGGCTGTAAATGAAGGCACTGGAACCCAGAGGTCTGTCTGTGGTCCCTTACTATTTCCGCTGTCTAGTAGTGGGCCAGTATCTAAAATAGGACTCTGTGGTTCTCTTCCTTCTCAAAAGGGCCATAATTGGGTCAGAAGTTTTATTTTCATTCAAGGAAAGAAAAGTCTTGAGATGAGGGTCAGTTGACATTTCCCAGAGCTGTGGACACTTAGGTGGATTAGAAGGTAGATTTTATGTTCAGGCTTTTGAGTCTTCTTCTCTTGGGCTTGACCTCAGGGAAAGAAATTTAAGGACTCCCTTAGAAAATAATGTTGGTCAGAGTTTAAAGAACTAAATATCCTATTTACTATTTTGTTTATTTGTTATTTAATTGCTTATTTTATTAGTTCAGTGCTGGGGCAGCGGCAGCACTGTTTCCAGGTGGGCATTTGTTTGTTTGTTTTTAACTGTATGACACTATTTATATGAAGTACACGAATAAGCACAACAACTTTTCTATGATGATAAAAGACAACAGTGGGTGTCTGGATGAATGGATTTTTGGATAAAATACAGTTTTTCTTGCTAAAAAGCACACACTAGTTCATAACGATAGGAAGAGGAAAGATTGATTTGTGAGTATGAAGTGTTGGAGTGGTATTTGACTTTGTATTTACCAAGGCAAATTATTTAGGGAAGGACATTAGTCTTGGTTAAAGCTTTTTAGCACATGAGGGGGGCTCGTCCACTCCGTTTCACTGTTATAAAATATACTTGAAAAATTGCACTATGAACTTTGCAACGGGGTGGTTCTGAGGAGAGTGGACTGGAACATGATAGATGTTTTAGTTGGTCTTCATTACTGTACATTAAGCCACCGTATCCTTCTGAGTAATGTATGCGTTGTATCCTCCGATCTACTCTCGAGAAACAACAACTAGCGTTCCTTGGCCTCTTACAATTTAGTTACAGATCATTCATTATGGCTGCCCTTCAAACATGCCCAGGTTGGCGCTTTTTGTGAAAATCATCGTTTATTTATAAATTTTCCACCTCATTCTTGTTTTATTTCCAGACTTGTTGAAGAGAGGCCTGTAACTGCTGCCCTCCGTTGCTGTCTTCCCACTGATCGCTGGTGCCCACACTATCCGATTTCCCATGCACCCCGTGGGGTAATAGGTGATTGTTAGCCGCGCTGCCAGATCTCCAGTGCCCGGCGTAGACTGCACCTGGAGTTGGCCGTGGAGTCCTCCCGCATGCAGCCCCCCAAGCAGCTACTGCCAGTTGATTGGAATTGGCGCATGAGATGAAATCTCCTGATCGTTTGTGCGCATGATATCTTGGTTCATGTCTTCCTTTCCATTCCATTTCTTCTTTGCCCCTTATGGTGTTTGTTCTTTCACTCCCCTTCTTCTTCTATGTATTTTTAAGGCCTGTTCCTTAGCCTTCTACTTTTTTCTCTTTACACATTTTCCCCCCACAGGATTCACTAAGCTCAGATCTGTAGCAGTCATTCCGAAGTCAGCATTTCCTGCCAAGTCACAAATCAAATCTGAATTTCAGGTTCAAATATCTAATCGCCTACAATTCCATGTGGTGATTCTACCGTTACTTTCAATTGACTATGTCTGAAATGGAACTCATTATCCTTCTTGCCCAAACACCCTCTCCTTTTTAATTGACCATCATGGGTATTAATTTTCTGGCATCTGGGTGCACCTTTGACTTCTTTCCCCTTCTCTCAGTCATAGAGGATCAGTTTTTCCCACGAAAGCTCTCGAATCTTCCATGGTGTCTTTACTGCCAGTATCCTAAGCTCAGGTGTTCATCACCCCATGCCACTGGCTCAAATTTGAGCGACCATCAGGATCACCTGGAGGGCTTGTTAACACATGGAGTGCTGCCCCCTCCCCCCATGGTGTTTGACTTATAGGTCTGGGCAGGGGCTGAAATTCCTGGTGCTGCAGCTCTTTGGGAAGGGAGAGGGGTGGGGGCCTGGGGGATGAGGCTACCCTCTGAGAACCACTCATTCACTGCCTTATGCTTTCCCTATCCTGTTTATCTGCAAACCTGTGCCAGAACAAATTTTCTGTGATGCTCTGTTTGATTGCATTATTTCTGTATTTTTTTTAAAGATTTTATTTATTTGAGAGCAAGCGAGAGAGAGAAAGAGAGAGAGAGAGAGAAAGTGAGAGACAGAGCATGAGTGGAGGGGAGGGGCAGAGGGAGAAGCAGACTCTCTGCTGTGCCAGGAGCCTGACCCAGGGCCAGATCCCAGAACCCTGATATCGTGACCTGAGCTGAAGGCAGTGCTTAACCAACTGAGCCACCCAGGCACCCTGCATTATTTCCATATTTTAACAACTGTTCTTGGTGCCCTATTTCTAAACATTTTGTATCCCAACTTCTGCTTGGTTTCCAGGCCTCCTCACAATTAAGCGTAATTTACCCTTCTATTTTTTTCCTTCTTACAAACAAGCTTTTTTGGGGTTCCTTTCCATTTCTAATGTAGGTCCTTGCTCATGTCCCACCTCCTTCATGAAGCACTCCATGACTGCAGCCAGCCTTGGTAAACCTCATGAACACAATTTTTCTAACTCAGGCCACAACCTCCAATGATTGGAACCATATACCTTCATCTCTTATAAGGCCTAGCACAGGATTAAGTCAATGAGCATTTACTATCTAGTGAACTGATGGATTTCCCTAGTTTGTGTTATTCCTAGGGGTCACTTGATTTTTAAGAAAATAAACAAAAATAAGTTCATATGGTTGGCCATAGAGGAGCTCAAACATTGAAACCTATGGCTAGTACAGGAAGTTTATAATGAATACCCATCCTTTTCTCCTTTATAAATACTATACTGTCAGTAGTGATGGCTCCAGATTTTTTTTTTAAATATCTATTTATTTATTTGAGAGAGGGAGGGAGAGAAGCAGACTTCCCTCTGTGAGTGTGAAGCCTGACATGGGACTTGACCCCACAACCTTGAGATGATGACTTGAGCCGAAGTCAAGATTGGAGGCTCAACAGACTGAGCCACCCAGGTGCCCTGGCTCCAGATTTCTGAAAAGAGGGTCCCTTAGCAGAAACCTGGTGATGGTGGCAGTGGTGTGGAAGTGGGGGTGGAGGGAGGGAAGCATGTTTTAGATTTCTTTTTGGAGGAGCCATTACACTTTTTGCTTTCATTGTATGTGATTTTATAGTGTGTATATTTGTTCTGAATCTTCCCAAACAACCTCAAAAGTTGATGACTTATTTTATATAATAACTGATGTTTGATTCTACAAATCAAACAATTAGTACATCCTTATTGAACATCTGTCGTAGGCTGCACAATATTGCTCCTTCCCCTGTTGCCTCTCCCCCTTTTAGTTTTGCGTTGTCTGTGAAGCCTGGGGGCTGTTTTTGGTAGTTTGCTGGGTGGGTAGAGTATCTGAGACAGTTTCTCCAAATGAGCAGTGTCACGTCAAGGAACAGACCACATATTGCCTGTGACGTACTCTTTTATTCCTTTACCTTCATTTTAGTGGGCTTTTAGAGGCTGTGGAGGCTTCATCGTGAATTCTGTTCCATGAGGTTCCCATTTAACCTGTGTTTTCAGGGGAAGGGCTTTTGGGTTTTAGAGATTTTCTAGTTTGGGCCCTCAAATTTACAGATGAACTATCTATTCATGGCCTAGAGCAATGGTCTGTTTTTGAGCAAAATCACAAAACCCAACTGTGGCAAAGCCTAGAATAAAAGGGGACTCCCTTCGTTTCCAGCTCGGTCCTCTTTGCATTTCACTGGTCTTTCTGAAGAAACGTTTGAGTATGGCCGTGCTCAGGACTACCGAAATGAAATGGAAACAAGTTTGGGTGGTTTTGGTACTTTATTTGGGGTTGGAGATTTAACGCTGTTTAATTTATAGTTTTATCCCCAGTGAACCAAACACATCCATTATGAAACCCAAAAAATTAAGCTATGCATCAAAAAGCAATATCCAGAGGTAATTATTATTTTTTAATTTAAATTATAGATTTTTATTTTCCTTGAGGCTTTGTGAGGTCTTGCAACTATTATTCAGGATATTGAGACATGAGATACTAGATGTACCTGATTTTCAATACTGGCTTTACGAATTATCTACTTAAAAATGTGGAAACTGTATCCTGTGACGGATGAGCTTGTCTGTCGCTCTTCGGCCTCCGTGGCCTGGTGTTGATGCGTATTTTCCCAGAGAATGGAACGTGGAGCCGGTTTCTGCGAGCGCTGGTTGTGAAACAAACAATAAAGTGGACATTATTTGCATATTCCATTCAGATTAGAAATTTGCAAAGGTTGGAGCAGCAGTAATACCTTAAAATAAACCATTAATTTGATGCAGCTAATGTTTAGGTTGCCACACTCTGTACCACTGTGCCTTCTGATTCAATATTTATGGTTATGAATGTACGTTTAAGGATTTTCATTCTAACACTGTCATTAATTGTAACGTAGAGGTGGCCTCGATCGCCCTGCCAGGTATCTCGACAGACGGCGTTTTTTTGAAGGCAGTCTTAAGATACATTATCCTCGGGTGATAGTGAATTGTAACTGTCAGCTGAACATCACACTTAATATACTGTGTTGTGTGTGTGTGTGTGTGTGTGTGTGTGTGTTTAAATCAGGTTTATTTGTCTGCCAAGTAAATGGTGCCACAAATGGATAATGCAAACCGTTACGTGTTTCCTTTTAACCTCAGGGATTTATCCTCGTCATCTTTTTACTCTTCTCCCAGTCAGACCCCGTACCTTTTATAAGATAAGGAGCGGGACAGGATTTATTCTGCAACCCATGCTGTGAGTCATTGAGTTCCAATATACTGTGTGCTGTATTTCATTGATTGCATGGATGCTTCCATTATTCTATTTAAAACAATCAGTGCTCTTTTTGTACTAATGAATTTATTGAAATTATAAGATTAATGGATATTTCTGTGGAGCTGAAAATTTAATTTGGCTGTGTCTTACGGTATAAGCTGTGGCTCAACTGTCTCAATCCTGACAGAGCCTCGGTCTTTTTCTAAAATCTGCTGCTTGTGTTATGCAGTTACCTACATGTATGTCCCTCTTAGAGTAGATCTTCATAGTTTCCCTTCAGTGTTTTTAAACTAGCCTATGAAAATAATAGGCATTATAAAATTGGACATGACATGTATCAGCAAATGGTAAAATCAGAAAGAGAAATGGAGTAAAGAAAAAAATCCCAGAGGACCTGACATTTTGCTAAGAGGCAAGCCATCATTTTTATTAAGTAACTTTTGGAGATTGTTTAAGAAATACTGTAATTGGGGAGGAAATTATAGTGTAAGGATTTTGCAAGGGAAAGTCTTGGTCATGTCCATGTTACAAAGGACATTGATATGTCCCTTGAGGTTCAGGGAATCTATATAAATCTTGAATCATAGTTGCAGTTTCAATTTTTTGTTTTTTTCATAGATGATGAGGCATTCATAAAGTTCTTCCATCATTTGGAGTCCTTTCTGTTCTCCATTCAGGGAACTCTCTTGAATATTGTGAATCCTTCTTCCAACCTCTTCCTTCCTTGTCTTGCTCTAGTTTAACAAGTTTCTAAAAATGGAATTTGGACACAAGTCATATAACATAGAAGGCAGGTAAGGCTTAATGAATTTATGCTACACTTTCTCTGAGAATTAAGAAGATGGTATTCTATTCCTAAGAATACTAATATCTGTAATAAGTAGGAGTTTCTTATTTGATCCTGAACCCAAATGAGAAATTCAGATTCTTAGAATTCCTAAAGAATTTAATTTCTTAGAAATTTAGAATGTGGTCAAGAGGAGTAAAAGATTGCTAGGTAGACAGTAAAGAATTAGTGGACTGACCAAAACATTTGTCTAGAAGGTCGTTTACTAAAAACAAGTACAAATTTGTTAGGAATCATGAGCTGCTTTCAACCGTACAAGTATTTATTATTTCCAGTAATAGTTTTAAAGGGGCACCTGGGTGGCTTAGTCGGTTAAAGCGTTTGGTTTCTGCTCAGGTCATGATCTCAGGTTCCCGGGATCAAGTTCCACGTTGGGCTCTCTGCTCAGTGGAGAGTCTGCTGCTCCCTCTCACTCTCCCTTTGTGCTCTTTCTGTCTGTCTCAAATACATAAATAAAATCTTAAAAAAAAAAATAATAGTTTTTTTTAGAGCCAGACTTACTATAACCAAGCAATTGAAATACTTGGCGTTTTTTTTTCACATGTTCTGTGGTCAGTATTGTTTCATTTACCACTGATTGAGAAAATGCCAGTGTTTGTATACGTTAAGATACATTTGCCATTGAGAGAGACAATAAAATGGTTTTTGAGAAGATTTTTTTAAAAAGTACTGGGTTCAAGTATGTGAAGAAAATACCCTTTTGTCTTAACACATTTTAAAAGCAAAGTGTTGCATGTATGTCAAGGCTGTGGAAGCATACTTACTGAGCTTGAAATAGGTTTGAAGATTTCCATGGCAAATCTGATTTATGTGGGTTGAACAGTTCTCTTTTTTACTTTTTCTCATTTCACAAACTTTGCCAGTCCCTAAAGATCTGCTTGGAAACTGTGCTAATAGGCAAGGTTGGCCTTTCCTGAGCTTCTCTTAAAGTAGCCCATCCTGAAACACTGACCTTTTAATTTAATAACAGTTTTATTTGAGAAAATGTTCAGATCCTGAGAGCTGAAAAGAGTGTTTTCAGAAGGGCCATTTTAAATAGTGGTCTCCACATGGTATATCTTTTTCCTTTCTGTGCTTTGGACCAAACCCATCAGAAGAAATAATATATTGTTGCTTTCTGTATTCTATTGATTTAAAAACAAATAACATAAAACCTTGATTTGCTCAAAACCCATTACTACACTGGTTTATTTCCCTGCCTTGGCTTTGATTTGCTATTTTAGATTTTAAACTCTTTATGCTAGGTCATGTTTTATCTTTTGTTATTTTAAATTCTCACTTGTCGCTAAGGTAATTACTTTTTCAGCTGTGACCTTGGACATGAGACCCAAAACTGTTACTTTTTTTTTCCAGAAATAGCTGGGGCGTTAGAAAGACAGCTGCGCTTTAATCTCTTTACTGACTGAAAGTGATGTCAACTAGTTGGTCCCTTGGGCATGTCTTCTTCAGTGGCCTCAGGAGTTTCTGGCCCTTTGCATCGCTTTGCGGTGCTTTCTCACTCCCACCTTTCTGCCTTGTCTACCTAGATGACACCACAGTGACCTTCATCCGTTTCTCCACTTCACCCCCCCGCAGGTGGTGGGGCTGACAGGATAGGCAGGATGGTATAGAGAAAGAGGACAAGCCTTAAAGCTACACTTTCCTTCTCTGCATTCTCTCCTGTGTGGCTTCCTTCCCAACCTCCCAGCTGGTCGCCATTTGGTAATGGAGTCCTTACTGTTCCATTTTAGGTTTATCACATCATCATAAAAAGCTCTTTGTGGACTTTGGTTTTTCCCGTAGTAGGAAGCTCCCATATAAGCAACATAAAATGCACCATGAAGACCTGGAGACTTATTAGCTCACTTAGAAAACTGATCCCATTGCTGCATACTCTGACCTGGTATGCTGAGGTTTCACTGACGCCTACCTAGTTCTAATTGTTTGAATGAAATGCTCTTGAATTGTGATTGAGACTTTGACTGAATTTTGCCTGAGAAAAGTGTTGCTGTGGTAATTTGAGAAAATCTGGGGGGAAGCTGTAAGATTGTACATATCAGCCTCATTCTCTGTAGATTCTAACTGGTATGGGAAACTTAAGAGTATAGTTTGTGTAGTATTAGTTGGGTTAAATATTTGTTTCAGTTTTTGCTACTAATTAGAGCTACCACCTGTGAACAACTTGAAAAAATGTAGTGCGATGTTGTTTTGGTTGTTTTTGAGAAGTAGCTGAAAATGTGAAAATAATCACCTTGTGGAGGGCAAAGTCTAGAACTTCATAGCCAGTTATAACCCAGTGAGTCCTGGTTTTGGATGAGAAAATCAAAACTCAGGTAAGTTACCTGATTGGTTCAAAGTTTAGCTGATGGAAAAACAAAGAGTGTTCACGGACTCTTTGCTGAGCTATTGCTTTCTGTAATACTGTACTGCCAGTGTTTGTATTATTTTAGACCTTTAATACTGAAAAAAATCTTTCAGATTTGCCTGAATGCAGACAGAATTCTCTGCTCTAGTTTTGTTCTTGATTTTCTGTGACCTTTTCAAAGCCGAGACTTGTATGAAGTTGGAGAGACTATGAAGTTGGAGAGAAGCCAAACAGCAGCATAGTATGTAAATCAAAGGGACCCTGGAGAACATCCAGTTGAGAACAAATAGCCTATTGAGGAAAACTATACTGAGAGGCTAGTAACTTCACTCCCAGGTCCTCCAGATTGTTGATGGCCAAGTTTGGATTAGACCTTAACTAGTATTGATTCCTGTCTCTGATTCCTTGTCCATTATTCTGTTTTTATATTATTTTCTTTTTTCTTTTTACAGCTTTATTGAGATGGATATACATTTTGTTTATCTGTTCATCAGTGGATGGGCATTTAGGTTGTTTTCACTTTTGGTATATTGTGAATAATGCTACCATCAATATTTTTAGTTCTCTTGAGTATGTACAGTACCTAAGTGTAGAATTGCTAGGTCACATAGCAGCTGTGTTTAGCATTTTGAGGAACTGCTGAAGTGTTTTCTCTGGTGGCCACATCATTGTACATTCCCTACATTCCCACCAGCAATGTATCAAGGTTCTAGTTTCTTCACATTCTCACCAATGCTTGTTAATGCTTATCTTTTTGATGATACTGGGTTTGAAATGCATCATCGTGGTTTTGATTTGTGTTTCCCTGATGATGAATGTCATTGAGCCAGGTTTTATGTGCTTAACTTTTTTTAGAGAAATGCCTGTTTCTGTCCTTTGCCCATTTTTAATTTTGTGGTCTTTTTGTGTATTCTGGATACAAGTCTCCTTTCAACTATATGATTTGCCAGTATTTTCTCCCATTCTGTGGGTTGTCTTTTCACTTTGATGATGAAAACACACCTAATAGAACATGTCGTTATGACCTTTTCCATATCTTCATTGTTATTGCCCAGTGTCAGTTAAAATTTTTAAGGCTTTTCACATCCTGTTGTAATTCAGTTTTTGCATATGCCCTGAGGCAAGGCACTTACAACATGGAGATCATCAAATAGAGTGTCTGCCTAGTTTTCCACCCTAATAGGCTCCAACATTTGAAGTACTTCTTAAGTCCTGTGTGTTTCTCCTAGATCCTCCCGAGTTTTTCTGGTGCTTTCTTGGTCATGATTTTAGATAGTGTATTCCTGGTAAAGCGGAAATAGTCTCTGCTTATTTCTTATGGAAGGCTCTTAAGCAATATATAAAGTTTGTCTATTTTATTTGCTATCATAGCTGTAAGAATCTTTACAAAACATATCGTACATCTTCCAATTGGAAAGACCAGATGTTTCAAGTCAAGTCAACAGCTATTTAGAAAGCTCCAGCTGTCTTCTCAGCACTTTTCCGTCTCTGCAATTGTTGGCCCTTGACATTGAATGACATATTTTCCAAAAAATATGGCTTTAAAATGTTCATAAATCATAAATGCCTTTTAAAAAATAAATCATGGAAAAATGAATATAACTCTAAGTGATTTACTGTCACAATTTTTTTTTTTTTAAAGTGTTTAATTATATGGGGCACCTGGGTGGCTTAGTCGGTTAAGTGTCTGACTCTTGATCTTGGCTCAGGTCTTGATCTCAGGGTTGTGAGTTCAAGCCCCATATTGGGCTCCACACTAGGTGTGGATCCAACCTAAAAAAAAAAATTAAAGTGTTTAATTATCAAAATGAGAATGTTGTGTCATTTTCCTCTCTGAAGTCCCTCTCTTAAGCCTCTCCTCCCCTTGTACATGATTGTCAGACTTTAGTGATAAGACATCATTTTAAAGAATTTGTACTTAACAGCTCAGTTCCCGCTGGGCAGTAAGTAGCTTCTTGAGTTTATTATACATTTTGGCAGGTGTGGAAATTTCTAGGTCACTAGGGAACTTTCGATTAAATTACTCCTGAAGTGCACTAATTGGTCTTTTCTACAGTGTTTAGGTAGTTCCAAGGAGGCACTGACCAGCAGGCAGAACTTTGCCCATTAAGATCCAGTCTCAGCTTGGTTTTCTCGCTTTTGTTTTTTAAGAAATCACTGATTTTATCTCCTTCCACTCTTTATTGATCCTAGTTTCTGATGAAGAATTGAAGAGAAGAGTGGCTGAGGAGTTGGCATTGGAGCAAGCCAGGAAAGAGTCCGAAAATCAGAAACGGTGAGTTTTGTGGTATCTGAGAGAGATTTTGGTGGCCTCTTGTCGTAATTATGAAACATTTTTGGAGAGGAATGATTGTAATAAGACTCATTATTTGCGTTCGGCTGCACTGTGGGATGCGTTGAGCATAAGAATGTGGCCATTTTCAGTTTTAGATTGTGCTTGTGAAGCCCCTTATGTTACCCTCTTCCCACACTTGAGTGTGACCACTATATCTCTTGTGTGGTTCTTAGCTACATGATTACTGAGAAGTTTCCTACTCTGTGAGAAGTAGTTCTTGAGGATTCTTTAGGCATTTCTTAGGCAGGTTTCTTCCAACAAATGTGTTTATGATTGAAAACTGTATAGTCTACAATGGGTATTACAGCTTACAATATTGTAGCTACCGATGAATGTCATATTTGACATGATGTCCATATTAACACTACTTAGCACTAATTAGCACACACTTTAAAAAGCTGAAGACATTTTGGAAATATGTAAGATTGGAAAATCAAAATCCTCCATAATTCTGTTCTATCCTTGAACATTTTAGTCTCTTGTACATCTATGCAATTATTGTCATTACTAATACTACTAACAGCTAAAAGAATGTTCACTGAAGTGTTTTTGTTATAGTAGAAACTGGAAGCAATCCAAATGCCTTTATTAAGGGGACTGAATGAATGAATTATGATACATGCCTACAATGGAATACTAGACAGTCAAGTAGATCCTTATGTGTTGATTCAGAAGGTTGTGGAAAGGCCATAAATTGAAGAAAAGCAGTGTTTAAAATAGCATGATAATTTTTTTTGGTAAAAAATACTACTTTTAAAGATTTAAAGTATATATACTTATAAAAGTATGTGAATACATTTTAATCCAAGATAGTCAAGTGCTTCCCATCTGTGCTATTTCTGAAGTTTGCACTTAGCACAGTTTTATTATATAATCATGTGAATGTCTTTCTGCTGTGAATACTAGGTACTAGGCACATGCCTACCACGTGTAGATGCCTAGTATGTATTTGTTTTTATTTGGGGCTTCTTAACTATTTTGTTTGAGGGAGCTAAATGTGAAGAGTCTTTGGATTGGATTCTAGTCCTCACTGACCACAGGACCTTCAACATATTATTTAACCTCTTTGGGCCTTCAAGACTTTATTTCTAAACTTAGGAGTTTGAAAATATTCTCTAATATTTCTTTCCCTTTGACAAAGTGCTAAGCTAACTCTAATTTGCTTGAAATGTGTAGAACAGGACATAAGTTTTAGATATAGACCACCATTTTCTCAGGAAATAGGGAAGGCTCATGGCTTAGGGTTTTAAAAAAGCAGGATGTAATTAGTACCGCTAAAAGGGTCTGTGTGTATTTCAATAGTTTCTTACGCAGCACTTTATAATTACTTAATTGGGTTAGGTTGATGGAGTATATAATTAGAGAGTGAAGTTTAAATATTCAAAAAATTTCAGACCATTTTCATTAAGAAGCAAAGAAAATCGATATGTTATGGTAGAATTTCTTGTCTTTGAAATTTTATTATTTTTAATTGAATTTTATTTTAATAAGGCTTTTTTGGTTAGACTCTCATATTTACTTTTTTTTATTATACTTCACATAGGGTTTTTGTCTTCCTTTCTCCCCATACGGTACAGGCTTTTGGTTACAGTGACTCCTTACTGTGGTGTTTGGTTTTTGTTTTATGGGTTTTTTTCCCCCCTTCGTTATTCAATAATAACGAAGTTATTCAACTTCCATTTGATCTGCTGTGGTCTATGGAAGGGTAAAGGGCACATGAGATGAAGAAAAGGTGCCAGTGAGATCCAATTTCATATCTCATGTGGACTGGGGTTGGCAGCCTCTCTGTAAACTGGACAAATGACCATTGATAAGGAATTTATTTTCTGTCACCTTTAAGGAGAACAGAGGGTAGTACAACCTATTTATTATTTTTTCTTATATAAAAAATTTTTGTTTGAAGCCTTCTTCATGAAAACTTCCAGCTGTCAAATCTTGGCAAAAAGTGTGTGTTCGTCTATATGATAGTTCTTAGTAGAATCAATAGCTGTTTTTGTTTTTTTTTTCCCTTTCCTTTCTACTGGAAAAAGCATTAAGAAAAAAACATTCTTTTTTTTTTTTTTGAGAGAGAGAGAGAGAGCATGTGGGGGCGGGGGTGGGCAGAGGGAGAGGGAGCGAGAGAATCTTAAGAGAGGGAGTGAGCGATCACGTGGGGCTTGACCTCACGACCCTGAGATCATGACATGAGCCGGAATCAATAGTCAGATGCTTAACTGACCGAGGGTAAGGGGCCCCACATTAAGAAAGTTTTATGTGTAGTCTTTTATGTATTTATTAAAAAGATTTTATTTATTTATTTGAGAGAGAGAGAGAGAGAAAGAGAAAGCACAAACGGGGAAGGGGCGGAGGGAGAAGCAGGCTCCCTGCTGAGCAGGGAGCCTGATGTGGGGCTTGATTCTAGGAATCTGGGATCATGACCTGAGCCAAAGGCAGAAACTTAACCGACTGAGCCACCCAGGGGCCTCTATGTGTAATCTTTTAAAAGCAAGTTTTTGGAGTCATGAAGCATATAATATATTATTGTATCTGTTGCCTTACTTGAATACAGCTTTGTATGCTGTTTTAGAGAATGGTTCTTTGTACCATTGTCCTGTCACTTGTATATATGCTGCTTACTAGTAAGACTTAATAGTAAAACTAGTTAAGTCTTGCTCTCCAGGTGCCCACATAACGGTAGGCGAGTTCTCAAGCACGTAAGATTGGCACATAGGCACACATACGTGTAAGGAACCAAATTGGTGCAAAAAGGACTTTGGAAATCATATTTTTTTCCTACAGAATATTATCATTGTTTAACCTTTTTATTATGGACATTTTAAAGCACACTGAAAAACAGAGAAGAGTACGATGAATCTCCAGGAAGGACCCATCATACGGTTTAAACAATTCTGGTTTCATGGGTGCCCCATTCTCTCTGCCTATGTAGGGAATGGTAAGGGAATAGTAACATTTTTACTCTCTGCCTATGTAGGGAATGGTAACGGAACAGGAACTTTTTTTTTTTTTTTTTTTTTTAACAGTAACGTTTTTACCAAGCTGGTGAACTCTCTGGTGGGGAAATCTTAAGTGTCCCATATCAGGCTAGCTTAAAGAAGGACCTCTGTTTTAGTTGGGTTTTTGGTTGAAAGACTGAAACTTAACTCTGGCTAACTTAGGAAGCAAGACCATTTTGAGAAGCATATAGGATAGCTCAAAAGAATCAAAAGGAAGACGAGAGACCCACTAGGTAGTGAAAAACTGCGTACTACTGAAACTGTATGCACAGTGGGGAAGAAGAAATTCCATGAAAGGAAATCAGGATGAAGGTTTCATAACAAAGGGGAAAGGATGGTGGGTGACTAAATTTCTTTGAATTGAAGATATTATTGATTTTAGGAAGCATTTGGTGTACCACTAAGAAAAAAATTGCTGCAAATTATAGCAATAATGGTTTATCTCTTAGAAATTTTATTGAAAGAGCTCATTAAGATTTCATTTGAATTTTTAAAAACCTATCACTTGTGTAACCATGAAAAAGGAAAATGTAAGCAAAATAAATAGGTTAAGGCAGTGTTCTGGTCCTCAGGGGGGATACTTTGGACCCCAGGGCACATGAGACCATATCTGGAGACATTTTTGGCTGTCACAGTTGCTCAGTGTTCTTGGCATCCAGCAGGTCCAGGCCAGGAGAGCTGCCGAACATCCTATAATGCATAAGGTAACCACCTCCCCACCCCAGAGAAAGAATTTTCTGGCTCACTATGTCACTAGTGCTGCTAGTGGGAAACCCAGGGTGAGGGGGTTCTTTTTTCTTTTTTTAAATTTTATTTATTTATTTGACAGAGGGAGAGAGATCACAAGTAGGCAGAGAGGCAGGCAGAGAGAGAGGGGAAAGCAGGCTCTCTGCTGAGCAGAGAGCCCAACGCAGGGCTTGATCCCAGGACCCTGGGATCATGAACTGAGCCGAAGGCAGAGGCTTTAACCCACTGAGCCACCCAGGTGCCCGGAAGGGGTTCTTAAAACTTGCTCACATTGGGTCTGATTCTTCCAAATCACTCTTGGACTCAGGGTCTTGATGTCCTTGTTCTGTGCCATCGAAACCTCCGCACCACAGCATTCTGTAAAAGATGGCTCCACTGTCGTTCCTGGGATTTTTCCAGGCAGCTGACACCATTTGTGCAAATTTTGATGTCACGCACAGACTGTGGCAACTGCGTAGGACTGCTGCGTGGTAGACAGCAGTTGTGAGATGCTTTCAGGCAGGGAAAACATGGAAGATGGTGGTCCTGGAACTGAATTCCGCCAGTGCAGCCCACACTCCCTCAAGGCCGTAATATCTGCCAGATCGGAAGGGAATTCCCGAGTGTCTGTCTCGTGTCCCACCTGGTGCAGAAGGCCTTTGACATTGCCTGGCAGTGCCACACACCTGTAGATCCCATCCAGGAATCTTTCAGACTGAAGATATTTCAGTAGGCCATTGAAAATGTACCTGAACTTTCCTTTAACTCTCCACTCCCTTCAATCTAACATGCAAATGTAGCCTCTTTAAAAGTTGCTTTATTAGGAGAAGGGCTCTACTAAGATCAGCGACCATGCAGCTGGTTCTCGCACTATGACTATATGCCGTATTCTCATTTTTTTTCTTCCCCCCCCCCCCCATATCTAAGAAAACATTTATACATGGAATCTCAATTCAGGTTATTTTAGATCCGATTCTGTTTTATGAAAATCTTCAGTGATTTGCTTAGTTGACAAGCTGATACCCCCAAATCACTGACCTAATATTAGTACACACACTAAAATTGATGGGTCTAATTTGGAATCCTAATTTTGCTTACCACAACATCTCATGGATGGAGTAGTTGTTTGGTGCATTGGGAGTCAAGAGTAAATTAAATGCCCCGGTCAGCAGTCTGTTTTTGCTGTTATTCTCTGCTGCCTATTTTGGATTACAGCTGACCATACTGTGTTGGAACGGTAGCAGGCCAATATGGCAGGGACGCGGTATGTACAGACTTTGAAAATGTGGTCTCCTGCACCCTACCTCCAAGAGTCAAATCTCTGACAGCAACAAAAATGTGACTACTCCTGACCTCTGACCTTTGGCATTTGAATTTCACCTCTTTACCTATAAAGGCAAGTGGAAGTGTTTCAGTTTTAAGAACCTTTCTTCGAGACACCAGGAAGAAAGGGAATAGCTGTGTGATGTTGTAACTAACTAGACGTCAACCAAGATGACTTGCTTGCTGTTTTTTGATGAACATCAGTTGAAATTTTACCCCATTTTTAATGACTTGGAAAATTACCTTAAATTTGTGAGACTTAAAATAATTAATTTGGTTTAATAAATTAGTCATAAATTTTGTCAGTATCTGGGTAAGTTAGAGTCTAACAGAGTTCATTCATTTTTACAATTTATAGCATCAGGGAAGGGCTTATGTCATCAAATAAGGGCTTAAAGCTTCTTTGTGCATTCAGTTTCTTACAGTAAAAGTGAGATTCACATTGATGGTATCTTCTGTTTAAACTCATAATAATTCATTTCAGTTTTATTATTAGTTGTTTTCTGCCTTTGGAAGAAAAGGCTGGGACAGGAAGGAGTAAAGAATCCACAGTAGAAAAACAGGGTATTGTGGGTTAGTGTCAAATTGAAAATATAGAAGTCTGAAGTGCTTTACCTGGTGTGGTGCCTTAGTGAGCTCTCACAGACCTTTGTTCAGCTGAATCACTGGATCTGGAATATCCTGGCAATCTTCTAGCAAGGACGGTCTGTTTGATAACATATATATATATGTGCTATGTTTTGTTAAAAATAAAAAACAGATTATGCCTTTAAAAAGACATTAACTAGAGACCACAGATACTTATAAACCTTTGTCTTAAATTTGTATAGTGTTAAACATCACTTTCCAGTTGTAAACACAAATCACACAAGTATGAAGTTACATACCTTCAACCTGCGTGTAATCTCTAGGTGTATAAGAATTAAAAATATCAACAATTTTCAGGGAACAAGTGCTGTTAATAACTGATATTTATCAATGGTGTATTGTAAAAGTGTAGTTTTAAAGTGACTTTTAAAAGATCAATTAGTCGGTATTTTCTCAAGGCACTCAACTGTCACAGGCAAATGAATTTACTTCTGATTTAGAAAGATTTGCAAATAAGGTGATTAAAGAAATTTGAGTTATCACTCTTCATCTGATGTCCAGATGTAGCACGTACCACTCTGCTGTGATGTGAGCGTATGTCCCTGTGTCTGGCTCCAGGAAGGGTAGCGGATGGCTCGTTGGCATTGTCTGCAAAATATTCCTTTATATGCGCTTAACATTTAAGAGCTCCTTCTGTAGTATAAAAATTCCTATATAATAGAATTGTTTTCCTATTGAAACCCTTTTTTAATGCATACTGCATTGCTGTTGTTTTACGCCTATCCTTTTTCTATTACGTTTGCCTAAAAGTAGATAAAGGATGAACCTGTTCTCAGTGCAAGCGGAAGACCGTGTCTTAGCCACCCGATACTTTTTCCCTGGAAGATGATTAAAAGTGCTGTGTGTGTACTGGCCATTGGAATCTTTCGCCATCTGCCACTCTCATCTTTTTCTCTTCAAATGGCACTTTTCAGTTTTTAATAGAGATGACTGCTTTCTATCAGCAGCCATTATAGAAGGTTGGATTATCCAATCTGTGTTTTATTTACAACTCTTCTTTTTCCAAAGCCAATTTTATTTCCTATCGATGTTGTGTTGTTGTAGGATCCTACCCTGAATTCTGTTTAAGAAGCCATTTCTACATGGTGGGAATATTAAACCTAGAAAAGCAGAATCAGTCAAGCATGCCATCGAGATCTGTAACTTTTTTATTGATTGTAATAGCAGTGATGTTCAACCACTTCTTGTTCACGGTTCTTTTGACAGTAGTTACAGAATTTTCTCTCATGAAGCCTAGAGTTTGAAGTAACTTGTGCTAAAGTTGGTTTCTACATTTGAAAGTTTCTAGAATTGGTTTCTGAGTGTTCTGTGGTTCTAGAAGTTCCTGTTGGAGTTTCTGCATTACCAGTACATACAATCTGCGAAAGAGAGGAGCTTGTAATGTGCTCTATAAATCACTTGTCATTCCTTCCATAACACTGGCAGTAGCATTCATAGTTTGTCACTGCTTTACAAGAACAGATGACTGAAGTAGACATATGTGATGTTTCTCAGGCAGCAGTGGAACGGGCCTGGAACTGGACTGCCCCTTAGCCCCACACCGTCTATGGCTGAGGTGATAGAATCATACTGTCTCACATCATCCTGTAAAACGTTTATTCAAAGGAAGCCCAATGTGGGACTCCAGTAGAAAGCTGATTCAAGTGCCATCTGGTTAGAGCTAGGACTAGGAATGCAGAGCTCTGTCAGCCTTTCCCCCCCTTTCCCCTGACGAGATACCTGGGAATCACCTTCATAGGCCCTAATGCTATTAGGGCTTAGTTTGAGAAACCTGTGGTCAGGGTAATTTTCTCTCACATTTGGGTGCTTTGTGTGTGAGGAGGATACTTGTCCAAACAGCATTTGTTGGATGGCTGCAGTTTTGCTTCTGTTTTAGAAGGTGAGTGGGCAGTGGCCTGATGTCCATTTCCTTGAGTCCAGAAGTCCATATTTATGGATGGTGGTCCACGTAGGCTGGGCCTCACCCTGGCTCAGCCCTCAGTCCTCGCCCTTCTGGAAGCCATCTGCTGATCCTGCTGGTAATGAATGCTGTGTTAGGAAGAGTGTAGAAGAATGTGAGATCCTTCTATGGCAATTCACTTTGGAAACAGTGGAAAAATACGTGGAGAGGGTCCCCTCTTTCCTTTCCTGACCTTAACAGCTTTGCCAGTGGAGCCTTGAGTTGACGAGGAATGTGGGCAACGTAGTTGTAAATCAGATGTAAATTTTTTCTCAGCATTATATTTCCAAACATTGGCACATTTTGATGTTTAAGTAATAACCCCTCCCCCCTCCTTTCCTGGCTGGAGAAAACTATTAAGAAGCAAGTGGCTCATGTTAAGTTTCTGTTAAATATTTTGCTGAGAAAAATCCATATTCTTTTGCATCCCACTCATCCGGAAGCAGATAGGATTTGTCTTTGGAAACTTTTCTTCACAGTTTATAGGTGACAGGCACATAGAACATGCACACTGGGATCACACATTATCTGTTGTGAAGACCATTTCCGAGTATAGGACCTATTTGCCCAACTAAAATGAGAAAATTAAAAAAATCGTAGGTGATGTTGCCTTGTAATTGTTATGTGTTCGGCACTATTCTGAGCACTCTGTGTATTTTGAATCCTTCATCCTCCCTGCCTCTGTTACCCCACTTGATAAACAAGGAAACTGAGGGTTAAGGAACTTGCCCAAGCTTGTATCTAGTAAGTGATGAGTCTTGGATTTGAACCCACATCTATGGATCCAGGCACTTTACCATCCTATAGTACTACCTTTCTGTGTGTACAGGGAGTACTTTCTTTAAAGTTTTTCATTTATCACTGTGGGAATGAGTAGCAAGCATTTACTTGGATTTTCACGTCTAAACCGTAGTAAATCAAAGATCACTCAAAAATGACCTCTGTTGTGTGCTACTGGTTATTAGATCTGGGCAGCTGCTCAGAATGATCTTTTTACCACTTCCTTTATTTTAGGACCAAAATCTTTGGAGAATTTGTGTTTAAAGTTAATATTCTTTATTTATGTAGCCTATAACTTACTATGAAATGCTCTTTTGTGTACATATTTTAAGTGATGGTGGCAATTTGAATTTCCTGGTAGCTTAAGATTGGGACATTTCTCTTAATTGCTCAGTGTGGTGGCAAGTCATGTGGAAGCTGGTGGTACTCTGCCAGCTGAACTTGAGAGATGAGTGTCAGCTTCTGGTCACTGAGGCACATGTGTGCTCAGCAGTGTTCTGAGCATTGTTCAAGAAGGAATAAAGAAGCACAGGCTCTACTTTAATAGATGACCGTGCAATGGAAATCATTTTGCATTTCTCCTTTCATTTTCATCCTTAGGTTTTGTTTGGTTTTTTCAAGGCTTGGGGCTATTCTATTATTTTGTATTGGTTGTGTTGCTTCATGTATTGGGTTTTTGGTTTGTAGTATTTGTTATTATTCATTAGTCTTTTTTGTAATGACCAAAGTATTCTGGTAAGTCATGCCATTTAGTTTACAAACTTGTATGGTTTTAGATCAGCTAGAGAGTGAGCTGTTAGGATGATGTGCCTTTGGAACTAGAATATAGAATTCTTCCATTGATTAACGTGCAGTGTAATGTGTGGAGCAATTTATTATATACTAGTTACTTACAGCTGTTTCCTTACACATACACTGTGTATCCCCTGCCCGTGTAAACCATTTCATTTAGATTTTTTTTAATCAGGTTATCCCATTAAGATGGTTGTAGTGTGATTTTTTTTGACATCAAGTATAAAGTATATAGTTTATTAACCATTAATGTTTCAATTAATGATTTAAATTTGAGTTCCATCACAACTTCTTAGAATGGATTGCTTAAATTCCTTATTTCCTGGTGCCATTTTGTGAGTGCTGTTTAGATTAAAAGAGAAATCCCTTAAAAGCTCATAAATTACAATTTTGCTACAATTCCAGTAGGGTCGTAGATTAAAACCAAATGAAATCAAAACAAAACAAAACAAAACAAAGGCAACTGAAACCACTAATTTAATATGAGAAATGTCAATTAATTTAAAAACCATTACCTGTACTCTGGTTTCTCTTCAAATCATATAAAATTTTCACCTTTTAAAAACCATTTCCCAACAGAGCTTCTGCAATTTTTATTATTGCTACAGAACCTGGTAGGTTTGACTTGAAAAGTCATTCCTCAAACTACCGAAAGCATGGATGTTTATTAGTTTAAAGAAATTACAAAAGAAATATATTATGTATTGAAGAACTTCAGATAATATAGAAGCATAAAAACTTAGTCCTTTTTCCCTCTCCCCTCTCTGCCCTGAGAATACTGTTCACAAGTTCATACCCAATGGGAAATGTATTCCTAACCATATTAGTTTCTGGTTTGTGTTTTAAGCAAAATGAGATTGAAGTAATAATGTTGTATAACTTGCTTTCCCCCCCTCCCAATCTTATATTGCGGTCCTCTTCTCATGTACAGCATATACAGATCTTATAGATAGTCTTTAGATCAGATCATACACGCCGTCGAAGACGACTTCACCTAGTTAGAGCAATACTATTAGTAATAATAGATAATAATAAGTAATGATACACAATGGTAATAGCGAACAGTTCTGGAATGCTTCCTTTGTCCCAAGCACTGGTGCAGCCCTTTGTACATACTGGTCATTTAATCCTCCCAGCGGCAGAGTGGAGGAGGCACTATTGTGCGGCATGCTCACACTGCGGGTGCAGTGTCCGAAACAGAGAGGGGTGCACTTGCTAGTCTCATGCCCAGAAAGCAGGTTGGGATTTGAACACGAACAATCTGGAATCTGAAGTCATACTCATCACCACTCTGCTTGACTGTGTCTCAGAGGCTAACTTATTTTCTGATCCAACAGTGGTGTTATCTATTATGTATTAGTCTGAATGTCCTCTCTGAGGCCCTTTTGATGTGGTTTACTGAAGTTTTACGTTTTTCAGATTTCAAGACACTCGGTTTTGCCTTGATTATGGAGCTCAATAAATAAGGAATTTAGTTTTGAAAAGAATTCACAAGTGAAGGGATTTTTTTTTTGGTATTTTTGTTTTTTTTTTAATTCACATGACTATATTTTAAAATAAAACTGTCAAAATACTGTCAAAGAGTAGATGAAAATTAATATTTCAGTAAATTCTGCTGTAAAATGTTGGGAATTGTGTATTTCTTTATGAATCTACCTGTCAGCTATACAATTCAGTTTTTATAGACTTAAAGAAAAAAGACCCCCAAACTATATAGGCAAGTTTCTGTAACTTGTTATTTGTACAGCCCCCAAGTAGGTTTGACATAGAAAGCAGTTTCCTGAAACTACTGAAAACTTGGATGTTAGCCTAACAAAAATTGAGGATAATATCAGAATTTTGATTACTGATTATTCTTGCTCCATTCTTCTTGCCTTTATGTCTCTCCTTTTCCCCTTATAATTAATTAGCCGTTTCTGCTTTTAGCATTGTGCTGCCAAAGCCAGCACATCCCCGTCTCTGCTTTTAAAATGTACTGCAAATCCATTTACCTCTCACCATTGCTATCCCTACTTAGTCCAAGCGAGTGGTTCTCAGTGGGGGATAGTCCCACCACCCCTCCCCCACTCCCACCTCCACCGATGGGGCATTTGGCCGTAGCTGAGACCTTTACAATTGTCACAAGTTGGCATCTAGTGAGTGGGTGGTGGCCAGGGATGCTGCTAATACCCGAGGATGTACAGAATACCCTCCAACAACAGAGAAAATTGTGTAGTCCAAATGCCATCAGTGCTAAGGTTGAGAAACCCTGGTCTAAGCCAAAATCATTTCTCAGTTGTGTTATTACAAAGTCTGCTCCAGGGAGCCACCCTGGTCCCCAGATTCTACTCTTCACAAAGCAGTATTAGTGTACTTCAAACATTTATTTATTTATTTATTACTTTTTTTAGGATTTTATTTATTTATGAGAGAAAGAGAGAGAGAGATAGATGGGGGTGGGGGGAGAGGATAGCGAGAAGCAGGCTTCCCAAGCAAGCAGGGAGCCTGATGTAGAGCTTGATCCCAGAATGCTGGGATCATGACCCGAGGCTGAAGGTAGAGGCCCAACTGAGTGAGCCATCCAGGTGCCCCAAAATCCATTTATTTTTTAAATGTAATATTTACACCTAACATGGGGCTCGAATTTAGGACCCTCAGATCAAGAATCGGATGCTCTACCAACTGAGCCAGCCAGGTGCCCCTAAAAAGTATTTCGAATCATGGGAGTTTATTTGATTAAAATTCTATAATGGCTTTTCATTAGATTTAGCATAAAGTCCAGACCTTTCCATGACCTTCTAGTCCTCCGATTCCCTTTATATATTCATACGCTCACACATCATCTCCCTCCAGCCTCTCATTGAATGTTACAATGACTTCAGCTGCAAACCTCTTTGTGCCTACCGCTCCATGCTGCTTTTGCCTGGCTGGTTCCCTCTTACTTATTCTATGTTCTTTTCAGCCCCACAGAGAGGCTTCCCTTGATTATTTTATCTAAATTGTCTTTCTTTCTTGTCCTCTCACTGTGGTTTTCCTTTTCTCTACTTTGTTTCTTCATAGCACCTTGGCTGTTGATTGACTGTCTCTTCCACTGGAATTATAAAGGTCTATGAGGCCAGAACTCATTGTCGTATAGCAAGTGTCAACAAGCATGCATTACCAAATTAAAATAACATTTTATGGGTATGGCTAAGTAGATTAGAGGAGGGTAGAAGTTGTCCCAAAGGGAAATGAGGCAGGCGACGTAACCATATGACAATGGCAACCCCTGTTCCCCAGGTGCTGTGCTGGCGCGTTTGTGGACGTTAGCTCTGCACGCCCCGGGAGCCTTCTGACCAGGCCTGCGTCGCCTGTGTGGCAGCCTGTGGGCTGGTGCCCCCAACATTTCCCTGGGATCTGGGGGAGGGTGGCCCTGCCCTCCACGGGTTTGTCCTACAGCCAGAGCGCGGCTCCGAGAGGCTGAGTTCCTCCCCTAACGAACTGACAGAAGGCAGCACAAGGATTCGAATCCTGCTCTTGCCTGACGTGCCTCTTTCCCAGCTGTTCCCCTTCAGCAGTTTCTGGATCTTAGGAAACAACTGTGGTTCGTGCCTTCCCCTTTAGCAGGCTTCGTGGGTTCCCCGTGTTTGACATGGGGACTACATTTTTAACTCCAGAGGCAGCAGTGTTTTGGTTTCAGGTAACTTAGGCCAAAAACGATCTACTTTTCCACTCTGTCCTGAGCCCATTGTTTCGTCAGCATTGTCTGCAAGTGAAGGACTGGCATTATGAGAGTGTGGTTTGAGCTCTGGACTGTTTTTAATCATTGGTTTTTTTTTTTTTTAAGATTTTTATTTATTTATTGACAGAGAGAGATCACAAGTAGGCAGAGAGGCAGGCAGAGAGAGAGGGGGAAGCAGGCTCCCTGCTGAGCAGAGACTCTGATGCGGGGCTCGATCCCAGGACCCTGAGATCATGACCTGAGCTGAAAGCAGAGGCTTTAACCCACTGAGCCACCCAGGCGCCCCTGGACTGTTTTTATTGGCAACGAAAAACCTACTCAAAATTTGAACTACATGTAAAATATATACTGTGTCACACATTCAAACTTGTATGACTGACCCCAAGTGTGTTTTATCGAAGTTTGCGAGCCTTGAGTGTTGGGTTGGAAGTCAGCAAGTCTGCGGCTCCTGCCACGGACCCTTTATTAGTCCCCATGAATTCTATCAAAGGTGGTCTCTTTTCCTTCCTTCAAAAGGAGCCTGGGGTCTCATGGATTTGTATTTTGAAAATCTGTGCCCCTTTACTTGGTTTGGTGAGAGTTTTTTTGTCGAATCCTGAGAGGTCATGTCTTCTCTACTTTCCCCAGCCTTCCCGGCTCCTAGGAATCAGGGTCCCCACGAGACGCCCTGGGGAGACCAAAGCCCAGGGTGGCCCACACTGGCAAACTGCTCAGTCTGCTTTGCTTCTGTCTGCTTTGCTATTTGAGGATTGTCTTGTGCTTCATGCTCTCTCGTATCCATTCTCCTACTACCTTCAAGTTTGTTTTTTTTTTTTCTTGGTTGACTTTTTTGTTTTTTCATTTCCAGCAGCTTGTCATCGGAATGACACACAGTCAGCAAAGTCAGCTTTAGACAGCTTTTTGCAGACAAGAACAACAAATTCACCAGTCAGGGAGCAAAGTGAGAGAAAAATGAAGAACAATATTAGAAAAGAACCCTTTGGGAAGCTGCACAAAAAATGTTATATTAAAATCGATACCAGGGCTTGACCTTTTGTGGTACTGTATATTTTAAAGCCTTCTATTGATTCTCTTTTAATAACATGTTTATTCTAGTTTACTGACATAAGCCTAGGGAGAATACAAAAAAGAAAAGATCAAATTCTTTATTATGGTGGTCATTTAAATTTGTGTCAGGCATTTTTCATGGCAGACTGGTGTTATCTTTATGTATTTAATATATATCATTCTTACACAATATATAAGACTAAGAGGTTATAAAAATGGCAAAGTGATTTTTTAATTTACTTTTGCTGAAGGTATGCCTGGCCTTGCTATGCCATAGAAGTGTGGCACCCTGCCGCCACCACCCCCCCTTTACGATTTTCTTTCTTTTCTGCATGTGTGCAGAAGACAGAAGAGTCTCATTTTGAATTCCACCCCCCCCCACCCCCAGAAAACATTGGTAGTAAAATCTACTAGTTCTGGGACCATTTGGAAACAATTCTATGCATAAAGACTGCTGTCTCTGACTGTATAACTAATGGCAGAATGCCGAAGAATGGGAAATTGCCTTACCTGACCCTTTTGATCACTCAATCTTGTCATTTCAGAGGCAGAAATATTCATGGCTTTGCTATGTAAGCGGCCATTCATTGTTCGATCAGGAAGACAGCCCTCTTCCGGGTGTTGTCCAGTCTTGAACTGATTGCACTGTGTGCTCATCTCCTCCAGTTTTTCCCATTAGGAGAAAAACAGGATTAATCTTCATACCTCATTCCAATGATTTTTCCCCAACATATAGATATCAAGAGGTATCCAGAACAGCAGGAAGGACTTGAAAGATACACCTGGAAAGGTTATCCTGTAAATGGCAAATTAAATGAGATTCAACCTGTAGAACATCAAGTTAATAGGCTTGGGGAGAAATAGGATGCTCGGATCTAATTCACGGTTTTAATATAATAGTCCTGTTGTTTATGGGACATCTGATAGCACATGTTGGGAAGCCAGACAGCAATTCCAGGAAGGCTGTAATGAATTAGAGGACATTTTGAAAGGGCAAATAAATTAATCAAGAAGCTGAGAGAATCAGAAGATTGGAGACATATATTGTAGCATGGTGGGGAGAGAGCTCAGCAGGGATGTAGCTCAGGGTCCCTGAGGAGGTCCAGAGAGTTTAGAGTTTGCCCTCCCTGTGAGTCCTTAAGTGCTGTGGGCGTCTGGAGGCAGCAGCAGCGGCCATGTCGGGGCCACCTTCTCTGCCCACTTCCAGTGGCCCCTCAGGCACTTGATAAGGGGAATTGGCTCCTGAGCTCCCGCCTGTCGCCTGTCACCGAACCCCTCTAGAGTCTGTCTCTGCTTGTTTATCTTCCTTTGTTCTATAGTTGATTCTTTCTTATAGCCCTGTCTGCTTTCCTGTGTTCTTTCATCCCCTCACCTGTACTATCTTCCTAATACCTTAGATCTATGGAGAAAAGCAAATCAGAGGTACACAGTAGTAATGTGTTTTATTCTAATTACCAAAGTAATGTGTGCTGTATCCTAAATGAGAGAAAAGAAGCTCAACAAAGTGAAGAAAAAAATGAAAATTGCCATAATCCTCATCATGCATATAAAACCATTATAAATATTTTGGTACACCGACACATCTACGTGGGGGAAAATAACAGAAGTGGTGTCATATGGTCACTATTTTTTTATTTTATTTTTTAAAGATTTTATTTATTTGATAGAGAGAGAGAGAGATCACAAGTAGGCAGAGAGGCAGGCAGAGAGAGAGGGGGAAGCAGGCTCCCTGCTGAGCAGAGAGCCTGATGCAGGGCTCAATCCCAGGACCCTGAGATCATGACCTGAGCAGAAGGCAGAGGCTTTAACCCATTGAGACCCAGGCGCCCTATTGTTTTATTTTTGTTCTTAAGATGTATTGTGGATGTTTTGTAATTGGATAATGTCATGGTAGTTCGTCATTAGACACTTAGCCTTCCAAATAGTTCAAATGTTTCACTACTGTGAACACTGCTTTGACTCTCCTTGTTATTAAATTTACACATATCCAGTGTTATTTCCTTTCCTATTATAGTACTACCCAGTATTTCTTCCTTGGGTTAAATTTTTACAAGTGGAATTACTAGGTCAAAAATTATACAAAGCAGGGGCACCTGGGTGGCTCAGTCGGCTAAGCGTCTGCCTTCGGTTCAGGTCATGATCCCAGGGACCTGGGATTGAGCCCCATGTCCTGCTCCCTGCTCATCAGGGAGCCAGCTTCTTCCTCTCCTCCCTGCTGTGCTTTATCTCACTATCTCTGTCGCTCTCTCTGACTTTCTCTCTCAAATAATTAAATAAAATCTTTAAGAAAAAGATTATACAAAATATTTTTGCCAACATACCTTCAAGAAATTGTGCTAGTTATCTCACTACCAATGATTCCGTGCTTTTGTCTCACTGTTGCAGATTTTGGGAATATAGTAGTAAAAGCAGTGTTACATTATGCCCATATGATCATACTTTATCATATATGTTTATTTGGCTAGTGTTTTCATTAATTTTACATGGGTGGTTCTTAATGGGATGGAGTAGCCTTTTTGTTGGTCTTCCTGTTACTGAAGGGGTGCTGTGAGACTTTAGGCACCTACTAAATAACTTGCCAGATAATTTTGGGTCATCGTTAAGTCAGTATAGACTAAAAAACTCAGTTTAAACTATTAATCAGTTTTTTAAAAAGATTTTATTTATTTATTTATTTATTTGATATATAGACTAAAAAACTCAGTTTAAACTATTAATCAGTTTTTTAAAAAGATTTTATTTATTTATTTATGTATTTATTTATTTATTTGATATATAGAGAGAGAACAAGTAGGCAGAGAGGCAGGCAGAGAGAGAGGGGGGAGCAGTCTCCCCATCGAGCAGAGAACCCGATGTGGGGCTCGATCCCAGGACCCCGAGATCACGACCCGAGCTGAAGGCAGAGGCTTAACCCACTGAGCCACTCAGGCGCCCATCAGTTTTTTTTTTTTTTTTAAGATTTTATTTATTTATTAGAGAGAGAGAGCAAGCGTGAGTCAGGGAGACCAGAGGACAGAGGGAGAGGGAGAAGCCGGCTCCCCGCTGAACAGGGAACCGAAAGCAGGGCTCAATCCGAGGACCCTGGGATCGGGATCATGACCTGAGCCAAACGTGGACTCTTAACCGACTGAGCCACCTCGGCACCTTATTACTCAGCTTTAATCCCTTGTTAGCTGTCTCTAGATATAAAAACCTGTCACAAAACCCTGTGTACAGCTGATGAGAGACAGTAGACTCACAGTAGTGAGAGACAGTATGTGGTTGGCGGGCTCTAGTAGCCCTGGAGTGAACTTTGGTATTTCTCAAATTGCACAGTGGATCTGGTCTAAACGTGATTTGGCTAACCCATCAACACCATGTTGTATTGACGAATGTATGATTGTGTCCTAAGATCAGGTGTCAATAGAAGAAATAAACCAGCTTTCAGATGTGTCCAGCTTCCTAAACCATGCCCCGCACACAGTTAGTACTAAATAAATATTTGTTGAATGTTGAATTTGGCCATACTTTGATCTTTTAAAGGATAACACAGTGTTTGCTTTTTGCTCGCTACAAAAAAATGAAAGGAAAATCAAATAAATTTGAAGGTTGAAATGAAAAACCTGTGGCAAGTGAAGTGGACGACTGAAGTCTAGGCTTAAAGAAATTGCATTGCTTACTCTTTTATTTTTTGTATCTTGATTTTCTATAGTCACCTAGTTTTATTTTATTTTATTTTATTTTTTTAAAGATTTTTTTAAAAATTTATTTATTTGACAGAGAGAGAAAGAGAGAGAACACAAGTAGGCAGAGAGGCAGGCAGAGAGAGTGGGGGAAGCAGGCTCCCTGCTGAGCAGAGAGCCTGATGTGGGGCTCGATCCCAGGACCCTGAGATCATGACCCGAGCCGAAGGCAGAGGCTTTAACCCACTGAGCCACCCAGGCGCCCCTAGTCACCTAATTTTAAATTTGTAATTCTTGCGGTTATTTTCTTGTGTTTATCTTATTCTAAAACACATAAGTAAATATTTTTGCTGGAACGCTTCTTGATTCCGGACTAATAACAGATGCAGAAGACAAGCTAGACACTCAGTTTCAGCCCAGAGCTGGGGGAGGGGGGAGGGGGTTGAGAGTGTGCCTACCCTTTACCCTTATTACGTCCCCTGTGCAGGTGAATATAGTAGACACGGAAATGGCGTAGAGATGGGAGAGATTTCCGGGTGTGCACGTGTGTGTTTGTACAGAACTGGGAATCAGAAGACCAGGGTTCTGGTCTTTCCCTGTCCACTGTTTGAATGTGGCCGAATCACAGAATTAACTCATATCTAAAAACATGGAAATAGTTTTGAAAGAGTATGATCCTACTTGTCTCCTGGTGTTGTGAAGATCAAATAATATATTGCAGTCGTATTGGCCCTATAAACTTTTATAATAATGCTATTTTTAATAATAAAAGTAATGACAGTTATTACCACAGCTACTCCTACTACAACTATTAATCTCTTGAATAAACTCTCTTCTTATCGCAAATATGACAGTAGAGATGTGATGCAGACGTTTAACCAGCAGGATCCAAACAGACTTTCTTCATTTTGCTGTATTGTGGTGATTAGACTCCATAGATCACTGAACCAAAATAAAAAGTTTCTGTATTTGAAAATTTTCTTCATTGCAAAGTATTGTGCTGGTTTAAGGAAGTTTCTTTTCTCTTTTCCCTTTCCTACCCCAGGTCTAGAGACTGTTCCCCCTTCACACTGCTTTTTTACTCCTATTATTTTCATCTGCTACTAAATTATCCCAGTGTTTAAATTGCTGTTCTCCTTCTCTTTTTGGGTTAGCATATTTATCATAATTCGTGTTCTACCAAGAGGTTAGTTAACCTGACCTCTCTGCTGGCTACTGTTTGAAATCTTGGTTCCATTCGAGCTTTATATTATGAGCTATCTGTACTTAGAAGCTAGCTTTTCTGAAACTGTCCTTTTGCTCTCATGGCCTGCTGCTTATACAGTACAATCAGTCTTATTTTCTGGGACTCTGAAGCTGCTCTGGTATTTTTCCTCAGGGGATGGCGTATTAGTTTGCCATGGCTGCCGTAAGAAAATGCCATGGACTGAAACAATAGAAATTTATTTTTTCATAGTTCTGGAGGCTGGAAGTCCAAATTAAAGTGTTGTCCGATCTGATTTCTCCCAAGTCCTGTCTTCTTGGCTTGCTGATGGCTGGCTTCTCTCTGTGTCTTCATCTGGCTTCCACCCCCCAGTTCGAGAGCATCCTTGGTGTGTCTTCTTGTTGTAAGGACACCAGTCATGTTGGATTGGGGCCCCGCTTTCATGACAGCATTTAACCTAAGTTACCTCTGTAAAGGACCTGTCTCCAAACATTGTCATGTCCTAAGATTCTAGAGGTTAGGTCTCCAAAATAACGAATTTTGGAGGAGACACACTTCAGTCCGTAACAGAGGGATAGACTGATAATATACATGTCAAGATCGATGAGTATAGTTTTATAGTTTTCCCTCAGCCCGAAATTTTCATATTAAATCTTTTAAGATATCTTTCAGGTCTAAAATTTTAAGTGTTTCTTGTCTTTTTTTTTTTTTTTTTTTAAGATTTTATTTGCCAGAGAGGGAGCAAGAGCGAGACAGCACAAGTATGGGGAGCAGCAGGCAGAGGGAGAAGCAGACTCCCTGCTGAGCAAGGAGCCCAATGTGGGACTCCATCTGAGGACCCTGGGTTCATGACCTGAGCTGAAGGCTGATGCTTAACCTCTGGAGCCACCCAGGCACCCTCTGAGTGTTGACTTTCTAATGGGAGTTATTTTTATCAGGACTCTCCACTGATTATGGCTTGAAGTTTAAACAGGGTTAGGGTCAGGATTTATTGATTTGTAAGGATGATGTCATATGTTCTTATTTGTCTATTTTTATCTAAGCAGGTATGTTGGTAGTAGTAAAACAAATGAGCCAAAGGGTAGCCACTCAAAGGTGGCAGATTAAATGGGCAAGATCTTGAACTGAAAGCTCTGAGCCTCTGCAGATAGATGTAAAACAGAGGACTGTGTAAATTTGATTGTGACCACTAATTATAAATGGTAGTGCATTGTCACAGGAAGGGAGGAAGTAAAATTGGTCTTTACAGTCACATAGTACTTTTTTACTCCCACATATGATGAACAGTGACAGAATTATCATTTCTTCAGTTACCACATTTTTGAGCCATGTGAGATATTTAACCAGTTTTATGTGCCTCACACAGTTAAAAATAAAAGCTTGGTAGTTGTATTTGTTATTTTAAACTTAGCTTTAAAAAAAGTAATGGTCTCCTGTGTCTTCCCATAGAGCTGACCTGAACCCAGAGAGGTTAATTTACCATTCAAAGCCCATTTTTAAAGCACACAGGTCTCAGGTATTTTTAAGAGCATGTTTGCCAATTCTGTACTTCTTTAGCCCTAGAAACATACGTCTTAAGGAAATTTTTAAGAATTGGCAATAGTGGGAGTTTCAGGTTCTAGGAGTCTTCCACAAATCGTGTTGCACGTTGTCTTTGAAACATTTATCTTACCTGACAAACTAGTTTCTGAGGTTCATCTTGATTGATTTTAATACATAGATCTTTAATACTTTTGGGATTTATTTTTTCAAATATCTTAATTGACCTCATTAGTTATTTACATCTTTTCACCCCATTTCCATGCTCTCTTTTATATATATATGTATATATATAATATATAAAAATTTATAAATAACAAATATATAAATACATATATATAGCATTTCCTAGAAATTTAAATACAAGTTTTATTTTTCAGTGATTAAGCCATTTTATTTTACCATGAAATCTGTAATGAAAATGTATAATAATGTCACTTATTTTCATTTTTATTCTTGTTTAATTTCTTCTTAAATGAGTGGTAACTTAATATCATTGTAACATTTACGGCCTATATGAGCGTACTGTATATGAGGATTTCAGGAGGCATCATTATTGTGTGACATTAAATGGAAGAGCAGTTTTAATAAAGGTCCTGTAGATATTTGAAAAGGAAAAATTTGAAAATGTGTCCCTATTTAAATAGTACTCCCATTCAAAGTTAATTGTATTAAAGCAAGCTAAAAGTGAATTAGAAATTGAAGCAGTGTTATAGCCTCTAATAGTTTTGTAATGAGTGGTCTTTTTTTGTAGTACTTACCTTCATGCAGGTTATCTCTCTGTATAAAGAATGCCCTTTTTGAACTGTTAAGTACTACAAATAAAATTATTTTAGTCGTAGGAAAGTCTAGTTACATGGATTTCTTCCATTATAGTAATTATAAATTCACCTACATTATGGGAGGGGCAGGAACGGACTAAAGGTTTCCTGATGGAGATCCGATTTGACTTTTAGCTTTGCCTTTTAGTAGTCTGTGATCTTGAATAACTGATTTACCTTCTCAGTTCTCTTAGTGGTAGAATTAGGTTAGTAAGAATACCTACCTCATAAGCATTTTTAAAAAAGATTTTATTTATTTATTTATTTGAGAGGGAGTGAATGTGAGAGAGATCACAGAAGGAGAGGGAGAAGCAGACATGCTGCTGAGCTGAGAGCCCAATGCGGGGCTCGATCCCAGGACTCTGGAATCATGACCTGAGCCAAAGGCAGTTGCTTGACCAACTGAGCCATCCAGGCGCCCTGATAAGATTGTTTTTAAGTGAAGGTTAAATAAGATAATATATATAAATTGCCTGGCACACATTAAACTTTCCATACAAAATACTTATTTTTTACACAGAACTTTTGTCTCTTCGAAGAGTGTGATGGTTAAGAGTGTGGTTTCAGGCGTCAGACTGCTTGGGTTTGAATTCCAACTTTATGGGTTACTAGTTCGGAGACCATATAGTAAATTACTTACTTCTTTAGAGGTCAATTTCCTCCTATGTAAGATAGAGGACAATAATTAACACCCACATTGGGATATCTTCAGGGCTACTTTGAGAACTAAATGGGACATTCCATGTAAAGTTCTTAGAATAGCACAGTGACTCACACAGAATCACAGAACATGTACTCCATATATGTGATTGTCCATCCAACCATCCATGTATTTCAGAGGATTATTCTATAGTTGAATAGAGAGAAAAACCTACCTGCTGTCTTCTGCATGTGCCCTTTCTCATTTCCTCTTGCCTTCATCAATTTCCAAGGAGTGTAGAAAATCTCTTTGTTGTTGAAAATGCAAGCAAAACAGGCTAAGTGAAGCTAGATAAACTTTTTTTTTTCTTTTGCATGAGCCATTGATTGTGTTTCTTCAAGGGTATGCCATGCCTAGTTCCAAAAGTGCTAAGCGGGAGAAATGAGATCAGGCATTTTTTTCTTCTCAGATTAACAAGTGGTCGAAAAATAATCAACTTTTAGTTTGAAAAAAACAGTCCTTTTAGTTAATATAGGTGTTAAAATTGATAATGATGCTAAATGGTTGATTCTTATGTATTGATGCTTTCACTTTTTCTTTTAAAGATTTTATTTATTTATTTAGAGTAGTGAAACAGTAATATGCCATGAGCTGAGAACTGATGAGAGAGAGGTTTTAGTGGACACCTCCTTATTGCTTTGAAATACTAGGAAGAAAGATACCTAACTTGTACGTAGATAAATCTTTGAGACTTAATGTAGCCCTGTGTTGTTCTATGGCCACAAGTAATTATTAAGTACTTGAAGTGTGGTTGCTCTGAATTGAGATCTGCTCTAAGTATAAAATACAGATTTCAAAGATTCAGTGTGAAAAAAAGAATATAAAACAGCTCTTTAATTTATAAAAATATCTCTTTAATTGTATTGATTATTTGTGGAAATAATTATTTTGAATGTATTCAGCTAAATAAAATACATTGTTCAAATTAATTTGACCTGGCTCTTTTTACCTTTTAATGTGGCTTTTAGAAAATTTTATATTATTTTTTTATTTTAAAGATTTTATTTTTTTATTTGACAGAGAGAGACAGAGATCATAAGTAGGCAGAGAACCAGGCAAAGAGGGAGGGGTAAGCAGGCTCCCCTGCTGAGCAGAGAACCTGATGCAGGGCTTGATTTCAGGACCCTGGGATCATGACCTGAGCTGAAGGCAGAGGCTTTAACCCACTGAGCCACCCGGGCGCCCCACTTTTAGAAAATTTAAAATTACATTTGTAATTTTCACTACATTTCTTTTAGTCGGTGTTACTCTAACGTCTTATTTAAACAATTCATTTGCATAAAAATGGCAACATCGCAAAATTGAAAAAAACTCAGCCCAGTACCTCCTCTTTTTCCCCAGTGGTAACCAACATTAACAATTGCTAGTGCATTCTTCCTGCCATTTTTCTAAGCATACTGTGCTGCTCTTAAGTACTTTTTAAAAGAGAATATTCATAAAAGCTACTATAATTTAATATAGATTTTTGGATTAAGGTGGGTAAAAAGTGCCAAGTGAGTATCTATCTGCCTTTTTGTCTCAGTTATTCACACTTGAGGGAAGTCTAATTACTGAATCTATGTTCCCTTAAAGAGACACCATCATTACCTGCAGGAGCATCAGTACCAGTGCTTAGGAGGAATTAATTAATTTTCATTGAATTTGTAGCATCAATTTTTTAAAATGGTTTAACAGAAAAAAATTAACTCTCACTGATTATGGTAGTAATTAAGGTTTTATTACCTGTCATTGGCAAACTTTTCAAGTTTTCTACAGTAGACATTTTAAAGCATTTGTATTTTTATTTGTTTCTTTTTGGTATAATTGTTACAATTGCTGATCTGGTAAAAACGGAATAGAAGTAACTTAATAGTATTGTATAAGTGTTGTGATATAAACGAAGGAATGACACTTGTTGATGGTAGAGTCACTGATTTTTTTTTTAACATGTTTTGTACACTATTTTTTTTTTTTGTACAGTATTCTAAGCACATAATAAGTGCTTGGTAAGTACTTTAATGGTTAAAACATGTTATAAGTTGAATTTGTAGAGCCCTATCACTTGGTAATTTTTCTTTTTTCCATATTGAGAAGATACTTTGTAAACTATCAAAAAATGACATCAATGGATGGTAGAAAATATTTCACCCACATATATGTTCATTCTGCTGCTTTTTTATGATCAAGATATGTAACTGTTCATTATACACTTGGAAAGAATATGCATTCTCTAACTGTTGGGTGTAGGGTTATATACACGTACATTAGATAAAAATTGTGTTCAAATCTATAGGCTTATTGTGTTTTTGTCGTTTCATACTAAGTCATCTGCTAGTCTTTGTAAGAGCTGTGTTAAATCTGTGATGGTGAATTTGTCAATTTTGTCTGTATTTCTGGCAGTTTTTGTTTCGTATAGTTTGAGGCTAAGTTATTACAGGTTGAACATTATATCTATTCCTATTTATTTGAATCTTTTGTTACCGTCATGTAGTCATCTTTATCTCTAATGACACTCTTTAACCTAAAGTCTATTTTGCCAATATTAATATAGCTACACCAGCTTCCTTTTGGTAAGAGTCTGCTAATTAAATTTTTTTCCATCTTTTTATTTTCAGTCTTTTTGTATTTTAATGATTTTGCTGTATCTCCTATAAACAGTATGTAGGTGGATTTTTATAATCCAGTCTATTAATCTGTGACTTAACTGGCAAGTTCAGTCCAAATTACGCCTATTATGATCACTTATATACTTAGAATTATTTCTGCCATTTTGTGCTTTTTGTCTCTTTTTTCCTCCATTCTTCTGTTATTTTAAAGTTATTTTCTCCTTTTTTTTCTAGAAATTAAATGCAGCAGCATAGAAATTGCTGCCGTCTCCTCTTTTCATTCTAACAATCACAGTGATAATCCAAGTGAAGGTTTTTTGTAGGCCCTTCCTGGTTCATTGTAGTTGCTCAGTAAATGTCACATAGATTTTTCTGTGTTTATTCACTTTGGTGTAATGCTTTGAGTATGACCTAGTGCTTAACAGTGTCATTTACTTTGATTCTACAATAATCATTTGACATAAGGTGTTACTATTTCCAACTTCTTATGAGAAAAACCACCAGCTCAGTAAGGTGGTATTGATAAATTCAGTATGGCAGAGTAGAATTTTAAACTCAGATGTTGTAATTCTAATGTTTTAGTGATTATTGACATGGCCGTTATGAACTGTGAATGCAGATAAATATTGGAAACTGAGCCTTCTTTTCATCCTTTGAAATAGGGTTTTATTTTAAAAGCACAATAATATTAACATTCGAGTTATTCCTTCACAGCCCTTTCTTCACAGTTCTGTGGTTTTGGGTATTCACTGATTTTGATAAATCTCTTTCTTATTGCTCTTCATATGCTTAGTTTTAAGACGGGATTGTTTGCAAATAAGTCAAGTCCAATAATGTGTGCATTAGATTGACACACTGAACCAACTTCACTGTGTGATCCTTTAGATTAGGTACTTAACCTTTACAGAAGATAAGGAGATAAGTTATTTGATAGGAAGTTAAAACTTTATAGTTTCACACATTTTTAAAAAGAGGAATAATCAAATTGACATGTTGATATAATTGGTAGTTTTGATTTTTAAATGTATTTGAATGCGGACTGCCCAACATTACCTTTATGATAACCCCCCCTTTTCCCACCTCTTGGCACAGACATATGAGCTCCTAGTAATTTAAAAATTCTGATGAATGACACTTGATAAACGATGTGATGTTGTGCATACTGATAAGCGCTAGAAATTCAGTTGGTGAAGCATCAATTTCACACCTGAGACCTCAGCTCAAAGTTTAGGTTAAAGGTTTGCCTGGAGTCTGTAGTCTTTTTCTCAGGTCCCCTGATAAATGCAGTGATTCCAAACCACATTTTTCTTTTGCATCAAATCCAGGCAGCACTCTGAATCATTAAATATTAAACCTTATATTCAAGAACATTATTCACTCATTAATATTGCATTGTGGCCTAAACTGCATTGTTCAAAACATTTTAGGATGTTATGCAAGTCTGTCAAAATATATTAACAAACTTAGTCATGTTGAACTAAGCAAAAAAATGACAAACTGTTTGCACCACAAACGTGTTGCAGTTACATTTTTGTACAGTGTAAGCATTTTGAGTTGGGATATTTGGAAATCACTGTAAAGATAAAATGGATGGCAATGGAAGCCAGATGGAATGAATATTCATCTTCCACGTAACATCTGCTATATATCTTAATGAAATTTATAGTTCTCCCTGAAATTTTTCTTCCTTGACAGTATTTATTTATCTTTAAAATTATTCTAACCAGGACTTGAATACGAGTTAGTACAATTCTAGCTGCTTATAAAACTGAAGTATCTAATTCAGGGACCATTTTTCAAATCCCCAAGAAGGCTATCATCAATGCAGAATCGAAGCTAGATAGGCCTCCTGTGAACTGTGGAGGAACTGGAACACTTTTGATACTCGGCAAGTGTAAGAGAGTGATCGAGTTCAAGCCTTGGTCTCTGGGACCAAATTTGTTCTGGATTGCTGTGAACGCATCTGGTTTCTTGCTGCTTTCACAACTCTGTTAGTTACAGTGAGAAGCTATAAAATTCTTCCATGAAGGAAAATGATCAGAGGCATTTTTGTGTCTAAAATTGTTCCTTCTTAAAAAAAAAAAAAAGAAAATAAATCCTTTTTCTGGTGGAATAAGGAAAAACCAAGTAGTAAAAGGTGTGATAATACACAATTGATGAGATACATTGTTTTTGTGTGGTGGCAAGACCACATTTTATGAGCTTTATCTGAAGTAGGATTACATTGATTATATTATACATTAGGGTTATTGACATTTAATGGGTTAGAATTTAATGAGGGCGCTCAGTAAGAGAGTGTAGGTTGATTTTAAAATATCCTTGATTACTTAAATATTTTTGAACGGGGCATGAATAAATTTTCCTGTGATAGTGGATCAGAAACCTTGTTAAGTAGCCTATGGGCTCATCTTGGACACCTACAGCTGTTATTTCAAAGAAGGTAGAAATGGGTATTGTGAAGTAAATAATGAAGGTGGCACAGTGAATTCCTGCTGGCTGCGAGTTAAATTATTCATTTTGTTAGTTTAGCTAACATGGTTCGTGCTGCGTGGGATCGGAGCACTATGTCAGTGACTAATATTGCATAATTAAAAAGCCTTAGTTCCTCAGGCCAATAGTATAGCTGAAATTTAGAAAAGGTTGTTAACATTGTGGAAATACAGTTTTATTTGCGTAAGTAGATGTGGTTTACCTAATCATTTTGAAGTTTTTCCGTTATTAAACATTTGTGTATACCACGTAGGCAGTGTGCCCGGGATGTTTTTAACTGTAGTTAATCTTGCAATTCCTTCCCCTTGCTTTGCTTACCACCCACAGTGTTTTTCTTCTGGATAGGCTGCGCGGGAGTAAATGGTCCGGCTCAAAAGCCTGAAGCCTGGTGAGCACACTCCCTTCTCACTGCAACACTGCAGTTCCTTTTCTCACTTAGAATTATGTTGCAGATCAATGAAGGGGACTGCTTAGCTATTTATGTTAAACTGAAATGTTAATGTATTACCTTTACAGTCTTGGTAGTTCTGACGAAAGAAGGACCTAACAGAGGCCTCTCTGAATTTCTGTGTTCTGCCATACCTAGTATGTTGTAGTCATAATCAACATGGCTGTAATCTTTAGTTTATGCTTCTTCACTTAATGTCATTTTATATACAGATTATACCTTTGGAGCAGTGGTGTAGCAGAATTTCTGAACCTCGGGCATCTGTGAGTAGGGGGAGAGAGTGGAAGCACATTCTGGATCGTCTCTTAGCCACTTGTTGCCACATAACATCGCTGCCTGTGTTTGCTTTTGCAGGTGCATTATGGCCAAATGACAAAAGATGAGGGGCTCTGTCAGGGAGGGAAGAAAGACTAGATGTGTATGTTAATGTAATTGAATTGAAACACTGGGCATTTTACTTTGGGAGGCTTTAAGCATTTTGATTCCCACAATCAAGATTATGTAGTACAGTAACGAGCACATGGTTTTTAGAGTCAGAAATCTTTCTACATCCTTTCTTGCATGATTTTGAGCAGTGTGTTTAACTTCTCTCCGCTTCGGTTTCTTTCGCTCTGAAAGATGAATAACTACTACTCTGTGGGATTTTTGTGAGGATTGAATGAAATAATGTACATAAAACACCCGTTAAAATACCTGGCACAAGGAGATACTCCCTAAATGGTAGCTATTATAATATTATTAGTTGAATATTATGTATATTTTTTCATTTAAATGGAGGAAGTTGTATGTGAAAGTCTTCAGTACTCAAAATAACAAATGAATGACTATGACTAGTCATAACAAATGAAATGGACTAGAGAGTAAAAGGACCACATGGGTCTGAATGCCTTTTGTTAGAGTGAATTGGAATTGTGTTCTGGTAGACCCCTTACCAGCAAGGCCTCGGTGTCCTGCAGGCCCTAGGTCTCCTGTAGGTTGATTCCTTGTATCTACACTAGGGGCCACAGATCGAATTTGCAAAAAAAAAAAAAAACAAACATTTTTAATGCATTTTCGTTTCAGGCGGCTCCATTTATTTCTTGCATTGTTATCTTTGATGTGAATTCTGAGTGGCAATAATTCTTGTTTCTTAAAGCATGTCTGTGATTTTTTACTTTTGAGTCAGAGATGGAAAATATCAAGTGAGGGAATGAACATGAACCCTAGAATGAGGGTAGGTAAAGTCATACAGTATTTCGCATTTTCGGCTCTGGTGATAGTCTTTCTGCTCTCTCATGTTCTGTTTAAATGTGAAAATTAAATGAAATCCAGTATACTGGTTAGTGTGGCTTTCAGATCAATGCGTTTTTATTAGAATTTGTTTTTTCTTTAGCATGATTTCATAGGGAATGCTAGAAATAAAACTTTTGCCCAAGAATGAGTTTTTAGCTGATGAATAGTGTCAGAGAGGCATGCAAATTGGTTGCTGTTATCTAGAAAGAATGTATTGTGGAGCTGGCCTTGTGGGTGCCGATGTTGTTGTCCTCGCTGTGCAGGCCGAGGTGACTTGTAACAGAAGGATGAGCTTGGTCTAAGGGACAGGACCTGTTCAGCTCTTGGTATGTCTTTTGAGGTTACAGAGCAGTCGAGGTGAAAAATATAGGGCCATCTTTATTCACCTGTGAGAACGATGGATATTCTTTTCTAAGGTCTGTGTTTGACTAGCTAATAATAACAGTTGTGGCTATGCTCAATGATGTAAAATTTGATTCTTTTTTTAAATTAACGTATAGTATATTATTTGTTTCAGGCATACAGGTCTGTGATTCATCAGTCTTACACAATTCACAGCACTCACCATAGCCATGCCCTCCCCAGTGTCCATCACCCAGCCACCTCATTCCTCCCACCCCTCTCCACTCCAGCATTCCTCAGTTTGTTTCCTGAGATTAAGAGTCTCTTACGGCGGGGTGCCTGGGTGACTCAGTGGGTTGAAGCCTCTGCCTTTGGCTCGGGTCATGATCTCAGGGTCCTGGGATCGAGCCCTGCATAGGGCTCTCTGCTCAGTACGGAGCCTGCTTCCCCCTCTCTCTGCCTGCCTCTCTGCCTACTTGTGATCTCTCTCTCTCCCTGTCAAATAAATAAATAAAATCTTTTTTTTTTTTTTTAAGATTATTTATTTATTTATTAGAGAGAAAGACTGAGAATGAGAGGGGAGAAGGTCAGAGGGAGAAGCAGACTTCCCGCAGAGCCGGGAGTCTGATATGGGACTCGATCCCGGGACTCCGGGATCATGACCTGAGCCGAAGGCAGTCACTTAACCAACTGAGCCACCCAGGCGCCCAAAATCTTTTTTTTTTTAAACAAGACTCTCTTATGGCTTGTTTCCCTCTGTGGTTTCATCTTGTTTCATTTTTCCCTCCCTTCCCCTGTGATCCTCTGTCTTGTTTCTCGATATCAGTGAGATCATATGATAATTGTCTTTCTCTGATTGATTTATTTCACTTAGCATAATACCCTCTAGTTCCATCCACATCGTTGCAAATGGCAAGATTTCGGTTTTGTAAAATTTGGTTCTGAAGAGGCTGTGTATCCTTTTGTTGTAGAATATTTCCATTAGTTTCTTTGAGAACTGAATTGGTCTTGGAGCATCTACTCCTTTAGTGGAGGGTGGGGGGGGGGGTTGTCTTTCTGTTTCACGGACAACTTCATTAGGCTCTTCAGTTTTCCAAAGAGGATGTCACTCTTCTCTCAGGCTGACCTTTGCGGCAATTGGCTGCACATTTCACCAGGATTATAGAATAGGTGCTTGCCAGGGAATTTAATCTTGAACTTAGCTACTGTGCAATATTTAATCAAAGCAGTGTTCTGCGATATAGGCATTCTGTCTATTCCTTGATTCCCTAAGACCTGTCCTTCAATTATGCTTGATTATTATTAGCTGCAAAACTGGACCATGCTGTTCTGTCCGTATGTGAAATTGCTCTTATTTGATTGTGTAGGTATTAATAGTTTTCACCATGCATGTATTACATATTATATATTATATGTATGAAGACTTCATAGTGTTTATAGTGCAGGGGAGCTGTGTTATACCCCAAGGTTTCTTTTTAGGAAAATGCACCTTATAGTGAAAAGGCGATATAGGGAGATTATTTCCATAAGAATTAATTTACAGTGCCCTGGATTGTTTTATCCAGTGCTTTTAATCAGTTAAACTCTGCCTTTTAAAATGCTTTAACAAACCCGTTAGCGTTAAAGAATAAAAAACAGAAGAGGAATGTCAAAAGTGGAGAGGATTTTAGGGAGTTGAGGGCTTGAAAGCATCTAAAGCATCTCCACCGTCCTTCCATTTCCATTTCTGTCACATTCCCAGCTGCCGCTGGTTAGAGCGTGTGGTGGATGGGTGGGAGCCAGTGGGCTAGTTTGGACAGAGCACAAGGATCACCAGAATGGGCCCCCGTCTGTCTGAATGCTTGTCAGAGAACCTTTTGTTTTCCATGTCCCCACCAACCCGTCTGGGAGAGAGATGGGAACAGAGAGACTTTCTCCTGGTTCCCTTGACAGGAGGATGAAAACCACTGGGCCCCAAGGGCGGAGCCTGCCTGGTCTTCCACCAGGGAACAGGTATGTCTGCTAAACACAGCCCAGCAGCTGGGCCTATGCCCTGGCGAGCAGGCGTGTGAAAAGAAGGCCCTTGCTGGACACTGCAGCCAGACAGAAAGACAAATAAGAGGAGCGCTCCAAAAAGGTGCTTCCAGCAAGAACTGTTGGAATATTTCACTGGTGCTTTTGATGCGTTGTGGCAGTGGCAACTGTTGCCACTTGATTGTAAGAAACATTGATTTTAAGGCGCATCTTGATTTTATAGATATTGAAGGATGGGAAAGGTAACGCCATGTTATAATTGATGAAAGAGATCAAATCATAGTTGTAGATAAATGGAAGAGATAGAGGAACAAGGGTAATCAAACGGTATGAAATATTTCACTGAGCTGAAGACAGACCGGAGTCTGCACAGTAAAGGACCTCTCTGTTCAGGAGGGTTGATGAGAGCGGACACACACCGACTCATAGACGCTAACATTTTTCAACTCTAGGGATAAAGAGAAAATCCTATAAGCTTCCTGACAGAAAGAACCACTAATTTATAAAGGAAATGGAATCAATCTGGTGTAGGCTTTTCTTCTGCCAACCTGTAAGCTGGAAGGTGGAATGACTCTTGGAATTCCTGAGGAAAAAAGGCTGAAACTCCCGAATTCCATATTGAGTTCTCATTTACCTGTCAGGTGAAAAAAGGACCTATGGGCATGTGAGGATTTCGAGAATTTATTGTTCTCGAAATACTCTTTTGTCTAGCAGCCAGAATCCATCGAGGAGCCAAAACTCATCAGTTGCTTTTACAGAGAGAATTTAATATAAGAATTGTTAATGAAGTATTTAAGAGCTGAAAAGGCAGGAAAAAACCCACAACACAAAAGAGCCCTAGGGCAGTGCCGTTTACATCGATGGCTCACATTAAAATATAACTTATTAATTAAAATCGGTCTAGTAGGTCAAAAAAAGTACAAAGAAATAGGTGAAAAGAATTCTAAGATATATCATTTCCCCCAGTATATCCAAAATACCATCATTTTAACATTGAATTTATTAATGACATATACCACTTTCTTGTTTTCCTACTAAGTATTAAAAACCCAAGTGCACCCTTTATACTGACAGCACAGCTCCATTTGCAGAAGCTCCGCTTCCGTGGCTACTATTGACTGTGTTGGACAGCGCAGCTTGCAGGTGTCCCCGAGGTAGCCCTGGCGGGAAGCAGGGCAGTTGGTAAAACACTGAACCTGCAGGAGGGATTCTGTGAACTGCTGCTCAGCCTCAGGGGAGGAGGTGCCTCCTGGCTGGGGTCCCTGCCGTCTATCTCCGAGCTCGGAGGAGAGGCCAGGGCATTGGGGACTCACATTTTGAGGAGCTTCCTGGTAGGTAGGACTGGTGTCTCCAGCGTGGGGTGCAGTGAGGTTGCTCTTGCAAGTGTGGGCAAACTGGATTACATCGTGAGGCCCGAATGATGCTGAAAGGCGTAGACAGCAAACAGGAGAGTGCCTTTTTCTCTCCCCAGCCTTGCAGTTTCCTGCTGGCACCCTCTTTTGGCAGAGCCCAAGAGGGACCCAACTGCGGAGCAGAAATGTGGTTTAGAGACTCCCAGCTGTCACATCACAAAAGTAGAGGATAGAACAGGGGTGTGAAGCTGGGAGCTGTAGAGAAATATCTGATGTAGTAGACCATCTTAGGAAAATACTTAAAAAGAGAACTCTAACCAAATTACCAATTTATTACAACAGATCTCAATACAGGGAAAGGTGGGGAGTAGAAGAAACACCCATGAGGAGCAGCCTTTGCATTGTGTGCCTGAATGGTACACAGGAATGTCTAATAAAGGTACGATTCATATGGATTCTTGAAATTGGAGAGAAAGCCTTGAAGAGAAAGCCCAAGAAGTATAGGAGTTTGATAGCACTGAACTCTTAGTTAGGAGTTGGGTTCTGGGGAAAAGTCAATGTATTCAAATGATTTCATCTTGCTGAGTTTGCAGAGGGTAGTGGTTGAGGAAATAGTAGGAGTTACGTTGTTAAACAATAGCAGGAGGGAAGATGTGTGTCTGTGAGGGGAAAGGAATGACCACTAATTGCGTAGAAAAATACACTGTAGATCTTTTTGAGAGGGAAGAGAATTTATAGTAACTTGCTATAACTGGAAATAAGGAAGGGGAAGAAAAAGATAATAACAAAGTAAAATTCATAGTAAACAATGTAAAATGCAAGAAATAAAGGTCTGTGTATTAGTTATTGTGCTCTTAATAATTGTGGGTGGCCACATTGTCCATTTAAAGATCAAGGCTGGGGGTGCCTGGGTGGCTCAGTGGGTTAAGGCCTCTGTCTTCGGCTCGGGTCATGATCTCGGGGTCCTGGGATCGGGCCCTGCATCGGGCTCTGTGCTCGGCGAGGAGCCTGCTTTCCCCTCTCTCTCTGCCTGCCTCTCTGCCTGCTTGTGATCTCTCTCTCTCTCTGTCAAATAAATGAAAAAAATAAAAATAAAAAAATTTAAAAAATAAATGAAGATCAAGGCTGCCAGATTGTGTTAACATGCAGACCCCCCCTCCCCCCAGGAACCATGTGGTATATGATGTATGCTTAAAGTAATCTGTTTTAACCTTAATAAATGAAGGTTAAAAATTTATGGTTTGGCAAAACTGTACCAAACAAAAAATATGAGGAAAGGTACAATTCAGGGTTATAAGGACTAACCAGAATAAAGAAACAAGATTATGTAATAATAACAAGCATAGCTTACAAAAACAAGAGTCATTAACCTTTATGCATCAATCAAATTAGCAGCTCAGTATATGAGTCAAAACCAGAAATTCGAAGGCTACTTGATGTAAAAAAGAAAAATAAAGGACTCTGTGTAATCATTCTTTCCTTAAAAATGTTTACTCTGGGCTTGATGGAGGAATCCGCTAAGCTCTAACATTAAAGCGTCTCCCATAAAAAAGATGGAGTGAGTTAGGTGAGATGTGTATCTCTACATTCCAGAGGCATAATGCCAGTGGAGGGTGAGAGGTTGCAGTGTGGTGCAAGCCTGAAAGTTCTTTGAAATAGAAAACAGGTATTGATTCTTTTTCCTCTGCAAGTCCTAGAATGGAGAATGGTGATGTCTGTCTCTCTCTCTGGCCAAAAGTTTCCCCAGACTTACCATCTTGACAAGGACATAATTTCCAAAAGTGTGTCCTAGAGAGGTGTGTCTTTTATGAAGAAGAAGCATAAATGCAAATCACTGTAAAACACTTGATGCATGTTTCATATACTTAAGGATGAGAATGCTGTCATTTCTTCATAGCTGAGCCCTCCTTACGAGAGCCTCTTCCTGTATCTTAGGTCACTGAACCAGGGAGGTCGTAGTTTTCTGTCTTCAGGAGGAAGCCGGCTCACATTGTCATAGGTCCCTGACTCAAGCTGTGTCCCATGTGGGCTGATGAGAGGGGTTTTCTCTAGCAATGCCTACATTTGTCCCCTAGTCCCTTTCTCCTCCAGCTGACTCCGTGATTATCTTCCTCCAGCATCTTAGTACACAAACACGGCCAGCACCCTCAAAAGGAATGTTAGTTGGCTGGGGTGTAGATTCTTTCTAGACAAGTAACAAAGGTAGAGATACTTTCTAGACAAGTTACAGGTCATGTAAGGTTATTTCCTCCTCCTACTAATATGAAACAGTTGGTTTTCAAACCCTACTGATATCCACAATTTAATGGTGTCTCTGTCTCCCCACTCTGAATGACCGTTGTCCAGTTGTGTTCCGAATATTGTGACAAATGATGTATTCTTTAAAATAAAAAGTTGATTATTTGGGTTTAAGATGCTTCTAAATAGTCAGCTTAAGCCAGATAAAGAAGTGGCCATAGGTCCTTCTAGGAGAGGGAAGCCAGAGGTGCTTCAGGGTGTCCTGTAAGTTCCTCCTGGGGAGTTTAATTATGAATTTCCAAGGGACAGGAAGGTGCAGGAGCCACGGATAGGGTGACATTAACTTGAGAATAAAATTAGAATTCTTTAAAAAAATATCAGAATTCTTTTCAAATATAAATTTATTTTTCTCTGCAGTAGGAAAATGTATTCGGTAAGAAAATGGTATCAGAAAAGTAGGGCAGGTAAAACTTTTTCCCTAAATGAGAATTGAAATAGGAACTCTAGGTACAAAATAATATGTGATATGGGATGGGAGGCAGTCATCTGAGGTTGGGGTGGGCATAGGAGATGAAAACCGGTTAGGATCATGGGTCTGTGTGATCCCCAGTAAAAGTTGTGGGCTTCCCGTTATAGGCTGAGTTTTCTTTCCAGCATCATTTTGAAGCTTTGCAGGAAAATGTTCAGACTATGACTAACTTTGAATGTAAGCTAAATTCACTTTTAAAAAATGTGTTTGTGCAAAGGAAGGAGACCTTGATTGTTAAATTCTGAATGATATTTTAAATGATATTTATGTAGAAACATAGATGACAAAAATAAATGTCCTCTTGGTTATATTCAGAGCCAGGTCATAATGCTGGTTAAATAGTACTGATTTACTATATGGTTTACTAGATTGCAGTCTTTCAGCTTTCCAAGACAGTGCCTTTTATTGCTAAATTACCATTATATAAAGAATACCTATGTTCTGTAATATTAAAGTATATGCATACTCGCTATTCATTCTTTCAGAAATATTTATTGAATGTCTGCCAAGAGCCAGGCGCTATTTAACTTACATATGCTTTGGTTTTACATAACTTCTCTTTGTCTCTACTTCCTAATCCAAAGTATAGTAATCGATTCCATAGGGTTGTTGTGAGTTACACTGACAAGCGCCTAGACCTGTGCCTGGTCCAAATGTCAGCATTATTAAATATTAACTCTTTATCTGTTGTACATAGAATATTACATATAGATACATATAAATGTCACATATGGACATGTAGCTATTATATATGACTATAATGTGGCTGTAGTAATGTGTCTTCATCTTTATGTGTGTATTTTGGAACCTCAGTGCACAAACATTCCTTCCAGTATTTGAAATAATTTGAGCGGAGAAGTCTTAAGCTTCCTAGGTACTTTTATTTTTATCCAATCTTACTGTTAAAAAAATGTATAGTTGTTCCATCATTATTTTTAGTAGTCTAATAATTAGTTTGTTGAATTACCCAGCTCAGCTTTTCTGCTTAAAAAATGAATGGTAAACAGTATTTTGAGTGCTGGTTCAGCATGTTCTGACAAAATATGATGCATTAAAATAAAATTCATCATCAGCATTGGAAATGACCTTTGAGGTTGTAGTCGCTCATTTTTCTCTTCCAGTGTTTGAAACAGTCTTTCTGAGTCAAGTGCATTGCAATACTTGGCAGATACTCTCTGTAAAATGGTCACAGTTCAGTTGTAGATAAATCATTTAATCAAATCACTTTATTTCTAACAATCTTCATTTCCCATTTATTCTCCCCCATTATCTGAGGTTCTTGTCATCTTTCCTCGGTAATATAATGGTCTTGTACATTAAATTATAAAGTAAGTTTCTAAGCTAGAATTATATAGAATTACTTACGTATCAGCCTACATGAAGATAAATCTGAATGTTTGTGTATGGTCACATGAGCAGTATCCAGGTTCAGAGAAATAGTTAGGGCCCCTGAAAGCCAAACCACTTTTGGGAAAAGGCTGGTAATAATTCTGACTTTGGCCAACTCTTACTTGATACAGTGGAAACAAATAAAAGATGAGCTTTTAAAAAATAATTATGAATAATATCGGATCTACAAACTGTCCTTCTATGATCACAAAACTGAGTAATGTAATGGGATCTAATTCCTGTAGAGGAGTTGACTCTTTAGGAGGTTTAAGAAGCATAGCTTTGGAAATTAGATCAGGTCCTTTGATGTCGCCCATGTGCTTTTTAGCACATCTCAGTCTTTTTCCTGTGAAAGAAGGGGGATAGGAATGCCTCCTTCGAGGAGGATAATGAGGTTGATTACATAAAAAATGCATAGCTAAAGCTATCTTTAAAATGCCCTTCCCACTTTCTTGTAATCTGTAGGTTATTTGGAATAAAATAATATTGGCTGGTTTTTATACAGAAACTGAAACATGTAGGACTAGATTTTAGATATCTGTGAAAGCTGAATGTATATGAGGTTTTTTTTTTTTCCATTTAAAAGGATATGTTGTAATAATATTCATTATAGGAGATTTGGCTGGTTTTTAGTAATGCATTTTGCTGGAATATCTTAAATCTCTCACCTGATTGCGAATATACTGAGAAAAACAGCTAAGTTGCTAGGGCTTGAGGTATAAGGGCAGAGCTGCCTGGTATTTGTTTCATTAAGCTTAGGCAAGCTATCCAATTACTTAATGCAAATAAGAAAAGTTTACACTAAACTCCTACTTCTTTGCTTAAAACTCTAGAGAATTTAAATGAGGAGCGATATGTATTTAAAAGAAGGAGATTTAAATGAAACTTAAATCAGGGGCTTAATGTAGAATAATATTAGACCGGGAGATCTGAAATAATAAGTGGGGAATGCCTATAAATAAAGGGAATGTATTCTCCAAGATACCTGGTTTGTTTAGTTTTATTTCGAGATAATTCTTAGAGCTTTGGAAACCCGAGTTAATAATCAAAGACCCGTTTTATCTCATGCCTCCTTTTCACCTAACAGGGACCTTCAAAGATGTAAACTGCTCCCTTCTATTGTCAATGAGCACTTCACTTGCTTGCCTTGTGGAGTGTTTACAGAATAAGCCAGCTCGGATGTGTGGCTCCACCACTGGGCCAGTAGCACTCAGGCCCAGAGAGCTGGGTCATCTCATTTGGCTCAAAGAGAAAAATGAGATGATCTTACAACCATCTACCTTTCGTAGATGGCCATTGAGTGGAATAGCTTGATGGAATGAATAATCAAAGTAAGGGCCCTGGAGAAGAAGCTCTGAAGAGTTGGGAGCTTCTCAGCATACAGGCAGTGTTGTTGTTGTTGTTGTTGTTTCAAAGCATTTGGAAAATGTTCTACATGAATGAGTGAAACGGGACACTTAATTAGAAGAAATGTATTGTTGTAAATGAATCTCATGGAGGAGAGATTTGGGGAAATTAGGAATACAACAGTTTAGATATTTTTCATCTGTTGCTTTTACTTCTGAAGTAAAAAGGAAACCTCATTTAGTGATACATCTATCTGAAACTCTGCCCTCCAAAATAATATGGAAGGAAGCAGAACTTCTAAACTTTTCTAGACTTTTTTTCTAAAAATTTGTTTCTGTAACTGCAAAGTTTTAGCTTTAAAGTTTTTAGCTTTTTTGTTTTAACCTTCCAAGCCTTACACTAATTTTTTATTGATAATTGTGTGTGTGTGTGGAGGGGTGTGTGTGTGTTGACAGTGTTCCCTCAGTGACTCTGGGTCTCTCAGCCTTTGGTGTCTGAAACAGTAGGCATGCATAGAGCTCTAAAGAAAAGCCTTTCTCAGTACCTCTGGACTCAACTGATGTCTTCCCTAAAACATATTCTCCTCCAAGTTGCTCAGTTAATATCCTTTAGATTTCAATTCGGATATTGGCTCCCATTCATATCGTTTCAGAGCAACCTCACTTAAAAAAAGAAGTGCATCAGAGTTTAAACTTCCTGAGGATAGGGACTGTGTCTCTTGTGCTCACCGTTTTGTTCTCAGGAATCAGGATGTCTGGCACCTCGTAATTATATATTGAATGAATTTGTGAATCCCATTTATTCTTACTTAATTCATAGTTTTTATCAAGTAGTGGGAAAGTCTAAGGATGAGACGAGAAATGTAAGTGCCCACGGAGTGGAAATGATAAAATTTTGAGGTAGTACTCTTTTGTTTCATTTATCTTCTGCCACCAACTTTCTCAAGAGTTTTTATGGGATGGAGAATAATGTATTTAATGTATGATGTTTGTAAAACTTTTACCTGCAAGGGACTTTAAGATTATATAGCTCAACCATCATATTTTAAAGCTGAGAAAACAGGTTTTCTGAGAAAACAGGTTTATTAGATTGCACAGTGAAGTTACTGATAGGTATTAAGAGTTTATTATGTATCATATATATATATATACACACACACATATACAGACACACATATTATGTAAGGATGTGTGTGTGTGTGTGTGTGTGTGTGTGTGTGTGTGTGTGTATTTAGGCAAGTGGGAAAGAAATGAAGGAATATATGAAGGAATAAGGCTGCATGTCATTGTCAGTTTTTAATTTTGGAAGTCCATAAAGATAATAAAAATAAAGCAGAACTTTTTTTAATTAACATATGATGTATTATTTGTTTCAGAGGTACAGGTCTGTGATTCATCAGTCTTATACAATTCACAGCCCTCACCATAGCACATACCCTCCCCAGTGTCCATCACCCAGCCACCCTATCCCTCCCTACCCCTCACCCCTCCAGCAACCCTCAGTTTGTTTCCTGAGATTAGGAGTCTCTTATGGTTTGTCTCCCTCTGTGGTTTCATCTTGTTTCATTTTTCCCTCCCTTCCCCTATGATCCTCACTTTTCTTTCTCAAACTCCTCATATCAGTGAGATCATATGATAATAATTGTCTTTCTCTGATTGATTTATTTTGCTTAGCATAATACCCTCTAGTTCCATCCACTTCGTTGCATGACAAGTTTTCTGTTTTTTTGTTTTGTTTTGTTTTTTGTTTTTGATGGCTGCACAGTATTCCATTGTACATATATATCACATCATCTTTATCCATTCATGTGTTGATGGACCTCATCTAGGTTCTTTCCATAGTTTGGCTATTATGAACATTGCTGCTATAAACATTTAGGGGCACATACCCTTTCGGATCCCTACATTTGTATCTTTAGGGTAAATACCCAGTAGTGCGATTGCTGGGTTGCAGGGTAGCTCCATTTTCAACTTTTTGAGGAACCGCCATACTCTTTTCCAGAGTGGCTGTACCAGCTTGCATTCCCACCAACAGTGTAGGAGGGCTCCCCTTTCTCTGCATCCTCACCAACACCTGTCATTTCCTAACTTGCTAATTTTAGTCATTCTGACTGGTGTGAGGTGGTACCTCACTGTGGTTTTGATTTGGATTTCCCTGATGCCAAGTGATGTTGAGCACTTTTTCATGTGTCTGTTGGCCGTTTGGATGTCTTCTTTGCAGAAATGTCTGTTCATGTCTGCAAAGCAGAACTCCTTATCGGTGAAAACTTAGAAAAAAGATGGAGAAGACAAAGCATATATAGTCATGGTGTACTTAGTGAATTGGGAGATTTTCTTCTTCTTTCCAGAAAACTACTTCTTTCTGTATTCCTGACCCTATAGTGGGTACTATTATTATTATTACTACTACTTCACCTAACAGTGTTGAGTGCTTTATGCTAAGTGCTTTGTGTATATAGAACCCTGTAAGATAGGTATTATACCGGTTCATTTTACTCAGAATAACAAGACCCAGGGAGGTTAACTGAAATATTGACCCAGCTAGTATGTACTAGAAACTTGATTTGGACCCAGGACTCCCAACTCCACAGTTCGTGCATCTGTACCAGGTATTACAAACTGATAATCTTAATTTTTATCATAACATTGAAGGCTTTTGTGCTTCAAGTTTTTGCTTTTTTTTCATTAACTTGCCAAAACTTTGAGTCCATTTTTACTCCATTTGTAATTGAAATTGGTATTATATGCAAGTAAACATAATTAGAAAAATAGATAGTTATTATTAGATAAGCAGTACTTTAAAATATGATAAACCATATGTGGTAGATATGAGAAAATCTAGTATAGAATTCATTTTATGTTAATGAACTAATAATTTGATTTTTAAGAGTTGTACATATGTATATAAAGTCCCCAGCACAGTGCTTGACATGTAGTAGATGATCTATGCATGATAGTAATTTTTTTTCATGATAGTAATTTTTATCATTTTATTTTTCCTTCCACCTGACTTATACCCTAAGTAATATCTTTTACTTGCAGGTAATATGCTAGTATAGTGCTTCAGCTGCACCGTTTTGTAATATGATACAGTCAGTAACCTCAGCAGTTACCAGCACACTGTCCTTATGTGGACCACTTCATTTTTGTTGTTATTCTCCTTTTATAGATCTCCAGGATTTACGTGGGTAGAAGTGTATTTCGGTAATTGAGGGCTGTGGCTCTCACTTTAGTATGCATTAGAATCACCTGGAGGGCTTATTAAGAGGCAGTTTGTGGGGCACTACCCCCACAGTTTCTAATTCAATAGATGTGGGTGGTGTCCGAGTGTTTGCATTTCTAACGGGGTCCCATGATGCTGCTGCTGCTGCTGCGATTTCTGGATACTTTTAGAGCTGCTGCTCTCCACAAATGACCAGACTTCTAATTATCCATGTTCTTTTATGATTATGCACGTCTGCTGAGTTAGTGTACTGATAGCATTGATGCTGCTGAACTTACTGTGAAATAATATAGAGAAATTTGGCTTGTGTAAGTGTAATTGTACTTACTGCTTAAGGAAAAGCTTCTAGAGGTTACTTTTGCATTAGAGAATTTTTAAGTGTAGGTTTTAATGTATTTCTGTTCTTCATCTTTATTCAAGACATAAAAACAGGTTCAATCTTTAAGAATATATTTTACAAGGTAATTTCTGATTTTATATTTATATCTCTTTAACTAAAGATATATTTATCTATTTGAGAGAGAGAGAATGCGGGGAGGGGCAGATTGGGAGAATCTTTAAGCAGACCCTCTCTGACCCAGGAGGTCAACTCAAGACTCGATCCTAGGACCATGAGATCATGACCCGAGAGTCAGATGCTCAATGGACTGAGCCACCCGGGCACTGATTATATTTTTAATTATAATTGATTATAATGAAATTTGATTGTAATTGATGTCTGAGAATTTCAGAGTATCTGGATGATGTGGCAATTTAAAAATAGTAACAAGTTTTTATTTTCTGTAGTTCAAGAATCTTTTTAAAACTAAAATTTGATAGGCTAGTGTTGAATTCAAGTTGGTGCTCATCATTCCCGCTTACAAAGTAGATTTCACTCAGAATTTCACTTATACCAACATAACAATTTTACCTTTTCTTTTTAAAGCATTGCTTATACCTTTAGGGATATGATGATATAGAGGGGTTATTCTCTCAAGGGAAGAAAAGGCAATCAGAAAATCTTTGTCCATGAGATTAGACTAAAATGTATTCTCAGTGATTACTGAATGCCTTTATATGCCAGGCATTATGGTGAAAATCGGTGCCAAAGTAATTTATCTTTTTCAGGCACAATGAGGGGTTTTGAGTGGATTGTAACCTAATATGATGTAATTGTGTGATGAGGTTACTGATAACCGAGTGCTGTCGGATGCCTCATTAATAGAATTAGTATTGTGTACAAATCTTGGGAGGTGAAGTTCTGCTGTCATATTTTGCTAGACTATGTCCATAGTGTTACATTTGGTCTGGGGCTAAGGGACAAATTGGAGTCATTCCAGAAGTGAGGATCCCTGCTGTTCAAAGGTCTGGCCATTTTTGCATATGAGAATCGGAAAATGGGACTAATTCATCTGGAGGGAAGACATCTTAATTACGTTTTTGGTTCCTTGCTGTAATGTAAGATCCATGAGGACAGGGACCCATCCTTCTTGTTCAGCACTGTGTCATCAGTGCCTCATGCACCGGCTGGTGTGTATTCAACAAACAGTTGAATGGGTCAATTTTGAGGGAAAACGATGGTTACTTTCAAATATTTGTCTTGTAGATTACTTGTTAGTTAGACTTACTGCTTGTACCACTGGAGGATAAACGGAGGCACCAGGGATGGAATTTTTAGGTGGGCACATTTCAATTTTACGTAAGAAGAACTTTGCAAAACTAGTTTAGCTGTCTTATCAATAACTTTTCAGGGATTTGAATTCTGCTATTTTTTAAAAAAATTTTTATTTTT
>CM052806.1:75611949-75735060 GCA_028533885.1 Nasua narica | reverse complement strand
TCTCTGCTTGACTTATTTCACTCCGCATAATCTCCTCCAGTCCCGTCCATGTTGATACAAAAGTTGGGTATTCATCCTTTCTGATGGAGGCATAATATTCCATTGTATATATGGACCATATCTTCTTTATCCATTCATCTCTTGAAGGGCATCTTGGTTCTTTCTGCACTACTGGGTATTTACCCCCAAAGAAGTAGATGCAGTACAAAGAAGGGCCACATGTACCGCAATGTTCATAGCAGCGATGGCCATAAGCGCCAAACTGTGGAATGAATTCTGCCATTTTAAATGCTTGCGTAGAGACTGCATGGGAACTTATCAGAAAATATACCCGCTTTTAATAAATTATAGGTCAAAGTTGATTTTGGCTATTTCTCTTTTTATTTAAATATTTCATTAAATAATAATCAATAAAATAATTTTTCTAAGTTAGTCCTTTCTTGTCTTTTCAGACTAAAGCAAGGCAAAGAACTCGACCGAGAGAGGGCTTTTGCTAATGAGCAGTTAACCAGAGCTATTCTTCGAGAGAGGATATCAAGTGAAGAAGAACGAGCCAAGGCAAAGCACCTGGTGAGTATTAAAGATTTAGTAGAAATATCTTGTCTATAAGGAGATCTCTGGTGTTTGGGGAAAAGCTAAGCACTCCTTGCCAGCTTTTAGTGTTGACAAAACGCATGTTCTTTCTCTTTGCTTAGATTTTCTTGGTTTTTCCTTTTACAAGTTGTTGACAATTTGCTGAGATTAACCGTGAAGGACTTTTTAAGGCAGGTAACTTGAGAATTACCGCAGTAAAGATCAACGGGGAGACAGTGGCACATGCATCTTGCCTGAAGGGATATTGCTTGTTTGCTATCCCCGCCACCCCCTTGATTTTGATTTCATCGTATTTGAAACCTCTGGGGCTGGCAGCCTATCTTCTTTCTCTCCCTGTGTGCAACCACCAGATGTTAGTCTGGGAAGTCTCCGGCAAAGGTGAGTAAGGTTTGTTCAATCACTTTCTGTGCTTTAGAAAGGGAAAAGTACAGAGCAAAGGCTTCTGGAAACAATCTTTTTAAAGAAAGGGGATCCTTTTTTTTTTTAAAGAACTATTGAAAAAAAAAATTAAAAGCAAAGATTACATAAACATGTTTAAAATGGTTATTAATAGAAGGGAGAAAATTTAAAAGGCACCCACAAATCTGTCATTCTTACATAACCATGATTTACATTGGGATGTGCTTCCTCTCGAAAACGTTTATTCCTAGGTCTGTTACATACTTAGAATGTGTTAAGAATTTGTATGTATGAGAATATATAAGAATTTGGACAATGCTGCATATAGCGTTTAACGTCATGAACATTTTCTTATATCAGCGAATGTTCTTCTGAAATGTAGTTTTTAGTGGCTGAATAAGGTTCTGTCTTCTTTGTGCATCATAACTTACCAAATGATATTCCATTGTTAAGTAAAAGTGGGGCTACTCTGGTTGAAGCCTGCGGTCCTGACTGCTTACCTCCCAGTTCAGCCTTCTAGAAACCCACATGTCGCTTACTCAGAACCTTTAGTGTTCGTTGGAGTATAGTTGGGAACTCAGTGGAGAGGTAAAATGAGACTATATGATGGAGAACTTTGAATGGAGGACTGCGAGTGATATCCCTAGCTCAGCAGGCAACTGAGAATTATTTAAAACTGATAAGAAAAGGGTTAATTTATATTCTCTTGTATTTTTTCCCTTGGTCCTTTTTGGGGAGGTCACATATCATTAGAGAAAATAAAAGGAAGCCGATGTGTAGTGAATCCATTTCTCCAAGACTAATTCAGGGTCTAGGCTGAATGGGTAGATAGTGAAGCCAGAACAAAAGTGATGGACCAAGAAAGAAATGTCCAGGGACAGGCTGTTTTGAAGGTCTCTTCTTTCTTGATTCTGGGATTATAGGATATAGTTGGCAAATAACAGTATCTTCTAGATTTTAGCACCTATCATAATATAGCCAAATAGAGCCCTCATAGCACAGAATAAAAGTAGAGTTTATACAATATGATTATAGTTGATCTCTCTTGGCTTGAATGTTCTTAGACATTTGAGTGGTAGTTCATGGCCAAAGCAATAAGACTCCCCATAGTAATTAGGTGCCTGATGATTCCCCACTTACTTACAAGGTTAACCCCCTATATTGTTATTATTCATTATAGAAGGCATTCATTGGGTAAAGATTAGGAAATAAATAGAAAAAATATTAAGATCACTTAAATTACCACTATCCAGAGATAATTACTGTTAACATTCTGGTTTATTATTTTTATATTTCTTCCACATTCCACTAAGTCTGTATAAAACATTTATATTAATATGTTTATATGTATTTCCCCAAACATAGGTGATAGTATACACAGTCTCGTATAACTCTTTTTTTAAAAAAAAGATTTATTTATTTATTTGTTTGCTTATTTATTTGACAGAGAGAGAGAGAGATCACAAGTAGGCAGAGAGAGAAGTGGAAGCAGGCTCCCTGCTGAGCAGAGAGCCCGATGCGGGGGCTCGATCCCAGGATCCTGAGACCACACCCTGAGCCAAAGGCAGAGGTTTAACCCACTGAGCCACCCAGGCACCCCAGTCTCATATAACTCTTAAAATAACCTGCATATTAAAAAAAAATTAGACTATAGGGTAAAGATATTTGTCTATTAATAAATATATGTCTGTATGATCACTTTAATGATTGAATGTATTACACCGAATTTTCTTCTAATAAGATAATATAGGGATAGTATAGAAAATTTGGAAAATACAGAAATTACTGAGGAACTACCTCATTATCATTAGGATGGCTACCATCTGAAAAAAAGACAATTACAAGTATTGGCAAGGATGTGGTTGGTGGGAATGTAAAATGGCACAGCCACTGTGGAAACCATTATGGTGGTTTCTCAAAAAAGCTAAAAATAGAATTACCATATGATTCAGCCATCCCACTTCTGGGTATTTATCCAAAAGATTTGAAAGCAGAGTCTCAAAGAGATATTTGTATACCCATGTTCATAGCAGCATATTTCACAATAGCCAAAAGGTGCAAGCAGCCCAAGTGTATATCAACAGATGAATGCATAAGCAAAATGCAGTATATACTTACAATGGAATGTTATTCAGCCTTAAAAAGGAAGGAAACTCTGACACGTGCTACCACATAGAGGAACCTTGAGGACATTATGGTAAGTGAAATAGTCTAGTCACAAAAAGTCAAATACTGTAGGATTCCACTTAGATGAAGTATGCAGACGAGTCAGATCTATAGAGACAGAACGTGGGAGAGTGGTTACCCTGCGCTGGGGAGGGAGAATTGGAGCCCTATTTAACAGGTTTGGAGTTTCAGTTTTGCAAGATGAAAACTGTTCTGGAGATTGGTTGTATAACAGTGTTAATGTACTTTTCCTAAACTTCTCACTTCTATATGGTTAAGATGGCAAATTTTATGTATATTTTGCCATAATTAAAGATTAGAAAAAATTCTAAGGAAATAAGCGTTCCTGCACGTGTAATTTTTAGAGAGTATAGAGTTCATTCTTTCTCTTCCCCCATATGTGTACATTCTAGGTTTCTAGATTCTGTATTCTACCACTTTGTAAAATGTGCGATATGCACTGTGATTTAAGTCTAATGTTGTCCCTCAGTCCCTTGATCCTCACCTGGGGAAGCAGGCATCCCCAGAACCCATGATTCATGTGAGAGTCACCCTGAGAACATCAGCATGTGAGCTTAGGCCCCCACTGCTCCCCCACTTCTTTTTTTTTTTTAAGATTTAATTTATTTATTTGACAAAGAGAGAAAGATCACAAGTAGGCAGAGAGGCAGGCAGAGAGAGAGGGGGAAGCAGGCTCTCCGCTGAGCACAGAGTCTGATGCGGGGCTCAATCCCAGGACCCCGAGACCATGACCTGAGCCGAAGGCAGAGGCTTTAACGCACTGAGCCACCGAGGCGCCCCGCCATTGCTGCCATTCTTAAACCTAATATGTTGGACTGTTTGAGTGATGATCAGACATTGATTTGTTCCTCTTTGTTTAGATGTCACAGCTTGTAAGAAAGTAAAGGTTGGGGTTCACATGTTGGAAGGAATTGGAAAGCTCTCTTTCAGGAGAACAAGGAAAAAAGAGACAAAGCTGTTTCTTTTTGGTGATGTTGGTATTGTGAAATAAAACTAATTCCACCCCAATCCCCATTCTCCTCCGCCCATTAACAGTTGACATTTAGATTGCTTTCTCCATGCATGAGAGTCCAGGCTTCTCTTCCCACAGTTGTTAGCAGCTAGCTTTACAGAGGCTCTTTGAAAGGCAAAGTCACGGGAGCCCTGTTGCTGAAATTTTAAAATAGAATCAGATTGGACTTTCCCCTTAGGAAGAATTGCTTTAGTTCGAGAAGCTGTAAGTCCTGCTCTAGATTTGAGAAGACGGTAGCAGCCCCTCACCCTACTTCTCACTCGCTAGAAGGATAATTTAATCAACTGATTTTGCCCAGAAGTTACGGAGAGGCAGTTCACTGATAATCTTACCTACATGGAAATGCTGAGTAAAATTCACATTAAAGGAGTGCTTCTTAGGAACAGGAAAACACCTCCATGAAGAATGAAGATGACATGAAAGGACAGCATTAGGCAACCTGTAAAGTTCATGCCACTTGACATTTTGTGAATCTTTAAGATGTCGTACATATAAATCTAACATTTGCTGTGTCATTAGTTTTTTTAAAAAGTAAAGAGTAGGACATTGTCTCTTAACTTTGCAGTTACATATGATTTCTTTTTAAGATGCTGATTAAAATTTTGATTTACTCTTTTGTCTTACTGAATTTTGCTGTTTGACATTGGTCATTTTTTGTTATCGCCACAGAACTGTTGTCTTTTTCTTTTTTAGCCTCAACTTTAAAAGAACCTGCATTTACTTAAGGAAATATTTAAATATTTATACATCTAATTGTGAAATAGTTTCCTTTACCCATTAGACAATGTTTTAGTCAGTGCTTAATGTATGAGCAACACTGGGCTACATACCAAGGATATATATAAATGAAAAAGACAAACTCTTGTCCTTAAGAAATTCATAGGCATTGTAGCACCTGACGGTTGGTTTCAGCTCAGGTCATGATCTCAGGGTCCTGAGATTGAGCCCTGCTTCGGGCTCTGCCTTCAGGTGGACTCTGCTTGGGAGTCTCTCTCTTCCTCTTCCTCTTCCCCTCCCCCTGCTTCCTCTCCCAACGAAAGAAATTGAAAGAAGGAAAGAAATTCACGGTATAATGTGAGAGACTGATAAATTAAAAATAATGTTGAGAAGGGCTAACTCTGTTATAGATCCATGGTACTTATATTCTTGTGAGAATTCTCACTTTTGGGAAAGCAGGGACTTTCTTTTAATTCACTGTTATATGTGCATTCATTTGTTCAACACATATTTGAGTGCCCATTATATACCGTTTCCTAGCAAAGGGGAACTAGGCAATTAATACTCGTTGCTTGAATAAATGAGGAATTGATCTATTCAAGCCCTGAAAATAGGAGAGGAAGTGGGAAGGAATAGAAAAGATTTCTCAGGGCAGTGATGCCCGAGCTGAGTCTTGAGGTATGAGCAGGAATTGTACAGATGGTTGAGGAGCAGGGATGGTCTCGCCTTCAGTATCGTAGGTGAGAGCTTGGAGGCACGGGGACCATGGGACACAGCAAAGAATTGCTGAGTGGGAAGCCCAGGGCAAGGAGTGCTGAGAGGTGAGGCAGAAGAAGTTGATGGGGCTAAGATCATGAGTTGTATGTGTGCAATCCAAATTACTCTGGACTGGATATGTAGAAGAGTTTTGAAGGGGAGAAATGAAATGGTTAGATAGATGGGCATTTTGATATCTCACTCTTGTGAAGTGCGAAGTATAGAATAGAAGAGGAAGTGAATGGAAATTGACAACTTAACAGTCTTCACATTAATCCAAAAGAGAACAAGTGGTGCTTGAATTAGGACATTGCTAGTGGGGATGAAGAAAAAAGAGGAGATGTAAGAGATATTTAGGTGATAGTATACTAGGAATTTAGATTTGAAAGGTTGAAAGATGTATCAAGGGTAGCTACAAGGTTTCTGTTATTAGAAACCCTCTTATTTTAAATAGAAAATCAATTAAAAACATTCTGGGTTAAGTGTGTACTGTGAAGTGTGACTTCAGTGTAGAATGGGGAAAATTCTGGCCTCAGATATTGCACTAATTATTTTGTTGGACTTTAGGTGAGATCATTATGTACTTTGGTCCCTTTCCACATTCCCCTCCTTTGCAAATTTATTAAACACCTACTATGTGCTAGGTGCTGGTAGTTGCTGGAGGTGCAAAGATGAACTACATCTGGTTGCTTTTCCTCAGTGAATCTCCTATCAAGTGTAGGATTTGTGGGAAGGTCATTCTTACCTTGAGCCTTTTTTCTACTTACTTCTTTGAGTCTGTAGAACCTCGTATGTTTAGAAAAAATAACACTAAAAAAGATAGGGTAGGTGAATGCATAAATTTAGTTTTTCTAAATTTAAGTGACTGTTTCACCAAAATGTCACTTTTTATCCCCAGTTTCCTTTTTGTCTGAAATGCACCAGTGAAGCAATCAAGAAGAAGAATCGATTAATTTTGTGCTCTGTGCTTTTCAGTTCTGTGTTTTGTTTGTGCTTCAAACTGTGACAGTTGAAATTTCATGGTAAAAGAGAAAGGTTTTGAAATTTGGAGTATGGAGGAAAATGACTAAATTAAAAGAAGTAGGTAAGAATACCAGTGCTGCCCAAATAGAAGTGAGGTTCGGGCCAAGGGCAAAGGATGCAATTGGGGTTGTCATTTTTAAATGATTAACATGGTTCTTCCTCAAAAATTCTCTGTAAAAGAACGGTAAGACCGATTACCAGGGGCTTTCAATGTCATTAAAATTCACCAGGTCAGTCAATTGCCATGAAGCAGCCACTCTCCTGGGTTCTTTTATTGGGCACTTAAATATACTTTAACAAAAACTGTTGCAGATTTTTGGGTGCAATTTAGCACTTTGATTATAATCTCTATTAATACGCTCCTTCTGGTTATATAAACCGTGTACTGGTTTTCTTGCAAAAGACACCAAGCCCCAAATGTTTTGACATGCATGGTGTATTAATTTGCTTTTAATGCCAAAAATGAAGTTAATGATTTTGAGCTTTTGCTTTTGAAGACTATTTGAATGTAGAATTTCTACTTCATGTTTAGGGGATCTAAGCCGTGTAGGTATAAGATATTTTCCTCAGTGTTATTGGTAAGAATGGGACCTGGGGTCCCTCTGCAAGTCTCATTCTTTCCCTCAAGACTGGTGGGAGCAGAGCGTGCTGCAGTATTTTGCCTCCTGTGAGTTTGGATTCAGCAGGCTGTTACAGTTTCCAGGGCAAAGCATTCAGATACCATCATCTCTCTCTGTTCTTTGTTATCATGTATGGTCTTACTTCCTGTGTGTGTTAAAGTGGTATTATTATTGTCAGCGGGAGGGCACATAGCCCTATGAAGAGATTGTTAATGAAATATCCCATGGAAAGGATATTTCCACTGCTCCTGCAGTGGAAAAGGAGCACGTTTTGTCTCAGTTTGCCAGCTTAGCCATTATGTTAAGAGCCCAGAGGAAGAATAGGATTGGCACGACAGATTTCAGTATTGCTTATATACTGAAAGCTTAACCAGATGAACATATTTCAATAATGTACATAGTCATACTCCCTTCTCATCCAGCTTTACAGAAATACCTGCGATCTCAACATTACCAAATAGCCTTAGAGAAACATGATACCATGCTGAACAGATACTGAGGGGCCTGGAGCAGAGAATGGCCTTGTGCTCTCCCGGTAGTGAAGACTCACCGTCAGGGATGACCTATCAGGGATGACCTTTGGATGACCTTTGGATGACCTTTCTGGTTATTCCCTTAACCAGAAAGACATTCAACATTTTGTTTCAATGTTTCTCTCCACTCTTTACTAACTGTATTTTAGGGATGACTTCTCCTGAAAATACCTATCGGTCTCACCGTCAGGGATGACCAATCTGCCCAGTGAACACAGTGTCCAGGTGACGGCAATTTGCTTGTGTCGCTTTTTTTTTCCAAGGAAGTATTCTCAGGCTGGTGACCTTGTTGACAAAGTGATTAGAGAAAAATAGCACAGTTCAGTACAATGCTATTGATGTTCCTACCAACAACTAGTTATATTACAAGACCCCCGTGAGGAGCAGCTTTGCTTAGAATGTGCCGTCATATTTCCATTCAAAATGCACTGAACAAATGCATCAAGTTGCGTGCAAACTAGTTGGCTCAGGGCAACTCTTGTCGAGTGGTGTCCTATGTGGTAGCAGTGCCATAAATAGCTTATTGACGTCCCATCAGTTGGGTCATTATGGGTGTCCAGGTGAGGTGTGGAGAGCACTGAGTAAAAATCCATAGGTAACTAAGGTGCAAAGGGTTGGTTATAATTCCATCTCTTTATAATGACCTGGCATTCATTGTTAACTTGTTTGCTTCACTGCCTGGTCTGAAATGAACTGTCATTAGGGCCTTAGAATTTTATTGAACTGACATCGTAATCTCATTTCCTACTGAAGAGGCTAAGAAATATGGGGCTCGGTGTTTGTTTTAACCTTCAACAAATTAAAAGTTTAACTAAATATCACGAAGTCTATCAATCCTTGCAGATCCCAATGAAGAGTTGCATACATTATGTTGTGAATGTGACTGTAAGCTGCACGTGCTCCTTTTTGTCCACCAGCCATTTTTTCAGTTTGTCTTCATGGCAAGTCTCACAACTGCCAGTTCTGATACAGCCTGGGAGAATTGCTTTCAACCTGTTGTGGGCGGACCTGTGACTCTATGAATTCAGCAGTAAATTGAACAGCAGTAATGTTTACTACGTGACATACCATGTACAATGAGATCGGCTTCATTTTTGTTTTTTGGATGTTAAATTTTTCACAATGTTGGACATTCTTGAACAGTTCTATATACTTATTTCTTTTAGGTATCCCTGGTTTTATCACTTAGTTATGATTCCTAAATGGGACTGAGTTATGTTCTTTCTGAGTTTCTTGATGTTTTAAACTGCACCCTGCTTCTAGGGGTAGGAGGGTTTATTTTCATGTAGCCTAGGGTTATTCCCTTAACCAGAAAGACATTCAACATTTTGTTTCAATGTTTCTCTCCACTCTTTACTAACTGTATTTTAAGGATGACTTCTCCTGAAAATACCGGGGGGCAGAATTACCAAATGAAGTAAGGCCTCCATTCTCTAGAGAGCAGGAATCTGTTTACAAACCTGCAGTATTTATTACATACCTCATTTAGCCCATTCATCATTTTAATAGAAAAATGAGTCATTTTAGATGATTCTGAAATAATTCGAGGTAAGCTACATAGCCCCAGGCAGAATATGATTTACTCAGACAGCATCGAGCTATTTTCAAAAAAAATGTAATGGAATGATCAGCACCAATAATTTATGATTACTTGTGGTAAACTCATCAGATGTCTTCATTGTCATAGAAATTTGTTGATGAGATTAAAATTTTAGAGGAGTTTTCTAGCTAACTTCTCTCCATTCTTCCATCTTTTATGACAAATGGCTACAAAATCCCATACTTAACTCTGTGTTTAGATATCCTTTGCCTGTTTAAAACACTGACTGTAAATCTAATTTTGGATTGTGTTTAATATTCTCTTGATAAGAAAAAAACACAGTGTCACAGGGCAAGTTTTATTGAAGATTTTACGGCCTACTTATATACGTTTTCTGCTGAGGCACTAACCATTAATCCTTTTACAATTTCTTTAGTCTGATTCTCAGAAACACAGCTAGCTGATTTCCTGGAACCATAGCTCCAAATCTAAAGGAATCACATAACGTTTTTATGTAGTGCCATATTCCTCCTGAGTTTTGTTAATAACCAGCATCACAGTGAAAACAGTTGATAATTATTTTTAGCACTTTTCATTTATTCAGGAGTTTTCAAGTCCAGTGTCTTATTTGGTGTTAATAATTGCTTGAAATGAATAGGACTTCTGTCATTCCTGTTACACCTTATGAAATAAATATTCAAAGAGACTCTGAACTTAAAGGTTGCACAGGGAGTGAGCTATAAATGAGCTATAAATTAGAAAGAGTAAGGGGACTCTTAGGGCAGGCAAATGGACAAAGGGGATAAATAAAAAAGGCATCAAAAAGTAATGCATGGTGGTACAGGAGGTACCTGTACCATATAAGAGGTAAAAACATCACAGCAAAAACAAAAAAAAACATCACAGCAGGATGGACATACTATACTCATGGAGAAGGAACATGGGGGCAGGTAGCCTTAGCCAGTCTAGCAGGCTTTGTGTGGTATTGCTTAATAAAATAATACATTCATAATTGTAACACTAGCAGGGATAAAGAAGACTCTGTTTAAGGATGAGGAATGGAATATACATATTAGAACTAAAGTTTCTAAATTATTCTAAATATTCTAAATTATTTTGAGTAGAAAAAGTTTTGGCAGGTCAGGTTGTAAATTTCAGTATTCCAAAAAAATTTCTTGCCTGTGAATTTCATGTTGCAAAGGACATTGGTTAAATGAAATATTACCGTATACTTTCATAAAATCATTTTTGAGTGTACTTATTGAAAAAATATCTGCTACAATCTTTAGTATTTTGGGAGAGGTGATTGATATACATTCAGAATGACCTGGTTTTTAGCAATTATCCTTGATATTAATTATTCTTGACTTCAGAAGAACACCGGTAGATAACAGCAGAAACTTTCCTTTTTCAATGTGCAAGGTAAGCTCTTTATTTACAGGAGGAGGTAAGAAAAGATTCGATTCTTTTTTTTTTCCTAAAGATTTTATTTATTCATTTGTCAGAGAGAGTGAGCGAGAGAGAGAACGCGAGCAGGGGGAACAGCAGAGCAGAGGGAGAAGCAGGCTCCCCACCAAGCAAGGAGCCCTGTGCGGGACTCAATCCCAGGACCCTGGGATCATGACTTGAGCCAAAGGCAGTCTCTTAAGTGACTGAGCCACCCAGGCATCCCAGAAGATTTGATTTTTTCTACTTTGGATAATAAAGATGGGTTAATCTAGCAGGATTCCTGTTGAGAATAGAGATAGGCTTGTGGAACTAGGTTATTAAGAGTAAATGTAATGTATTCACAGTGTCTACTTTACTCTTGCAGTGGATTCAGTCAGTGTTTTGTTTTGTGTTTTCATTGAATATTATGAAACATTTGACGTGAAGATATTCCACAGGTTTTTCTTATAAAGTCAAACTCTGAATAGTTTAAAAAATATGTCCCTGACATATTTTGGAAATTAGTTAAATTTAAAAAAAAGCAACAAATTGGGGATATAGTTATATAACCATTAATGTATTTTTCAATTGCATTTCATCCAAGAATATTTCTTACTGACAGCAGATTCATTAATGTAATAGAAAAATTAGTCTACTTATGAAACTAAGCTCTTTCCTCATAGCTATGGTAGAGGGATAGGAAGGAGCTAGTAACTAATTTTTACTGTAGGTCTATTGTAAATTTAAAACCTGAGTATAAACAGGGCTAAATGATATACTTGTGTGTATGCATGTATACTTTATTTTTGTGGTATTTTTCAAACACTATAAGAAATTTTAATTTCAAAATTAATTTCTTAAAATTTTTATTTTGAATTTTTAGCTTTCAGGAATGTTACAAGGACAAAGAACTGGCTCAGGCTCATCTAGCACACATGCTCTATCATTCTCTCTATGCCTGTGTGTACACGTGCGCGTGCGTGCACACACACACTTTCTCTGAACCATTTAGCATGAGTTGCAGACATCATGCCAATTTGACCCTTAATACTTCTACCCTTTAAAAATTAGTGTGCATTTCTTACATAACCAAGCATAGTTGTCAAAATCAGGAAATTTAGCATTGATGCAGTAGTTTAATCCTCCTTAATCCACGTTCCAATAATATTCATGGTAATTTTTCCTTTTGGAACAGGATAGATTCCAGGATCATATATTGCACTTAGCTGTCATGTCTTAAGACATTTTAAGCATGATTTACAAACAGAATCAAGACGAATACTGTGTTAATTTCAATTTATGAGTTCTTGCTGTTATTGTTAGAGTTTTACAGAGACGGAAGTGGAATGGACAAAAAATGATAGGTGAGGAGTTTTACTCAGACATATAGATTAATATTCTGTATTACGGGTAAAGATTCAATTGTTTTGGGTATTTTCTTTTCATGAACCAAAATCAAAACAACTTAAATGCTTTCATCAGCATCTGTATTGATTCTGTGTCTTTGGATTGTGGCAGGCATTCCAAGTTGCATCATTAAAAACTCCTAGTAAACTCTTATTTTGCTACAGTTTTTTGAACAGTTTTATCTAAGATAGATTTCTCCCCCACCCTTACCCCTACCCCTCAGTCTTCTCCCTCAGGATACCTTTGTGTAATTTTAGGCAAATTGCTTTTTTTCTTTGTGCCCTTTGTTTCTATCTGTTTAAAATGAGGACAAGGTCTTTAATGCACTTTGCTTTCAAATTCTGTTACCTTGATGAATAAATATATAAATACAGACGTTCTAAGAGAATGCAAAGTTCTATATACTTACAAATTGGCTTTTCATAAAGTAATTTTGCTTTATGAATAGGTTACCAATTCTAAGAGTCACATCTATTTTAATTTTCTTTAGTTATTAAAAAACCCCATTTTAAAAAGAGAAAATAGTTAAAGTTGAAAGCCTCTATTTTCTGGGTTAAATTGGATTTTTGTTATTGAATACTTACTCTGATTAGTAGAAGTGCTTTAGTCACAGGCACAGGTATAAAATGGCTGTTAGCAGTCACTGTATTGAAAGGGTCAAAATGAGAGAGGTCCTTTTCTTGGTTGGAAGAGGATGGGATCTTTCTGCTAATCTGTGCTTGTCAACTTAGAATGAAAACCCAGGCATTTGTTAGCAAAATAAACTTAAATTGATATCAGTTAGACTATAAATATAATCAAATTAAAAGACAGAATTGGGGAGCCTGGGTGACTTGTTGGTTAAGCATCTGCTTTCAGTTCAGGTCATGACCTCGGGGTCCTGGGATCGAGTCCCATATTGGGCTCCCTGCTCAACGGGAAGTCTGCTTCTCCCTCTCCCTCTGCCTCTACCCCTTGCTCGTGCTCTCTCTCTCTCTCTTTCTCGCTCTCTATATCTCAAATAAATAAATAAAATCTTAAAAAATAAAAGAGAATCGATCGACTTTATATCTTTACAAAATGGCAACTAAATGGCATATATTTCTGTATTACAGTGGACTCTAAACCCTTTTGCCACTCCTAAGTCCAAAAAAAGATTCATCTTTTTAAATACTTGCTTTATTTTCCATTCATTTTCCACTTATTTCTTCAACTCACTAAAAATCCTGTGTTAATTTTTTTTGTTTTTAAGATTTCTTTATTTGAGAGAGAGGAGGAGAGAGGAGCATGAACAGCAGGGAGGAGCAGAGACAGAGGGAGAGGGAGAAGCAGACTCCTTGCTGAGCAGGGAGCCTGATGTGGGACTCCATCCCAGGACCCTGGGATCATGACCTGGGCCAAAGGCAGATGTTTCACCAGCTGAGCCACTCACGTGCCCCTCATCTGCTAATTTTAAATATGAGCAGTGTATCACTACCTTGTCCATTTGTGGCATAATTTTTCTTTCTTAACCCCTCCTCCTCTTGCCATGTTAAATTTGCAGCATGTGGACTGTGGCATTTCTAGAATGTTCCCATTGTTCCCTGTGATGCACAGATGACAGGAGAATGTATTGATGCTTCAAATTTTTTTTAACTCCTCGCAGAACTCAGCATATTATAAAAAAAATTCTCTGAGCTCCACCCCTGAAGGCATCAAAAAGAACAAGATCTAAATAACATCCTCCTTCAGTGTGCAGCATATTTTAACCATGTATCTCCATCTTGCTGATCACCATTTCCAAGATGTATGTATAGCTGTACATATGTTCTGCATGTATATTATCATTTTGCTTCCCCTGCCCTCTCCTCTCTTTATATGTACACACACACACACACACACACACACACACACACACAATAATTGTTTTTTCTTCTGTGAGCCCTGGGAACATGTACACGGGGCATGTGGAGTGACACAACAAAAGCAGGCTCTTGAAGGAGTCAGATTTTGTCCTTGTAAATGACACGGTACAAATGCATGTGGTAGATTAAAATATGTTCACCCTGACAGAAATCTTTTACTTGAAGGGAAAAAACCTCCCATCAATTCCAATTGCAACAAAGGTTGCTGCTGTACCGGCCACTTGCCTAGACTGCAAGTTTCTCGAACTCTATTCTGGAGATACATTTGTTACTTGATTCTCAGCTATGAGTTGGATGTAATCTTGTCTTGGCATGTTCTGTTTCCAGAATACATCAGTTTTCATATTTCTTTGGCTTTTTCTCCAGATTTCTGAAGGGGCGGGGTTAGCTTTTTGTCTGGCAAGTAGCAAAAGGCTGTTTGAGTTCCCCAATCAATAATTGTAAAATAGCTAGAAATTGATCCATGCCAGCTGTAAATCCATCCATGCATTTCTATTAATGTCTGTCATCCTAGAGAAACTGTAAAAAAGACATTTCTGTCCCCATGTCCCTGAAAATAGTACACAAGCAAGTAATAGGCAGCTGTGCATTAGGGACTCTTCTTATGAGGTCCACGGTTTGATACAAGGTATTGGGAGCTTTTCTTCTGCTTTGTAGTATATCATCGCAGGAGGTCGAAGAAGTTTTTGTCATGTGAGCATAACTTAATTGGGGGTTTAGAGCTTGTCCTGCATGTAGGAGGAGTAATGATGTGATTTGATGCTACTGCTAAGTTAAATGAGTGAAATACACTCTTCATTGATTTGTCATGGCCTTACCCTCTTCTTTATTTGGCCTGAAATTCTTATTTCCCTCTCTCCTAAAATGGAAGTAGGGGGGATGGGGTGCCTGGGTGCTTCAGTTGGTTAAGCGTCTGCCTTTGGCTCCCGTCATGATCCCAGAGACCTGGGATCAAGCCCCATATCGGGCTTCCTGCTTAGCGGAGCGTCTACTTCTCCCTTTCCCCCCACTCCCGCTTGTGCTCTCTCTCTCAAATAAATAAACAATATCTTAAAAAAAAAATAAAGGGAGAAAAGTGCCAGGGTGTTTAATTTGGCAAGACCACCATTGATAGGCACATGTGTTGCCAGGAAAAGGATGCTAGTTGATATCCTCTCCCAGCTCTCATGATGATGTATTAGTTTGTCAGATTGCCACCTTGTCACCATAGAGACTTCATAAAGCCTAAAGTTTCTGACTGGACAGGGCACTTTTGATTTGGGAGGTCTTTTCCGTGCTTCTAGACTGCAGTACAGTAACTTAGAAATAAGGGAGAAATAGTTGTCTTATAATAAAGTTGGAAACATATTCTGAGTGACTCCAGAGTTAAGACTTGCTTGCCACAGATGGAATATATTAACATGTCTAAAGAAAGAATGTGTCAATTTTTATTTTTTAGTCTTTAAACTGAAGTTTTAAAAGATTGTTTAATATCGTGGGGCACGTTTACAACATGATGTTTAATACAGTAAAAAACCAGCATGCTCTTTATAATCTGTGTATCTGCACCGACAGCTAGCTGTACATTATATATATATTTTTAACTTTTTCTGTTTTTAAAACATTTCTATGTTGGAGTGTCTGGGTGGCTCAGTCGGTTAAGCATCCAATTCTTGATTTTAGCTCAGGTCATAATCTCAGAATTGTGAGCTCGAGCCCTGTGTCTGGCTCTGCACTAGGCACGAAACCTGCTTAAGATTTTCTCCCTCTTGCTCTGCCACCCGCCCTGCTCTCCCTCCTCCAGCAACAACAACTATATATATATATTTTTGTCCCCTTCTGCACATATGTATATATGTATAATGCTTCTATGCTTATCTGAGTCCCTGAATTGAATAAGTATTTATTATACATAATAAACAATAGCTCCCTTTAGCCATTAATTATTGCTTTTAAAAGAGTTATATAGATAGAAGGAAAGAGAAGACTTAAAAAGAGAAATGACGCTGTGTCCCTCCCCCCGGGCCTGGGTCTGCGTTTAGTCTTCTGGTGCTGGTGGATGCCTGCCTTTTGTGGAGATGCTTGCAGCAAGCTGTCATAGCCTCTTGCCAGCACACTTCTGGGTCATCAAACTTACCAAATAACTTTCCGGTTTCCACATAGATGACCTGCAGAAAGCGTGTGTCTTGGCTGCAGGTCCCACATGCCTGCTCCTCTTTTTGGCAGGTGTAATTCTTATTCTAAAGCAATAATTTGGCCTTTTAGTTGATTCCTAAGTTTCTGTAAACTTCTGAGTCTGTGGACAAACTAGGCTTCTAAATGTGCAGTACTGAGTTCTGTACTCAGTACAGCAGTACTGAGTTCACCCAAGTCATTAATTGGTCACCTGGGGCCATTTGGCAGGTAGCCTGCTGCTCTTCCTAGTAACCGCCCTCATGCCCCGTGCCAGGCGGGCCCCTCGTCTTCTGCCCTGCACTGGAGAGAGGGAGCTGAGAGAGGTGCTCCGGAAGGCTTGCCTTGTGGTGGGAGAGCCTCATCAATTCCGAGCTGCAGCCCACAGCACAGTTTTGCCCGGCACCTGCCATATGGGGCTCTAGCGCCTTCCCTTGCCCTGTCTTAGTGGCCAGTCAGCCTTGATGCAGATAGAGGCACAATTTTCTTGCGTGATCACTGTACTTCTATTTACAACTTAAAGAGACTGTAGCGATCATCCTACCTAACCTCCTTCTATTTTTAAAGAAAGAGGCCTAGGGCTCTTAGGGATAAAGTGGTAGTGAGATCAGCACCTATTTCTCTGTTTTCCTTTCTGGGCTGTTATTCATCTTCCTAAGTGGTGAGTGCGGGCCAGAGAACAAGAAGGACGAAGGCCAGGGGTCTTTCTACAAATTCGGGCTGGCTTGCGATGAGAAGCCCTACTGAGGCGGGGGCAGCTCCCCTTCTGCACAAACCAGACGCACAGAGGGCATTTGGGATAGATTCTTCAACAGAGCTACGGGGATGTACGTTTATCTTTGTATACCCTCCCCTGTCTTTCTTTTATATGTGGCAGCTTTCGCAGCAACCTTTTCTGCATTTACCTATCTCCTCATTTAAGAGACATAAGTAGTTGGCCAAAGATTAATATTATAACTTCCTAGACTGTGAAACTGGTACCTTATCCCTGAATCTCTCTTAAATAATGGAGGAAAGGCCCTTTTTATTTGTCAGTTATCTTCAAGGCCCGTGTTATGACAGCTTTGGTAGTGAGTAAATGTTACTGGCTTCTCTCTGTTCCTACCTTGAAACAAAGAGTCAGAAATATGGTCATTGAATAATGATCATTGATAGTCTTCTTTGCATATTCATAATGACATTTTATTTTACTCATGGAGAATTATAATAAAGCTCCTGTAATTTAAAACATAACTTGCCTTAGCCAGTGCTAAGCCATTCATAGCCACAGTGCTCATTGGTTGAGCAAGAGTGAACATTTTCTTTTCCTCATATGTAGATCTGTCTGTGGTTATGTGTATTTTAATTGCATTTCTCATCATTCAAGAATTATTTATTGAGAGCTTACTACATGCTAGGCACTGTAGTTTATATACTGGGGAAATATAAAAACAGACAAGAGACATCCCTCCCGTTGGACTTTATGTCTTAGTAGGTGTAGTTGGCACATATTCATGCTTATGCTGATGCCAGAAATAGGTGCAGATTAGGGAGAGAGAGACAACATCAAAATAAAAAGCTTCTGCACAGCAAAGGAAACAACCAACAAAACTAAAAGATAACCTACTGAAGGGGAGAAGATATTTGCAAAGGACATATCTGAGAAAGGGTTAGTATCCAAAATCTATATTAACAACTTACACAAATCAACACTAAAAAATATCCAGTGAAAAAATGAGCAGAAGACATAAACAGACATTTCTCCGAAGAAGACGTACAGATGGCCAAGAAACACATGAAAAGATGCTCAACATTGGTCATCATCAGGGAAATGCAAATGAAAACCACAATGAGATATCCCCTTACACCTGTCAGAGGGGCTAAAATCAAAAACTCACGAAACACCAAGTGTTGTTAGGGATGTGGAGAAAAAGGAACCCTTAGGCACTGTTGGGAATGCAAACTGGTGCAGCCACTGGAAAACAGTATGGAGGTTCCTCAAAAAATTGAAACTAGAACTACCCTATAATCCAGTAATCACACTACTGGGTATTTATTTTATACATGTAATGGAATACTCTTTAACCATAAAAAGAATGAAATCTTGCCATTGGCAACAACATGGATGAATCTAGAGATTCATAGAGAGTATAATGCCGAGCAAAATAAGTCAGAGAAAGACAAATACCATATGATTTCACTCATATGTGGAATTTAAGAAGCAAAACAAATGAGAAAGGAAAGAAAAAGAACAAACCAAGAAACAAACTCTTAACTACAGAGAACAAGCAGATGGCTACCAGATGGGAGGTGGGTGGGGGAATGAGTGAAATAGGTGAAGGGAATTAAGAGTACACTTATCGGGAAAAGCACTGAGTAATGTATAGAATTGTTGAATCACTGTATTGTACACCTGAAATGAATGTAACACTGTAAACTACACTGGAATTTAAGAAAAATTTTAAAAATGCCCCCCAAACTGTACCACACTATATAATATAAATATATGGGCTTAATGAGAAATCTGTTTTAGGGGTGCATGAGTCTGTGGATATGTCCAGTTGATTTTTAAGCAGTTGGTACATGCATTTGTAGGGCTGGCAAATCAAAAATCTTCAGGCCAGGGGCCAGACTGGAGACCCAGAGAAGAGTTGATGTTGTGGTCTGGAGGTAGAAATCCTTCTTCCTTGGGGGACGTCAGTCTTTCTCTTAAGGACTGTTGCTTAGCCCACTTCATGGACTGTTGGGAGGTGCACCCGATATGCTGTTGGGCCTGCAGGTGTGGTCTCCTCTTGTCTCTGAGCATGGTAGGGTCCCTGTTTTGTTGAGATACAAAATGTGGCACAGGTGAGAGCTAAAGTGGCACCATGTTGACGTTGTCATTTCCTCTCACCTCTCGACCATTTCTCAATAATTTGTCTCTGGGTGATTGCCTCACAGTAACCCCTGACACTGCCTCTACAGAGAAATGGGTTCTCTAGGCCCTGGCGGTCTTTTGTATGTTCCCCTAAACTACAGGGCTAGCCAAAAATGTTAGGGTCGTCGCCAGAGCTATGTAATATGGCAGAGCCAACCTGAGGTTGTGTGCCCCAAGTCATTCAGCTGAATAGCAACATGGCTGGTAGGTTTTGCATACCTCCTCTGTGTAGCTGCTGTGTCAGGAGGCAGGCAAACAGAAGATTGAGCCTGGTCCTTGCTCTCAGGACGCTTAGCGTAGCCGTAATAGAGCCTGAATGGCATTCCTCCTGGCCACAATAGGTATCAATAGTTGAGCAGGCTTGTTGGACCCTCCAGGATAGCTGTCAGGAAATCTGAACAGGCAGGGTTGGGCCAGGGAGACTCAGCAGTGAGGGCTTCCTTTGAGTTGTCCAGTAGTCCTAGTCTTGGTGTAATGGCAATTTGGGCCCCTTTGGGGCTGCTGAGACCAACCAAATGACAGGTCTATCCTGTTAGGTGCAGTTATGACCATGATTGATGCTCCTGGGTGCATTCATCTAAGAGGACATAGGAAACTAGCTGGAAGTGAGAGGGGGCACCACCCCTAAGGCGGCTAGTAGGTGACAGGGCCCTGTTCCTCCATGCTATGATTGGTATCTTTAGGGTCTTCATTAAACCTGAATACCCCCTGGCACTGTTTTAAACTTAGAGCACTCGAGAAGGTTATAATCACTTCGTAAGTTTGCTAAAATTTATGTAGGATAGAAGATTCTCTAAGGTTCTTTTATAGACTAGGTATCCCTGATAGATTTCCTTGATGAAGAGTCTAGATGACATTAATTCATGGGCTTTTACATAGAAATGAAGCACTTGCCGTTTAAACAGTCCTTTTCACTGGCCAGAATAGGTAGCTATTGGTATAATGAACTCAGGTATTGAATATAGTATTGAATTTATTACCAAATGGTTCTAGAATAAGTAAATAATGGACACATTGACTTATGCTTTATAGATGGATGTAAGATAAGCCCTCTTGAGAACCCTTCAGAGGTCTCTAAAGGGGCGGTGTGTTACTGCCATGTCCCTTGTTATCACCTTTCTTGAGTGCCTGGGGGCCAACTCCCATGAAAAAGGTGGACATTTAGGATCTTTTTGAGGATAATGAGCATTTGGTTTTACTACAGTGTGTAGTTTGGACTTCAGTGGCAAACTGTTAGTACAAACTCAGCTTAGTTTGTTGTCAGTACAAACTAACTCACATTGTTCCTACAAATTCAGCTTAGGGTATTATAACATCTTTTGTCAAACACCCATGCTCAGCAAACGCTATATGGCATGGGCTTATTGTATTTTCTCTGAAAGTGAACTTCTCATCCGTCCTTCTAAGGCTATCTTGAGTGCTTTCCTTTCTGTAGTTAAAAATCCCTTAGGCCTGATACTACCTTCCTGGACAGGATTGTTTATCGTTTAATTCTTTGCTACACTCCCTGTCCTTTACTTACTCTTGTAAAATCTGTAGCTGGCTTTGAAAGCTGTGAATTTTGTGCCGGCCTCTTTGTCCTCTATCGTGTGTGTCAAGGTGCAAAAGAAGTGCTGTGATTCTAGGGTGAAGTTTTCGAAACCTGGCTGGTCACCAGGGTCTCCAGTCAAGCCAGTAAAAAAAACATAAATATCCCAGTGGAGTGGGATTTACAGAGTGGGACCTAGGCAAGTGCATTTTTAAAGCACAGGATTTTAAATGTCCAACCCTTATTGTGAACAACTGTCGGAGGCACAAGAGAAACAAGACATCCTCCTCCTCTTGTTGGTGCCTGGTGGCCCCCGTCAGAATGGCTTTTGTGTAAGCCTAGCAAAGCCGAGCGTTGGTGTGCCAAGGCCTGCACACCCATATATATTTATAGGCTTCTTCCATGTAATGTGACTGTAACATCTATATTAAACAGGTTATGTAGCAGTCATATTCTTCCTATTTTTGTAGAGATTTAAAGAAACTATCCACCTACCTATCCTTCCTACCACTTGTCCCTTCTTCAATCTTTTTCTTACTTAGTCTTTAAGAAGAGAGCATTGGCCTTACAGAGAGAAGATCTGACTTCTGGGCCCTTCGGCTAATGATCTTGAGGTCTTGAGTCCATCCCCTCAACCTTTTAGCTGAGGTTCAGTTTCCTCTTCCAAAAGCAGCATGATATTTTCTTTAGAGCTTCCTGGGTAGGACCCAGTGAGCCAGCGTGCATGCAGTCCCTTTGTAAAAAACCAGTGGCCTGATTCTTGATTCCCGTAGTGGCTGGATCGGTGTTTCTCCTCAAAATGGGTGATCAACAAATTCTCTTGACAGGTTGTAGACAGAAGATTCTCAGAGTAATGATGTATTTCCATTCCTCTTTCTAAATTCTTCCCTTCTTTCCCCTGTGCCTCCCTTCGAGGCTTGGAATTCCATTCCTTGATTCCCAGGAAATAGGACACATTTTGCCTGCAGTGGGTGTCTCGTGTTGGACACTCACCAGTCAGTAAGCACATGGAACTTTCTCTTTGGCCTTTTTAATAGTTGAATTCCAATCACGTTGTTAAAGCAATATTTCACTACTTCTGATTTTCCTAATTATCATGCAGACAAACAGTGGGGATCATGACATTAGAATAAGTGAGTGGCTTATGATTTTTGCCTCAGAAAGAGAAACTCTTGCTGTTTTTCTCCCCCCTTGAGCAACGCAGCAGTAATAAATGAGCAAGTCCAGAGTACTTTATGATAGATAGTTAATGGTGCTGTGCCTCAGCCAACAGGCCTGTTTCCACAGCATCTGTCACAATTCAGAGTCATTAGCATACCTTTAATGGTTTCTTTTCAAAATAATTTCTACTAGGGCATTTAGAATGCATCAAGGAAAAATATTGAGTTGTAGAGATGAGGAATTTTAAATGTAGACAAATGGTTTTCATTCTCTCAGATGTAATTTTGATAAAATTGAGAAACCACATAGCAACATATTATAGAGTGTAACACAATTGACGGCATTTAACCTACTATCTGGGAATTATTTTTTTTAGGCATCCTGAAATAGTTAATTAAAAAACCAAATTTTTAAATAAAAATCTTAATTTAAAAAATTGTAGGGTTTCTTAGTACTCTGAATCCCACCGTAGGCCTTCTCTGATCTGTGTTTGGACTGTCCCTTGGTTGTCTTTCACAGTCCATTTTGTGATCAATCATGGAATCAATGTTTTTCTCATATTACAAGATGAGAAATGTTTTGCCGGTTGTGTGTCATTTTTACATAATACTGGTAAATATTAGCCTTGTTATTTATTTAGTTGTGAGGGGGAAATCTTCAGAGAAGCAAATTAAGCCATCTTTTCCCTCAAATGTCAAGCGCAGGTGAGAGGAGATCTTTATTGGATTTTTAAATATGAATGCATTTACAATGACTTATTTAAAAAAAAAAAAAACAAATGACTTTCTTTACTTTCCATAAATGAAAGCCCCTGTGTACTTTAGCATGTATACATAGCTATTTTGAATAATAGTTCTTTATATTTGCAAAGGATCTTCTTTTTTTGGATATATTTATATGTAATTTTTTCTCATACTTAATGTCTACAACAGCACTGTGAAGTACATTGGGCACATATTACCCCATTTCTCAAGGCAAAATTGAGATTCTCCAGGAAGAGCCCATATATGGCCAATCGTATACAGCTGACAATTGGAAGGATCAGGACTTCTAACTTGTCTCTGTCTTTTAACTCCTTTTATTGAATGTTGTTGTGAGTCCTCTGCTTCTCTGATTTTCGTAGTCTCACCAATATTAAAATTTTATACCTTTTTAGAGAGACCGTGCTGTTTCAGTATCATTTTCTTGGTGCTTTGGAATCAAATAATTTGATTTTCAGATGTCTTAAGACTGAGTTTTAAAGATTTATTTGAAATATAGTTACTCTTTGAAGTCACTTATTCATTGTTCTAGATTTTTTTTTTGAGACTACTTAAAATTTAAAATCATTTGACTGCGTTTGGAAAAGGTATTATCCGTTTCTGAAGGGTATCTCTTGTATTTTTGCAATTCTCTAGCAATTATTGTTATATTATTTAGGCAAATAAATATAGGCTTATTAAAAGATGGAACTTGCAACTTTAAACTTTATAGTAGTATGTTTATGGTTAGTCTTCATCTTTAGACTCTAAGAAAGCTTATTTTCATGTTTTTCATCCATACGATGGGATAGTGTAGGGGAAGAAGGGAAGTAGGGATATATCCCTTCACTAGTATACTGGGGTGAGTCCTGAAAGGTACACATACTACTTTCCTTCACATTCTTCTGGTCAGAACTTATTTACTGGTCCCCACCCAACATCAGAGGAAGCTAGGAAATGCCCCTGGCCCGTACCCCCCATCCCCCTTGATCATGAGCCCTGCTAAACATCAGAGGCCTTATCATGGGTAAAGGTGACATGGATATTATGAGGAGTTATCAATCTGCCAAAATTATGTGGTCTTCAAAACTGATATTTGAGCTTTCTGGTGTGAAGCTAATATAAAAAGTGTTTAGGTATTTAACATTTTTTGACAGCTCCTTGGCGATTATAAATCGTATTGACTCTTTGATTACATATATTCATTTGAAAACACCAAATACTATTATTTTCCTAGATATTATGGTGATAAAAAGTTGTCAGTAAAATCTAGAAGGGGTGATGGACCAAATGGAATTCTAATTACTTGATTTCAATGCATTTCTCTTGTATTTGAATCTTTGAACAGAAAAGCGAAAAGCAAGATTATCCTTGAAAAATTCTCTCTCAGCATCTAAGCAGCCGTTTTTAATTACAGAAAATGTCTTCAAAATTTGTTTTGCCATTTTAAAGTTTTAGCTGTGAGAAAGTCAATTGTCAGTTGTGCAGTGGAGGAAGGAAATCTTAAACTAAAACGCCATTTATATATTATGTTGAGTAGACATGTGTTGTTTGAACATTAGTGGCTGATTTCCCATAGAACATTTTTCTTCTTGAATTTGATATCATTGTTGGTCATGTAAGCACAGAAGAATCTCCACCGTCACCAGTTCATGAGTGCAGAAGTAGGGCTGGTATGAATTGTTCAAACTAAAATCACACAGTAAGTGTGTTCTTCCTTCTGTGGGAGCCTCCCTGAAGCCGTCATACTGATTCTGTTGGAGCTGTCCTTGCTCACTCTTTCCTCCCCTTCCCTCCTCTCCCCCCTTCCCTCTTTCCTCCTTTTTTTTTTCCTTCTCGTTCTTCCAAGAATTGCCTTTAAAAGCACATCCCTTTTGCCTATCCTCCAAGGTGATAAATCTTCATCATGTGAGAATAGATTGGATATTTTGGGAGCAAGCTGAAGTCATTTAAAATCAAGGCTATTGGGTGATGGAACTATAATAACATTTTCAATTAGAGACAGAGAGTGACTATAAAGTAATGAGACCAGTTATCTTGAGTTTTGGGGAGGCTGACTAAAAAGAAAGTTCCAAAATAGAAACTCTGAGTATGATGTTTATGTTTGTTTTAAAAAAAACAAAACACTAGTTTCATTATTTGATAATGACATCACAAAATTCATGTATTTATGTATTCACTTATTTTTGTATTTGCCCCTATATCTTTTTCCTAATGGCTCTGTTTTGTGGCTGCCTGTGGGATCATTGTCATATTTTTATTTTATGATGATAGTCCTTTTGGAGATTTTACTGATAATCTGTATATCATATTTGAAATATATATAGTAATTAAGCTGACATACACAGGAGGAAATCAAACTTTACTCAATGTTTAATTGTATAAATTGGGTACCTAATAGATTTTTTTCTTCTAGAGTTTAGTACTTGAAAATTGACAGCCAGCATTTTGTGCTTATCTTAAACATAATCATCATGTATCATATTATCAAATGCAGTGATACTATTTTTTAAATTTTTATTTATTTATTTCATTGTTTATTTATTTATTTGAGAGAGTGAGAAAGAACATGAGAGGGGAGAAGGTCAGAGGGAGAAGCAGACTCCCCATGGAGCTGGGAGCCCAATGCGGGACTTAATCCCGGAACTCCAGGATCATGACCTGAGCCGAAGGCAGTCGCTTAACCAACTGAGCCACCCAAATGCCCCAAATGCAGTGATACTATTATAACACCATCAGATAAATGATACACTTAGTGCACTATCAATTTACTTAGAAAGTATAACTTTCACAAATAAATTGAGATAGGGACACCTGGGTGGCTCAGTCAGTTACGTGTCCAGTTCTTGGTTTTGTCTCAGGTCACGATCTCAGGGTTGTGAGATTGAGCCCCGCATCAGGCTCCACCTTGAGTGTCCCCCTCTCACTCTGTGCCCCCACCCCTCACATGTGTGGGTGCATGTGCACACGCTCTCTCACTCGCTCTAAAAATAAATAAATAAATCGAGGTGTTCAGCAATTACACTAAACATTTGAATCTTTCTATATCTTACTAAACATAAAACTTAATGGGCTTTATTTAAACTTAATCTGCGGTTCTCATTTTCATATTTGTTTTGAATTTAAATGGTACCTCAATTTTTTAAGGTTGTGATTTTAGAAACTGTTCATTTTGCATTCTTAATGCCATCAGAGGTTTTTTTTATGTTAATTTTTTTCTTTCCCTCAACTTCTTGTGCAAAGTTTTAAAATAAAGTGAAGATGTTATTGAATTTGCTTTGGAAAACAGGCGGGAAGGAAAATAAATTAGTACAAAAGCCTAAATGTACAAAAGTACATTAGGTGTGCTTAGATATTGAGATAAAGTGCCTTTTGTTTCTGGTTATTTGTGCTACATGGTTTGTTTCATTTAGTTTTTGATTAATAAAATTATGCTGTCAACTATGATACTACATAATAAATTTAGGCACTAATTGTAGTGATTAGCTATACATATAAGAAAGTTATTTCTTTTGTCAACTTGCTTTAAAACATTAATTTTACCTAAAAAGCAACAATCCTCATTATATTTTCTAATATTTTGACAGAGTGTAAATAAGTATTCATTAACTCATGTCTTGAGAATGAGTAAAAGTTACGCTTGTTTAGCAAAAAGAACGTTGATTCATTTTTTTGTAAAAGAGAAACCTGATAAAACTTAGTGGCTTGGCAAATGTTTTAAGATGGTATAAAGGTTATTGTGGATTTGAACATTAAAAAACAAAAACTATACAATTTAGACATTTCTTCTCATTAAAGACATTTGAACAGATTGTAATTTTAATTTCCTCATTAATTCATTTGATAAAATATCATATGTATTAGGCTATAAGCTTGGTAAGAGACACACGTTTGCATATTAAAATAGAATCTTATCACTTTAGGCCTTAGCTTTATATATACAAATTTTTACTCTGCCTGAATGTTTATAAAATTGGAATATGGGACCGATCATTTTTGAATAGAAACTCCTAGAGTAAACGTTGAATGACCTGTAACAATAAACTTAGCATTTGCCATTCCCAATTGAGTGATGCCTCAAATGACATGGGAGTCCAATTTCAGCTCAGCTTAGCCTCTCAGCCAAACTGAGCAAGATCACAAGCAGAGTTGTAAGTGATGTTCCAATCATAAAGGTCTAAACGGACTGATTTTTATTCAGAAAATATTTATTGAGTGCCTATGCTGTTCTGAGCCCTGTTTGGTATACTTATTTTTATTTTTTTTTTTACCAAATTGGGTACATTCCAAAGGTATTGAGATACTCTTGGATTTCTCATTGTTTTCTTTGCCAAAAAAGGCCAACTAAGGTTTTTAGTTAAATTATTAACTGAACATATCTTTATCAAGACCAAATGTAGTAATCATCAGCATAACTTTTTAATGTTGGTTATAATACCTACTTTTATCCATTTTATAATTCCTAATGGCTCTTTAGACAATGGGTGCATACAGATGGTTCTGTTTATCATTTTCCATTAAAATGTTTATGTGACTGTTTTAAGTCTGCCCTCTGAAGATTATGCATCATAAGAATCTGCAGTGTTTATTAACATAGCTGCTAACTAGCGTTTCTTTTTCTTTTCTTTTTTAAAAAAAGGATTTATTTATTTATTTATTTGGCACAGAGAGAAAAACAGCGAGAGAGGGAACACAAGAGGAGTGGGAGAGGGAGAAGCAGGCTTCCCGCAGAGCAGGGGATCCCCGTCGTGGGGTTGGATCCCAGGACTCTGGGATCATTACCTGAGCCAAAGGCAGACGCTTAATGACTGAACCACCCAAGCACCCCATAACTAGTGTTTCTTGATGTAGATTGTGGTTTTCAACAATTTAATTCAGAAAATCTTATAAGCATTTTTTGTGTGCTACTATCAGTGTGTTGCATTTTAGTGCATCTTCAATATTTATCTAACTAGCTTAATTATTCTTTTCAGAAGTTCTTTTAAAACAAATTTTGTTATTCCAAGTTGAATTTGCTTCAGTGAGTATTACACAAACGATTGCTTACTCTTCATGTTAACATTGTCTTTTCACCTTAACATTATCTTTTCAGCTTGCTTTTACATGTTTTCTTTTGGTTTTCCCCATTTCTTGCTTCATTTACATCACTTTTAAAGCAAAGAAGTTTGAGGTCATTCAATCGCATGCACTATTTTAACTTATAGTAAAATATAGGAATTCATTTTGTTGCTTGACAGCCCCACTGGTGTGTGTGTGTGTGTGTGTGTGTGTGTGTGTGCGCGCGTACATGCGCGTGTAGAAACAGATGTGTCTGTGTGTGTATAAATATACATACTATAGTTTTTTTAAAGATTTATTTACAATAAATGCAAGCAGGTGGAGGGGCAGAAGGGGGGGTAGAGAGAGAGAGAGAGAATAAATCTTCAAGCAGACTCCCCACTGAGTGTGGAGCCCGATGGGGCTGGGGGCTCAATCCCAGGACCCTGAAATCACAACCTGAGCCAAAACCAAGACACTCAATTGAGTCAGACACTCAATTGACTGAGCCACCATGAGGCACCCCAAGATACCCACAATATTAAAGAAATTTAATCTATTGTGTTATATTCCTTTGCCACAAAAAATAGAGTCTGGAATACCGTGCCTTATTTGAAAAGTATTATTTAAGGTTATTTTTACATTTTAATGCATATTTAATTAATTCTTTCAGTTTTACGCAACACCATCTTAAGATGAACCTTTTTAAAAGTTGATTAAAAAAACAACAACAAAAATTCAAGAAGCCATCATGATTCTAAATGGTGATTTAAAAGAAGCATTCCCATTAATGTCTGGAGCAGCACTGGGAGTCTCCAACGGACCAACCAGTACTATTAGAGAAGAGAAAAAAATAGAAGGGAAATCACGGAAAGGAGAAAGTATATTTGCAGCCTCTATACCTGGAAAACCAAGAGGATCAACTGACAAATTGTTATAAGCTAAGAGAATTCGGTTACAGTAACTGCCTATAAAGCCAGTGAAGAAGTTCTTTGTGTGCTGATAAGGAGTGAGAACAAAAGAGTGAGTTTAGGATAGGCTTCCATTTTGGAAGACAGTTATGTAACGTACAGATGATTATATTAAAATAAAACAAAACCAAATATTTATTGTAGAAAAATTTGTACCGGTAGTACTGGAAAAAACAAAACATCCCTAATCCTACCACTCCTGATGACTACTGTTAATATTTTATGATTCCTGTTTTTTACTGTTGTATATACAGACAGACATATGCACATGTATATACACACTTTCGAGGAGTGTATAGGTGGGTAGGAAGGTACAAGTTTGGGCTGATACTATATTACTGTTTTAAAATCTTCTTTAGGGGTTCCTGGGTGGCTCAGTCAGTTAAGTGTCTGTCTTCGGCTCAGGTCCTGATCTCAGGGTCCTGGGATTGAATTGAGCCTTGTATTGGGGGGTCCCTGCTCAGCAGGAAGCCTCCTTCTCCTTCTCCCTCTGCCCTTCGCCTCTCTTGTGTTCTGTCTGTCTCAAATAGATCAATAAAATCTTAAAGAAAAAGGAAAAGCTTTTAAAAAAAATAAAATCTTCTTTAATACAGAAAGAAATACATTGCATACTTTTTCTGCATTATTACTTTTTTGTGGTTATCTTTTCATGGATGTCTAATTCGAATATTTGACCAGTTGCTTATTTTTGGATGTCTGTGTTGTTTCCATTTTTACAATTTTATCAACAAAGCTAGGGAGAATATACCCTTGGACAAAATCTTTGCAGACATCCTTGATTTGTTTTCTGTTTTTTGATAAATTTCTAGAGGCAAATTTTTTGGGTGAAAGGGTATATTGGAATGTTCTTTCTCTCTCTCTCTCTCTTACACACACACACACACACACACACACACACACTGCTAATTTGAATTGCCCATTCATAACCTTTTTTCATTTTCCAGTTGAAATATTTTTTTTAATTTTTAGATTGTCAAATCTGTCCGTCTTTTTATAGTAAGTGTATGATTAGAATGGTGTGTCCATCTGTAAGATTTAATTAGTTTTATTTGTACTTTCATGCTTTCAATTTTTTACAATGAAATTTTAATTCACTCTTGTATTTATTTTTGAATGTGGTATCACATGAGGTTTTTCTAGACAGTTTTGCTAATATCAATTTTAAAAATAAATAATGTATCCATTCTCCTTAGAAATATCTTGGTTATTTTATACCAATTTCTAATGTAGAATTTTATTTTTATTTTTATTTATTTATTTGAAAGAGAGAGAGTGACAGAGATAGTGAGAGTGAGCACAGGCAGGGAGGGGAGGGAGAAGAAGGCCCCCCCCGCCGAGCAGGAAGCCCGACATAGGGCTCAATCCAGGGCCCTGGGACCATGACCTGAGCCAAAGGCAGATGCCCAATTAAGTCTATTTCTGGTCTTGAATTTTGTTCCGTTGCTATATTTGCCAATTCTTGAACTAATACCACATTATTTATAATACTGTAGATTTACACCTTAAAAAAAAATTTATCAAGGCAGTTCCCTGGTCATGATCATTAATTTTTAAAATTTCTTTACTGATATGATTCATCTATTCTTCACGGGGAATGTTCATCTGTTTTCATTAAGTATTTTCATAATAATCAAGATGCCTGGTTATTCTTTGTGCAGTGAAATACCTTTATGCAGCATTTGGAACGTATACGTAAATAGAAAATTTTGTGCTGCTAATATGACTTTAAATACCTGGTAGTTTATTCTTTAAAGAATCTCTTCACTCTTATTCCTTATCCTTTCTCTTTTCTTCTCTCACTGTTCGCCAGAGTCTCTCCTATTTGCCACTAAACCGTTTATTACTCTTGCGTGGCCGGAGTAATGTTTTGTGACCCTTAACAGCCAATCAGATGCCTGGTGGTAGCACCTGTAATGTAGATTTTGCTATTAATAAATAACATCAGATTGTTATTTATTGAAGTTCACCTGTGAGCTTCATTTAGCTCACTCTTCCTTTTTTCATTACGAACAAAGAGCAGTACTTGTTTGCTTTTCAGAGGACATTTGTGGGATATATTTTTCTTCCTTCGTGTTTTATGGATGCTGTCATACAGCACTTTCAAGTCTGTAATACCAGTCTAGAGCTCATCATATCATTTTTAGCTCTTTAGTGTACTTCATATAGATATCTTCTTTTAATATTAAAACTACACAGGAGAAACTGTCTGAAAATTCTTCTGATGTATAAAGCCACATGATTCAACGATGTGAAATTACATTGGGTTCTTTAGTATCTTCAGAGAATTGCAATTATTAGCACTGAGAGTGATTTTCTTTCTTAACTTGTAGTTGTTAGAGAACAATTTAGAAAATTGATGCTTCTGTCAAAAGTCTGGAGGAGTAGGATATAGGCTCAGTCTGGATATGGCAACATTAAGAACCCCACAAGTTTTACTAACTGTGAAAAAGGGAGTCTATTTTATACTCCATTAAACTGTTATACATCATAAATAATTTATTTCAACCCTTGTTCTCATCTATATCAAGGATGATAAACTAGTCACTGACAGGATTTTTTTTTAATGAATGGAGTAGTGTTTTCCTTTTCTTCTGCCTTATGCGACTTCATGCATTCCACTCACCGGGTGTCTCTTGATCTCATTAGAAAGAAGTCTGTGCCTCCTGGATGGTCCCTGTCAACAGATACAGGCCTAGAATTGTTATGGGACCCTGAGAGGACACTTATGGAAGTCATAAGTCAGGGTGATTTGCTCCTTAGCTCTCCTGCTCATTAAATATATGATTTGGGCTACAATCCAATCTTTCTGAATCTGTTTCTTCATCTTTCAAATGGCCATGGGTTCTTCAGAGTTTTGTTCTGGAAATTCAGAGAGACAAGATGTGTGAACCTGTACTCCTCATCACTGTACCCCTATGACATTCTTGTAGGTGACTACTCCCATACTTGTGTTTGGCCACGTTAACAAGGATTGGGAGGTCTGCACACAGATGTCCAAGGGAAGCCAAGCGCCAGTGCTCTCCCACCTTGTCCTGTGCTTTTCATAAACATCTCCTAACTCCCTGACTACATTCCTGCCCTGTCTGACCACCCATGTATCCCAGCAGTTTGCTGGAAAAGCAGGGGAGATGATGACATTAAGGGGAACAAGACTGAATTGCTCATTTTTGTGGTCTCCAGCCATGTAGAGAACCCAGCAGCCCCAGGAAATGGGCGATTGGCTGGAGAAGGTGGAAGTTTGGGAGTTACAGTTTCTTAAGCAGGATAAAAAGATGGAAAATAAGGAGGCTGTGGTTGAAGTGATGGAATCTCAAGTCCCAAATCTGTGTAGGGGAGCAGAGCCCGCAGAAGGAACTGTAGTCTGGGAGTGGCTAATGGTCTCCGAGGGGATGTTTTGAGGAGGGCGAGGAAAAGCATTGCTGAGAGCTGAAGTGTGGTCATGCTGAGCAGCAGGGAGAGTCTCAGTGGAGCAGAGCTGAGGACAGCCTCCGGAGCGGCGCATAGATGTGGCTGCCTGCAGCGAGAGCCCCGCCACGAAGTTGTAAGAAATCAAGTGCCTTCTTTTATCTGCAGTCTTCAAGGATGACTATGACCCTGAGGACTGTGGTTGTTAAGTAGTGACATTGGCTACCCCTTCTTAATGCTGCGTATGGTCACGTATTTGTGGACAGAAGTCAACGAATTGCTTTAACAGGAGGAATCATGTAAGAATGGATGAAAATAGGTGTGCCTAAAAATAAGGCACCTGTGTGGTTGGGAAGCATCAGCTTAAATTATTCTGAGAGGATGTTGGCCATTGAGAAATTGGCTTCTTTGGCTGTGTTGGAACTTGGATCTTGGATGTAGAGTCTGGGGTCTAAGAGTTCCCCTGCTATCTTCTAAAAATGGAAACTGACAGGATAACAATATCTTTCTCTTTCCATTTCTGAGTGCTAATAAAAATAATAAAACCATGTGCTTTTTTCCTTATGCCCCCCGTCCTACCCTTATTGATGCTTATTCAGTATATTTCTTTTTTATTTTTTTACCTAAATTGTTTATTAGGTAGGAATTATACAAACATTAGTGTATCAGCAATAACGGTGGAGCTGAGAGTATTGCATCTTCCCCATGCTTGTGGCGAGGACCACCTCACCTGCAGTAATGCAGTGGGACTTGTGAACCTTTCTAAGGCCATGGCTCTTGTGTCCTGCACGTGTCAGCTCTCACATCTCCCTGTGCTGGTGGACTGGGTCGGTGATCCACTGGGTGTCAAGATTTCTTCTAATAGCCTTATGGATTGGATCAATGAGGATGACCTCAAAGAATTTGTACGTGCAATCTTGGCCAACCCAGTGAGAATTCAAGACCCTCAGAGCCCCACGGGGGCATCCAGCTCGCTCCTCTGCAACCGACTGAAGGCTTCAGACAGACTTGAGCTGGTTAAACCCATGATGGACGGGCTTGCCGTGGGTTGCACCCCTAGGAACCCAGTGTTCGTGGCCGCCACACCACACAGGAATCTGATAGATGACATAACCTTGCTTGGCCTGCAGTCTGTGTGCTATATCGGGCCAGGATAGAAGGCCCACGCCTGGGTGGTAGAGCGCAGATAGCTGTCAGTACTGCCCACAGGGCACCCCGAGAAGAAAAGGCATTATGTCAGACTGCTTGTTCTGCCACAGTCCCTGGATGTACTTCCAAGTGCCCATCTTGGCTTACCTGTGAGCTGAAGGCTGCCGCCAGACAGAAAGGCTTGAATATATTTCTTAACACATTTAGTTATTTCCCCTACCAGTCCATGGAAGATGCCACAGACTCCAAGGCTGGAGTGAATAATGGAGTCTGTAAATTAGAAGCCATCACCGTGATCCTGGGAGAAATGACTACTAAAAGTCCGACGTTGGAGGAAGAGACAAAATACAAAGAGTGGCAACTGTATTGAAGTACTTTGGTGATGAATACCCCTAATGATGGCCTTGATTCGTCCATAAAACAAAACAAAAAACTCAAGCACTTCACCTCTTTCTGTCCCAATGCCTGTAAAGAGGCAGGGAGATGAAAGACTCCGAGAGAAGATTTCCTTTTCAGATGGCCACAGATTTAATCAGGGGTTTGGGCTGCATGAAGCTATAAGCCTCAGTTATATAGAAAATGCACTTCCACGGAGCACTTGATTTCCCAGGGACGCCACATAATTGAGTTACACCTGAAATCCTGAACCGTCTGCATAACATACAGGCACACACACACACATCCAGCTTCTGTGTGCCAGGAAGTGTTAAATGCTTTGAAAACTGTAATTAAACAGCTGACATTGTGCTGCAAAACCACTGTAAGCATCGCCTCGTGCGGTCCTTCAGCGTGCTGAGCTAACATTTAATCCTAGTAGCTGTGAGGAATCGAGCCTCTGTTTGTAACACATTCAAATTAAGAGGTGTGTGTTCTTGTTCATGTACTTTCTCATTAGCACTAATAATGCTAATGGGAGTGACAGATGTGGTATGTTTTTGCCTCCTATCACTCACACCTTTGAGGTAGCTAGGTCCTTGGAGGAGGTAATTTCCCCTGTGATACATTTATGGAGCCGTGTGTTTAATAGTTTTCCTCAAAAGATAATATGTCCATAGGGACTATTTATTAGTGGATGGGCTCTGGGGAAAAGAAATTTGAATTAAATCCATTTGAACCACAGAAGAGATTTTGATGACAATTAATATAATTGGGAATGCCACACACTCACTTGTTCCTATATGTTTTTCAGGCTTTTTTTTTTTTTTCTTACAAGATTTCAAGGGTTTTTTTTTCCCCCAGACTTTTGGCTTTGATGTTTGAGTATACCCTCTTCATTCCTCCTCCGCAAACCTTCCTGTTTGTTCAAAGGACTCTTTAATGTTTAAGCGAGTGACTGACAGTTCTCAGTATCTGAGACTATGTAAAGCCTTCTTCTTGTGAGTGCTCATCTCATTAAGGGCTGGTATGTTTGGTTATTGTATTCCCTCCACCATCATAGCAAATACTTAGTTTCTTTTTTGAGAGATCCAGAATGGATCTGTCCAGGGTTAGCCTGCTGCTGCTCAACTTCCTACAGCTGCCCACCACCCCCCAGCTCTCACACACTCAACGTTCCCCGCACCCCATGCCTTGGGGGAATAGTGGCTGTGGGGTCCTCATAGCTCTGGCTCCTCTTTGGACACTCCTGCCTTCTTCCCCCCTCCCCCCGCCCCCGCCTCGGATATCTAAACTTTCTGCCTCGAGAGCCATCTCCTTTCCTGTGCCTTTACTGAGGGCGGAGGTTGGGCGGAGGGAGCTCACGGAAGATAAATGTGTGAGAAGACGGTGGAGGAGCCCTGCTGCTCTGGACTGCGGCATGCGGGGACCGCTTTCTGGCCTTCTCATTTCCATTTGACATGCATGTTTCCTTAGAGACGATAGTATAAAGAGTGGTTAGGTCACCTCGGATCGCAAAGTTTTTATGTTAACGTAGTTCAAAAACATTATAGACTCAGTAAGGACTTGTCTAGGCCGGTTTGGGACCGAATGCATTGATCTCCGCAAACCAAATTCCAAACGACCTTGAGGAACAGCCCATTTCCAAATTGTGTGCAGTCTCTAGTCTATATTTCTTTCTTTCTTTTTTTCTAGTCTATATTTCTGTCTCTTCTTGATGGCTTACTCAGACTGTTTACTCAGACTCTGGAAATAGATGTACCAAGTCTGCAGTGTAGCACGGAGGAAAGAGTGTGAATCCCTGCCATTATTAGCTTTATGCCTTTGGGCAAGTCATGTAATGTCCATGAGCCTCAGTTTTTCCATCTGTTAAATGGAGATGATCAATAGACGTGATGCTTCACAGAATGATTGTGAACATCATCAGAGATGAAGTACATTTAAGTGCCTTATTAGGCAGGGATGTAAACCAAAGATTATTTAATATTTAATAGTTGGATGGAGAAGAACTGTGTTGGCAGGTCTCTAAGATATTATACATTTTCTTAAATTGTTGAAGGTATTTGCTAGGATTTTTTTTCCTACTATTTTATAACACCACTGATGTATTGTTTGTAAGTAATACAGATTTTGAATGAATTAATTTTCTTAATGGCAAGTAAAACAATTTACAGTAATAAGGTCCTTCGAAAAGGCAGTGTCCTTTGACTGATTAAAGACCAGCCAGTCTTGGTATGTAGCGCAGTGCAGTAATAGTCGCCACCAGATTAAATCTTGATCAGTAACAATATTTTGCTAATTATAAGAGCTGCTTTATATATTGGATAAATTACTGTTTGTAAACATTGCATTATATTAACTAATAGAGCTGATTGCCAGCCGCAGAATAAGCATAAGGTTTGCTAAAAGCTTTCATCCGTGGCTTGAAGTAGGTAGGCACTGCTGCCTAATATTTCAGTTAGCGTGGAAAGGCAGGTAATGACATTATGAATACATTTATAATGCAGGCCAATTTCTTCTAAAATGCGTGTAAGTATTATTACTTTACGAGGAGCCTGTGCAATATGATTTATTTAATGCATTTCAGCCCCCATAATATTAAGATATAATTGAGATGTGGAGTTAAAAAAAATTGCATGCAGTCGGTATAGTACATGAATCATAGACTAAATTGCTTGTAATTTTAAAGGCACTTAGAAAAATTGTGAAATTTATATAATGCATTCTTATGTTTGGAAAAGGTTAGAAGAACAATAGTCTGGTTATTTTAGTATTTCAGTCCTAAAAATAGGACTTTTGAAGCATTCCTAAATCTAAGATAGACATATGTGTGAGCAAACCCAAAACTTTTTGTGTCCAGTTTTCATTAAATAATTTCTGTGAATTTTTCCTTTAAACCTCTCATGTTTAGTGAAGTCATTGAGCAGCATATAATTTCTATAAAGGCCATAATCTAGTTTTTATAAACTATGCAACTGGATGAATGACAACATAAACGTTGCCAGCGTGTTTAGAAGGGAATCAGTTAAATGGTACTTGGAATTTTGATGATTATTGCTTTGAAAAGACTGAAAATCACAGGTCTTGGCTTTATAGTTTAATTACTTGCTTAACAATTGGTAGTGATTCACTAAATCACAAGGCTTCCAAACAAATAACATCAGTAACTGCTGCCATGCCTGAGCAACTCCAATTTTCTTGACAATGGCTACCAAACTGTGTTTAGCCTAATATAAACTGTTAGTTTAACAGCAAGCAATAGGCATTTCGAGTGTACCATTGATGAGATGCCAGCAAATTGAGCGCTTTACCAGTGGTGACACTTGTGTCAAGAATAACTTCAGCGTATTTCATCAAGACCAGTTGGAGAAGCAAATATAGTAATTATCCCCATCCCTTTTTGATATTGGATTTAATAATAACAAGCACCGTCCAGTTTTCCAGGGCTTCTAATTAATAATTGGTTCTTGAGAACACAGCATGCGGTTCCTCCCAGTTTGAAGAAGACTGGCACACAGGGCGAGCTTAAGGTCCTTCGTACTTTTGTGGGCCGGGGTCAGAACGCCTGGTGGGGGTTTAAAAGAAGAGCAAGATTCAGGTGTCCTGGTGGGAGAATTTCATTTGTGCCTTTATTGACCTGTGCTCTCTGTCTTCACTGTGTCTTAACTTCGGGGTATTTCTGTGAGTTCATGCCTCTTCCATCTTGCCCTGTGGCAATGGCGAGTTCTTTATTCCAAGTAGGTTCTTCCAGAATTAGATGAGTTCCTCAGTTTTTACTTAGGAAAAGTGAAAACCATCTTGCTCACACGAGTCACCTTAACGCCTGTTCTTTAGTATTTTCCCACTGAAATAATGTAAAAGGAACATAGCTGACTTGCATTTAAGTAGTGATAGTCATGCGTAATATTTTATCAAGCACTTGCTTATGCCAGGCTCTGTGCCCAGAACTCCACGTATATCTTACTGGGTTGTTATAGCACGAGGTAGTAATATTACTATTCCTATGATTGGAATAACTGAGGCTTAGAAAAGTTAAGTAATTTGTCCTTCGTCACTAGGCAATCACTTTGGCTCCAGACCCACACTTAGTGGAGCTATCACGCCGTAGTGTCTCTAGTATAAATGTGCCCTCTTAGTTTGTGAACATTTCTTAGTTGTGACACTATATGAAATATGGTCCTCCTTGGTGTAGATGGGTACTTGGAATTTTTTTAAATTGTGACCTGCAGTAGTACATTTTAAATTATGATGCACTGCGCACAGGTATATTAATAAACACAAGAAATTCTACTTGCTGCCCTCATATTTTCTATTTTATTTTGTTTCCGTTTTTAAAGACAGTCAGTTGTAATCCACTAAAACGATTTCACAGTCCCACTAATAGGTAGCAACCTACAATTTGAGAATCATTGAGAATCAGTGCTGGCCTTGTGGGATCCATGCTAGTCAGTGAAATCTGTGTTTCGCTGGTTTTACACTTGCTTATGCGCTGCCTCGGGTGCTTGTACTTCTAATTTCATTAGTTTTCTAATTTTGTGAGACCTTAAGTCGTTTTGCTAGTAGACGTTTGTGAGTGATAGAATTCTGAGGGTGGATTAATACCTTTCCTGAGGCTCAGAGTTTCTCCTTTGCCATTTCATCATGGTTCTTTGGGGGTCCCATGGATTTGAGAGTGAGGGTTATACTCAGGTTATACTTTCCAGAGGCTGCCTCCCTTTCTTTTTGAAGTTCTCCCGTGCCATTATGGCAATTGAAGGAAACCGAAGTAAAAAAAAAATAAATAAATCGTCTCTCTCCAGTTACACCTCTTCCATTTTGTCTCCTCTTGTGCTGGACACAGTATACCCAGTGTGTTTTAAATAGAATTGAGAAGAGGGGCACCTGGGTGGCTCAGTTGGTTAGTGGGTGGCTCATGGTTTTGGCTTGGGTCTTGATCTCAGGGTCCTGGGATCAAGCCCCGGGTTGGGCTCTGTGCTCAGCAGGGAGTCTGCTTGAGATTCTCTCTCTCTCTCTCTCTCCCTCTACCCTGCCCCTGCTTATGCTCTCTCTCTCTAATAAATAAATCTTAAAAAAAAGAAAATTGAGAAGATGCAGGATAGACTCTTGTCTTTATCATCTTGCATCTTTTGCCAGGCAGACCTACCTAAAAACTAAGTATTGGCGAGAAGGCAAGACTGAGGTTGTTGCCCCACTTGTCTTTGCCTAGAGTGAACGGGTAGCACAGACTGGGGTAACCAGGCACCAGCCTGACAGGCAGTGCCCATATCCTCTCATGTAGTTGCTCATTGAGCCAGCAATTTTGGGTGCCTGTGCCATGCTAGAAGGCTCTAGGGCTACAATGGGAAGCTTGACACACATGCTGCTGCTTTGAGTATCCATTCTAGTGGGAAGACAGTTGGAAAATAAGCAGATGTATACATACATCTGCTTATTTAACAAATGCAGGAAATATTTGAGGAGCAATGATATGGAGTAAGATGACTCTAGTATTTCTCCACTTATCTGGGCCCCATTCTCAGGGTTGTTAGTTTTGCCAGTACCTACAGATCCTCCAAAGCAACCCAGAATGTGTAAGCAAAGGCCACCATAGGATTTTCATTTGTGAGAGGCCTATAACTCAAGAGGAGACTGTTTTGAAGAATAGGGCTAGTGCAGTCCATGGAACAGCAGCATTGAAATCACTTGGAAGCTTGTTATAAGTGCATGCTCTCTGACCCAGCTCAGATCTACTGAGGCAGAATCTGCATTTTAACAGGAACCCCAGATGAACATGCACATTAAAGTTTGAGAAGCACTGCTAGAGTAGTGGTTCTCTACTTGACTACTCTAGAGAAATAGAGTTGGACATGATAAGTCCCTCCCAGCAAAATGAAATTTTGTCCAACCTTGAAGCATCTACTAGGGTGGAAATTGTCAGATGCTGCCACTTTACTCATTTCTGCCACTCCCAGCAAAACTGAGCAGTGTACCCTGTCCTTCCCTCTTGGTACCTTCTTCCCCCCAACTGGGATGGACCACCTGAAGTTAGTCCTCGCCTGGCATTAGTTAGAAACGCACTGGTGTGCCGCCGTTCTCAATGGATATCACCAGCTGCTGGCCTCATTTGTCTCCTTGCACCTACTTGGTCAGTAGGAGCCCTCCTACCTGTGGCCCCCTTGCCCACAGACTCCTCTAGCCGTGTCCATGCCTGTGTGTGTCATAAACCTTTGAAATACTTGGGATCATTGTCTTAGCTGTGCTGTATTTTGATGTTTTGACCTCTGGTATCTTGGAGGGAAGGACCAGCAGACCCAGATATGGACCAGGTCAGACTGGGGCTTAAAAAAAAAAAAAAAAAAAAAAGTCATCTCGAGTCTCAGATATCGCTCCAAACCAATGAAATGAACATTTCTGCAGGGTAGGACCTAGGACGCAGCGTTTTTCAAAGCTTCCCGATGATTCCAACTGGCAGCCAAGGTTGACAACCTCCTCTCTAAAGGAAAAAATATCTTTGAGGTTTTTAGGGCCCTAGAACAATTTAGAAGCTACTTATGATAAATTCTGACTGATGGTTTCATCATTGAAATACACCCTCCTCTGCAGATATGTATGTGGAAAGCAGGGCGAGTGTCCACCATTAGAATCGCTTCGTCTCATTCTCACAGATCTCGTGGCAGCAGAATAGAGAGCCACCAGAGTTGAATTTGAGTCACCACAATGAGCCCGACATCAGATCCTGTGGAATAGGTTGTAACAACTGTGACTCAGTTGATAAATGAATAATAGCGCTTGAGCATTTGAAAAATAACAGTTCCTTTTAACGTGTAGGAAATTTTTGTCTATCATTTTCATCTGACTCAGGCCAGAATCTGCTTCACATTCGTGGAAGTGATCCAGACCTCGGTTTCTATCTGATTCTGAAAATGACAGCTATAGTCCCAAACTTCCACACGCTGGAAGGTTTTCATGGCAGCCTTGCTTTTGCCTTTTGCTTTTTCAGATGACACAGAGCAGAAAGGATCAGCTGGGAGTCCCTCAAAGCCAGAAGATTAAATGGAATTAAGAGGAGGTATTCTGAGGCAGGCAACAGTGACTAGATGAAAGGACTCAAGGGGGAAGATTTTGAGGTCCTTAGATTTTATGACGTTTTGGTAAGCCAGGGCTATAAGCTGTGGCTTAGAAGAGACACTCAGGTGGAAAAATTGAAAGGAGGTCCTTAAAATTTTGTAGGATGTAAAAAAGAGAAATTTTAGCAGAAGAGGTTTGTGTCCCAGTAATGAGCCTGATCTGAAATATTGTCCTTCCAGCACTTTGATAGGTGTCTATCAGCGGTCTGTCTTTGACGTTCAGACCCTGCATGAGCTGGCTTAACTTGTGAATACTGACTCAAAGGGAACAGTTGGAGATGGCAGTGCTCACGTGCCACAGCGACGGGCTCCCAACTTGTGCTGGCCAATGGCAGTTCCTTCCAGGATGGAGACCAAGGGAGGCGCCTTGCTTTTGCTTTGTCTTAGTGCCTGCATGTCTTTGACAAGGGAACAATAAAATGTACCGTTTGATTTCAGACTGTCTTGCTTCTTTTCTCTGTCCCTCCTGCAATCTTTCTTTTTCATGTCACATTGCACGAGGTGCTTTTCACCTCTCTTTCCTGACCCTGGGTTCCGGTGTTCATTGGTCGCTCTCACCCAGGATGTGCTCTAATTGGCAAAACTGTAACCTGGTAGCAGCAGTTCGCTATTTCAGTTTCCTAATTGGTGTCACGGTCTGCTGGTGGAGCCCAGCCTTGTTGGACTGATGGATAGATCGGCTGCTGTGACCGCCACGCTTCTGTCTGACCAACAGGTTTATTGCTTTTTGAAACCAAAAATTAAAATGTTAAATATATCCTACAGTGTTCATAGTGGGTCTGAAATGAAATCAGCTATTCATCATTAAGGAATAGTTTCAAAGTTACCTGAAGGTCCCTTGGGTTTGCAACTCCAAATTTTGTTCCATTTCTAACTCACAGCTGGCTATTTTCTTGCTTTCATAATGCAGTGTAAAGCTGCCTTATATTTCACACCGCCTGCTGCACAGTGGGTTTCTTCTTTTCAGAAGTAACGCAGACACGGTGTTAAATGTGTGCGTGTTGGGGGTTGGGCTGGCGTTGAAGAGACCCTTTGCACAGAACTTGAAATTTACAAGCTCATTTACATTGGTCAGTGAGAAGGTAGGTTGTTAACTGAATCATAAGAAAAAATGATACAGATTCTTTTTCAAAAGCTCTTCCACGTAATTGACATTTATGTCAAAAGTATAACTGAGCAGTTAGGCATATGAGTGTAATATAATGACTGTTTACCCAAATTAATGCTTGAAGTTACAGAAGGCTACAAAATACTGCATTTTAAAATCGAGTTTTAATACCTTGATTAGCATATTACATTCCAGTATAATAAAACAATGTAATAATCTTAAAGAGATCAAGTATTACCAGTGAGCAAACCTCTTTGATGTTTTTGTCTCATCCAGTTTCTGTAGCCAGCACTCAATCATTTCTAGCAACATTTCTTTTGTAGAAAGAGTCTGTCTTTATCAACACACACTAAAACATTCTAGTCATACTGTCTTATATTTGTTTGCACTATACTGGTTTTCCAAAGGACTTTCCTGTATATTCTTTCTCTTGTCCCTTTGAATATCCTCAAATTAAGGAGTTACTATTTTACATTTTATTGAGGAGGGGACTGAAAAAAGTTACGTGACTTGATGGAAATCACTACTACCACATAAGTGACGGAGTTGTGGCTTGAACCAGCTCTTGTGACTCCATGTCTAGTGTTTTCCCACATTAATACACTGCTCTCTATGTGCTGAGTGTACCACTAGTGCTCTGGGCATTACAAAGGTGACTCGCACTCTCTTGGCCTAAAATTCTAGTTCAGAAGATTGACATATGCGCAGGTAGAAACGCAGAGTGCTGAAGGGCTGCCAGAGTATTCAGGCTCTAGAGATAAGGTTGGGCTATAGGGATGAATGAGGAGAGAGCCTGCCAAAATTTCTTAGAAGACCAGGTATCTGAGCTGGAACTTTAAAAAGGAGGGGCTTAGGGATTTAAAAGGTTCTTGGCATCCAAACTGAGAGGACAACAGGAACAAAAAGATCCAGAGATGGGAGGACCCGTAAGTTATGTTTCTGGATGTTGAGTACATGAATGCCACTGGAACTTAGGGGCTGGGTAAGGAGGGCTATTCATGGTTGACAGATTGGAGGCACAGAGCAGCCAAATGGCTAATCTTGTGGCCATGTTGGGGGTAGATTAAAGGAGAGAAAAAAAGGATGAAAATCTTTTAGGATAGGAATGTGGGATAGTTTTCCCAGCAAGGCAAAGCAATTTCCATTAGGAGACTGTACATTGGAATTCAAAGGGGGAGGTTATATATGGTAGACATTGCTGAGTTTAGAAGTGGAAGATCCAAAAGTGCTATACCATACTGTAAAGATTACTCTGACTTCAAAGACTGGCAGGAATCACAAGTCAGTTTAAGATTTCTGTCACTTTGGGGGCTTTGGGTGGCTCAGTGGGTTAAAGCCTTTGCCTTCAGCTCAGGTCATGATCTCAGGGTCCTGGGATCGAGCCCCACATCGGGCTCTCTGCTCAGCGTGGAGTCTGCTTCCCCCCTCTCTCTCTGCCTACCTCTCTGCCTACATGGGATCTCTCTCTGTGTCAAATAAATAAATAAAATATTTAAAAAAAAAAGATTTCTGTCACTTTGGTTTATTACTGAACCAGCAAATGAGCAATTCTAAGGCCACCTGATGAGGTAAGGACCAAAGTGACTAGATGGTGAGGCTTTCTCTTACCTTCTTAGTTCTTCAGAGCAGACCTTAAGTACTGTGGTACTTAGAGTGGTTATGGAGGAAATACTCTGTTATGTTCATGGTGTTCAGAACCACAGATTCTCTGGCTTTGTATATGAAGCTGAGGAAGATACTCTTCCAACCCTTAAGCATCTCCCTGTCACAAGAGGAAAGCCTTCCTGTGCCTATTCCTGTATTCTGTTTCTTACTGTCTAATTGGATGTGATGGCTTTAGATATGATTAATGACCAGTTACGTTTCAGGTTGCTGTATTTGAAGTACTTCCAAGACATCCATGTGTATATGTTCATTAAATAAATTGGAGGCAGTTTTGGGACTGGGGAGGGTGGCCAGGGATGGAGAGAGGCCTGGGAATCTTTCTCACAGCGGTAGAGATCTGGGAACAGTGAGATCTCCAAAGAAGAGAATGTGGACAGAAGACAAAAGAGGGCAAAGGCAGCATTTTAGCAAATACCCACCTTTCATCAGCAGGTGGAGGAAGAGCTGTGGAGGAGATGACCTAGGAGCGATCTGCAAGGAGAGAAGGAGGAGCATTGGCTGTGAGCAGTAGAGAGCTTCTGGAAGTGGTTCCCAGAAGTGGTTCCCAGAGACGGCCAGCCAGATGAGTGCCGATGAGAGGCCCTTGACTTAGGCAATTATCGATCGGTGGTTAGCTTACCTAATAATGTGCATAATCAAGCAGTGGAATTAGAACCAGCTTTCAGATTGTTAAAGAAGGGAAAAAGGGAAAAATCTGAGGAAGTTACTTTTCTGTCAGGACTTTAACCTGTGAAGGAACTGGGGCGAAGAATATATACTTTGAAGAAGCAGCAGAACCTCCTGTTTTGGGAGGTTTTCCTTATTTTTTCTTTCTTCATTTTCCCCCCTTCTTTTTAAAAATTTTCTTCATTGTTTTTAGCTCATTTTTTAATTCAAGTATAATTAACACACAGTGTTATATTAGTTTCAGGTGTACAATATATGCTTCAACAATTCTATATATTGTTGAGCGCTCATCAGGATGAGTATACTCTATATCCCCTTTCTCTGTCTCACTCATCTCCAACCCCCACCTGCCCTCTGACAACCACCAATTTGTTCTCTATAGTTAAAGAGTCTGTTTTTTGGTTTGTCTTTTTTTCCTTTGTTCATTTGTTTTATTTTTAAATTCCACACATGAGTGAAATCATACGGTATTTGTTTTTCTCTGACTGACTCATTTCACTTAGTATTATACCCTCTAAATCCATCCATGTTGTTGCAAATGGCAAGATTTCATATTTTTTTTTAATGGCTGAGTAATAGTCCATTTGTGTGTGTGTGTGTACACCACATCTTCTCTATCCATTTGTCTATGGAAGGACACTTGGGCTGCTTGCATATCAAGGCTATTGTACATAATGCTGCAATAAAATAGAGGTGCATAGGGGTGCCTGGGTGGCTCAGTGGGTTAAAGCCTCTCCCTTCGGCTCAGATCATGATCCTCAGGATCCTGGGATTGATTCCCGCATTGGGCTCTCTCTCCTTGGCAGGGAACCTGCTCTCCCCTCTCTCTCTGCCTACTTATGATCTCTCTCTCTCTCCGTCAAATAAATAAATAAAATCTTAAAAAAAAATAGAGGTGTATCTATCTTTTTGAATTAGTATTTTCATTTTCTTTGGGTAAATACCCAGTAACGGAATTACTGGGTCATACTGTAGTTCTATTTCTAATTTTTTGAGGAGTCTCCGTATTGTTTTCCATAGTGGCTGTATCAGTTTGCATGGAGAGATTAATGTGTTTCTTTAAAGAGATTAATGTGTTTGAGAGCGAAGGGTAGGAATCCAGTAGCAACAGAAAGATCAAAAATGCAAGAAAGGTGGTAATAAATTGATAGAACATGATATCAGTTTTGGGGGAGGGAATATATCCAAGTTGAGAGATGAGGGTCTTTGAAAACAGAAGAGAAATCCTCTTCAGAATATCATGTGAGGAAATTTAAGTTGGAGGGAGAGACGTTTGCAACCTAATGTCCTCTGTTATCTCAGTTACAGGATTCACCGAGATTCCACATTCTACTGTGTGAATGCCAGGTCAGTTTATTCTTTAGGGCAGGAGTCTGAGAAAACCTCCGGTGAACAGGGTCAGGTGAGACGCAATGAAATTCCCAGTCCAGTGTCCTGAGCAGGTGCATCTTCATTGCTAATCAGATGTTGATACCTCTTACCTGACTGACTTGTCCCTTCCTGACACATCGTCCCAACTTGAACTTTCACTCAGGTCTCCTGGACTTCTTTTAGTTTTTACACTTTATCCTTGATTTCATTCTCTTCATGTTCCAGGTCCTCCTTCTTGCCTGGGTCTGCCCTCCTCCCGTAACATGATACCTTCCTAGTCAGGCCTCCAGCTAAAGACCCTAGGCTAGTCTTTCTGTGGGACTCTTCTGTAAATTCTTCTAAGAGACAAAGAGGCTGAAATTGTTTCACCTGTATCAATCGATTTATTATCCAAATACTTAAATATGTTTAGAAGATACTTCCAGATATGGATATTCTTGACTTTAGGGGTAATTTAAGATACTTGGGAAAGATAGGACTTTTTTAAAAAGTTAGAATGAAGTCTTAAAGGTATCTAACAGATTTGTTTTCTATCAGACTAGTTTTTTCTTGCTGAAACATACCTTCGAGTCTTATTTAGGGTTGAGTTCTTCCAGGGCTTCTGAAATCTATTCTGACTGGCGTTGGAAATGGGCGTCTAATTCCAAGAAGATCCTTATATTAAAGATTGTCAATTTTAAACAACTTAATGCATACATAAGTGATAGAGCTATTTTAACAGTGTCTTTCATTTTTTGAAAAATAGCACTTGTTTTAGAAATTCAAGCTGCTTTAAACCAGTTGCTTCTATGCAGCTTGGCAGCAGCTGTTAGAGACTATTATAAATGCTCGGGCAAGGTTCAGTGTTGTAATCTTGGAGGGGCTGAAGTTTATTATATATTTGATCAAATTACCAGCTTTTCCTATGTTTACAGATGTGTAGATTTTTTCATATCTACCTATCTGGGTAGGAACAGAGCTAGTCGATGTCTGTGAGAAGTTAGAAATGAATAGAGGGGTGCCTGGCTGGCTCAATTGGTTAAATATCTGACTCTTGATTTTGGCTTAGGTCCTGAGATTAGATTTGTGAGATCGAGCCCCATGTTGAGCTCTGTACTGGGTGTGGAGCTTGCTTGGGATTCTCTCTCTCCCTCTGTTGCCTCTGTCCCTCTCTCCAAAAAAAAAAAAAGGAATTTCCAGAGACTTGGTGTGCATACTCAGAGTAAAGGAGATTTCCCATTTCACTTAATTGTGGTTCATAAAAGCAGCTGGGAAAGGGGTCAGAAGCATCAGCAATCATTTATGATTTTCCATGAAACTACTATTATACTCATTTTTGGGGACTAGGCTAACATCCATTTCATTGTCTTGGTTATAGTGGGGTCTTCACTGTATATAGTTCTAATCTGGGGTTTGTGGGCTTATGTAATCTGTGTGAAAATAGGTTTTAATAAACTGCACTGCCTAAAGTTGTCATCCTTTAAATTCTAATCATTAACTCCATATCCTGTAATATAGAGAACTCATAAAAAGACGTCAGAGATTAATCGATAAGGAGGGTGGGCACTGATATATTAAAAGAAAAGCACCTATGTGTCAGAGGTACAGTTTATAGAATGTGTTCATGTCCATCATCTCATTTGCTCCTCCGATTCCTGCTGAGTACTTCCTTTTCAGCCTCTGTACTCCATTTACAGTCTCATCCACACCCATGGCTCGAGGCACAGCTATGAACCAACAACTTCAGAATCTATATTCTTAGGCTGTAGTTTTCAACATGTAACATTTAGCCAAGTCTTCTCACTTGCAAACTTCATCAGACACTGCTGTTCTCTTTCTCAGTGAGCGAGACTACCGTCTGTATCAGAAATCCAGTTGTCCTCCTTGCCATTCCTCCTTTTCCATACTCTGCTGATTCCACTTCCTTAAAACTCTGGAATCCAAACCTTCTGCCACAGACCCTGTCTGGGCCTTTGTGACATTTAGCACGCATCCCTTCAAGCATATCCCAACTTCTTGCCTCAGTGTTGCACATCGCCTCTGGAGTGGTTTGGTTTATCTCAGGTGAAACTCCTGGTGGCCCGCCATGGTCTGCAAGTCAAGTTGGAGCTTAGTAGGGTACCAAGGCCTATCTTCATAGTCTGCCCATGCTTGGTTTTGCTGCCTCATCTTTGGCCATATTTCCAAGTAGCAGCTCAGATGCCACTGCCTTGAACCAGGTTGTTGAACCTGCCATGCGTTTTCAGGCTACCACCCCTCCATGCTTTAATGCCTTTGCTCGTGAATATCCATCTTTCCCACCTTAACTCTTTCTTGAGCCTCATTTCTTGGAACCATTTTTGTTAACATTTCTCCATCCACTGTGAAATGTGTTATTCCGGCTTCTGTGTTTCTGCCTCACTCCCCCAGTGGATGTGAGCTCTTAGTGGACGAGGGCAGTGATCATCTGTTTCTTTAGCACCTTGTATCATGACTTAGGAGTGTCATGGATCTTTGCACAATATTGCACAGGTCTGAGTCTACACACACATTAAATAACTAAATGACTTCTTCAGGGTTGTAAGAGCTACAACTACGACTAACTCCAAAAGTTCGTCTACTCTAGAACTTCTCCTCCACTTCTGTATACACCAATTCTTAAAAATTAAGTAGTGATTCAGCTGACTAAACCATTGATCTTGGTTGAGTTATACTCTGGCTTAAAAAAAAAAGTATTGACAATAAAACAGTTCATTAGTATGGCATTAGTATGGCTGGGTGCTGATAGGTTGTGCCATAGGTGAAAAATATCAGCCACAGATCTTTTTAAAAATCTGTATAAATAATATACTCAGTTAAAACTTCACATTACCATACTGAGGGGCTAGTGAGGGGAACTGTGTCCCCTGTGAATAATGCATTTAATTAAGTTCAATTTTAATGTTTAAAGGTAGCAACCAGACAAATTTATTACTACCAATATTTATATCTTATAAAGTAGTAAATTGTTGCTGGAAAGCAGTAATAAAATCCATTCATTTTGAAATGAATTCCAGAGTCACCGTAGTGCAGGGTTAATCCATGATGTACCGTGGTTTCTACTTGCAACTTTGCAGCATAATCAGGTTCTTTTAAAATTAATCTTACTTAAATGAGAAATTGTCTTCCACCCATTTGTTAGATTAGAATCTCTCCCCTTTCTAGTGGAGACTGAAGTGATTTTCTTCACATCCTTTTTTTCTCCTCGGCTCCCTGCTCTACTCCATTATTGATATTATTATCTCGTAAGGATTGTTTTGTGTTTTCAGAATTTATTTTTCTCTCCCAAACTCCCCACCCTTTTCCCTTCCAAACAGATAAATTCAAAGAAAGAATAGCCCCTCTTTCATCCGTTATAAATGATTTTTCATTTGAGCATGTCATCTTGCTTTTTTGTTACAGTGAAGATCAAAGGGATACAGGTTCACCACTAGTGTTCAGTTCTTTTCAGTTCTGGCCTTAAAGAAATGGGATCTAGTTTAATTTGTTGCAGCTTTAGATCTCTCTTAAGGCATGTGGCACTCAGGTGGCTGGGCATGACTGCATGCTGTGTGTGTGTGTGTGTGTGTGTGTGTGTGTGTGTGAGAGAGAGAGAGAGAGAGCTGGACATTTGGTATGTCATATGCTTTGCATTGCATATCCCAGAGATAACTCATCTCAAAGAACGTATTTGTGTTGGAATTTTGCTTGCTTCTATTTAAACCAAGCTGGGAGTCCTTTAGAGATCCTCATTTAAAAATATCCACTCCACAGTTTGAACTCTGGTGTCATATGAATTTTGGATATTCCACACTTGCTTGTTTTTTTTTTTTAAGAGGTTAGAAAAAAGAAAAAAAATTTTTTTCAATTTCAATTCCTTGCTTTGACCACAGCCAGTATGTCCCTTTTACATGATAACCTCTCAGTTATCGGTTAGCTCAATTTAGAGTATTGGCAGGCCAGATGAGGAGAGGTTAGTCGTTCCCTATATTTAAAACCAGGAGTAATGAAATGCACTTAAATAACTATGAGATGGTGACAGATTTATAAATTAAAAACAATTAAGGGTGCCTGGGTGGCACAGTTGGTTAAGCGACTGCCTTTGGCTCGGGTCGTGATCCCAGAGTCCCGGATCGAGTCCCATATCGGACTCCCAGCTCTGCGGAAAGTCTGGTTCTCCCTCTGACCTTCTCCCCTCTCATTCTCAGTCTCTCTCTCTCTAATAAATAAATAAATAATCTTAAAAAAAAAACCAAGCTATTTTTAAATACCCTGCTTTTTACTTCTTTCTGTGATTCATGTCTTTATGTCATGTTATTATGAGACCATCATTGGGTAATATTAGACCAAATCCTTCCCACTCAGGAGGCTGATTGTCTGATTGTCTTCAGAATTTCCGTATGATTATTCCATATTTCACTAAAACCAGGTCTCTTTTTCCTAGTTTCATTATTGTCACGTAATCTCACCCTGGTCAGTCATCTTAATGCCAGTAGTTCTTTTGTTCTCATCCCTTATTTCTCCAATTGTGGTCAAGGTTCCATTCTTCTAGTTACCTTGAATATTTACTCTAAAGTTTGTAAGCCAAATGTTACTCTTATGGTTCTGATGAGTTGTCTGCAAAGTATTGAGGTATTCTTCACAAGTCTAGTACCCATTCATTTATTGCATAGAACTAATAAATAAACACTTCATCTGTGTATTTTTGGGCTTCATTATTCCTGCTTATTCCCTAAGTCAAATTGAACTTCCCCTATGTCTGTTTATTTTTTATCTTTGGGTGACAAAAGTGTTTAAACAGATCTTTCAAAGTCTAAAGGCCAAAAATATTTCTGGTTATTGAGTGGGGTCTATCTCCCATTGACAAGTTATATTCCAAAAAGTGTGTTTATTTGGATGTAGAACTTGGGTTCTTATTTTTGTCTGATTTTACGTGCAATTTTATGCATGAAGATCTGAAGGCACATAAAACTCATGTATCGTGAGGTTTACAGACCCTGACACCCTTGTTGCTAAGAATTAAAAAATAAATCTTATTCACAGTCAATACTATGTTCTAACTGGTTGTACTTGCCAGAAATCTGGCCACTGCGTAAATGGAATAATTTAAAAAAATTTTTTTTCTCTCTGAATATGTTACATATTTATTTCTTTCTGTGTCTAATCTTATCTATTCTCTCCATATGGAAAAACCAGGTTTGGAGTGTCCAGTCACACACAAATCTGTCTATAAATGGATAATCACATTCCAACTATGTTGAAACACACAGACATTTAAAACCAACCAGAATATCAAAGTTTCAAAAAGGATTATTAATGCAAAATTTTTTGATAACAAAACAAATTTATTAGAAGATGCTGTTGATGCATTTGATCTTTGAATGTCTGTTATGACATTGTTGTGACATTGTCTATTGTGACGTGTATTTGAAAGGTACATGTTTTGATCTTATTTAAATTATTCTGATTATTTTGAATTCATATTCTGAATGGCTCTTTGAGTTTGGTTTTCCTTCTTGACCATTGTAGATTCTGCCTTGTGGGAATAAGTTCTCACATGAAGGTTTACATGTGAATTCTGTTTAAGATACACCTTTTTCTGCTTATCCAGCAACATTCAGCACATTATGGATGGTATAGGTTTGATAAAGCATGACTATTTGAAATGATGGTTCCTTGTTATTGGTCAGGGGATTTAAAAAAGTAAGTAGTTTCTTTGGTGGTAGGTTGCCCTGTACGTAAAACACAGAGTAGCAGTTTTTAAGTAGACCTATGGTAATATTGAGAGTCTCAGTTGTGGCTAAAAACCTGTTTAAGCGAATAAAACTCCCTAGAGGGGCCCCTGGGTGGCGCAGTTGGTTGAGCGACTGCCTTCGGCTCAGGTCATGATCCCGGAGTCCCGGGATCGAGTCCCACATCGGGCTCCCAGCTCCATGGGGAGTCCGCTTCTCACTCTGACCTTCTCTAGAGCTCTCACTCTCTCTCTTTCCTAATAAATAAATAAATAAAATCTTTAAAAAAAAATAAAAAAAAAAAAAAACTCCCTAGAAATTGGTCAAGTGACTTAGATGATGGACTCAAATAATCAAAATAATTTTATGCTCAAGTGAAAAATAGGGCTTATGCCTTTCAAATGGACATTTGATCAAGGTTGAAATTTATCAATAGTACCTGCTGGTACGTATGCCATTTCTACCCCTTTTTAGTATTGAGAGGAAGAGAAGCCAGACTACTGAGATTTCTTTTAGTGAGTAAGCAGGATATGGGGTACAGACCTGGCATGGACTCTGATCAGTGAGTGGCACTTTAGTGGGGTGTTGGGCAGTTTTCTAAACTTTGTGGTATCTTCTATGGTGTTTAGGCTTTGGGAGACATGAACCAGAGACTGTTGATTACTTAGCAGAGGTGCTTTGTGGTGATACTAGTAGTTTTGCTTGGGAAAGGTCACATTAAAGGCCTGCAAACAGATTCTGAGCCAGGAGTGATTTGGTCAACCCCTTTCTTCCTTCTTAGGGTAACTTGGGTGTACTCTATGAGCCCATTCATTACTGTCTCCCCGCACTCCCCTTAAGCTGTTTCTTCCTTTCCCTCCATCCTGACTCTTGCCTACCAAGTTAACAACAGATTTTCCCCTTTCCTTTCTACATACTCTTTGTGAGCTTAAGAAAGCTGATCCAGTCGACCTCAGTTGTGTGCACCCAGAAAAAGATGACAGGAATAGAGGCAGCAATTCCTTGCTCTTCTGTTGACTCTTTCTAGCTGTGGGTTCTTGGGCGATCATTTACTCTTGGTGAACCTTTCTTTCCTCCTCTCAATATAGATGTGGCTTGAAAGAAAGAACTTCTCAAATCCTTTGAAACTCTACAGTTCTGTGTCTCTGCAAGTTCCCTATGTTCTGTAGGGAAATTAGACTTCTCACCAACCCAGTGCCATCAGCCTCTGAGACTTGGTGATAAGAAGTCCCCTTTAGGCTTTGTAGCTGCCTTTGGGCCATTTTCTAATGGAAAAATACACTCAGAATTTCAAGCAGTTGCTTTTGAATTTAGTCTTTGGAAGATGACTAATATAAACTTTTTTGTGCTTTTTGTTGGTGTGTGTCATATTTTTCTGGTTTTTTATTTAAAGATCTCAAGCTCTTAATTTCAGTTTATTTATCTGTAAATTGAGATTTTTGACACCTCCTTCAAGCAAGTATTAGGTTCGTTTCCTGTTTACTTTTATGATGGGCCTAATATGCAGAGGCTTGTAGATTATTAATCTTATTACTTTTCAAAAGAACAGTTTCAAGGGGTGAGTACTGAAACTTGTCCTCGTACTTGGAATTTACTTGCTTTTATTACATTTCTTAAATGAAATTTCAGAGCCTGGAGGAATGTAGTGGTGTAAGTATATTTCAGGAATATATAATTGGTTTGAATTCTTTGGTAGAGAAGAATTTTATAAAATTAGAGTGTCATTATAAGTAGAGTTTAGCTTTTTTGCTTGTATGTATATATAGACCCTCAAATCTTTTCAAAATTGGAGTTATAATTTACTCAAATATAATCATATTAAAACTAAAATATTGTTCATAGGACTTTTTCCTTGCCCTTGTTCTGCATTTAATGATATTCGATGAGTTTTGCTTCTGTGTGGTGGTGCCTTGTCAAGAGGAAGCTGTCAGTGATAGATGGGGAACATCCTCTTTCCCAGGAGCCCAGAGGAGGATATGACATGCGGTTCCCATTATAACCCAAGCAGTACCTGTTACTATGGTTCTTATTCAGCCAGTAAGTATTGTTAGGTGGGCAAAAAAGAAATGAGGTCTAGAATTATTTTTCTTACTCTCATTCAACAAAGAAGCTGAGCTGTATTGGGATGTATAGTTTAAGAATCCATTTTCATGATAAACTATAGATATTTTAAAAAGTGCCAGATATTTAAAAAAGTAATCTGTAAATAGCTTTTTAAAATTTAAAACCTGAGAACATTAAGAAAATATTGATGCATAAAACAAAACAATTAAGGGAACAATGATTATATTTTTATTTTGGGAGATAGCAAGCCTGTAATTCTTTCTTTTTTTTTTTTAAAGATTTTTATTTATTTATTTGACAGAGAAAGATCACAAGTAGGCAAAGAGGCAGGCAGAGACGGGGCGGGGGAGGGGGAAGCAGGCTCCCCGCTGAGCAGAGAGCCTGATACGGGGCTCGATCCCAGGACCCCGAGATCATGACCTGAGCAAAAGGCAGAGGCCTTAACCCACTGAGCCACCCAGGTGCCCCAAGCCTGTAATTCTAAGTGAATTTGAACTTGGGTTGGATGAGCCATTTGTTGGATGGTATATTGAGCAAGGAACATCTTGCTTCTAAAACATACAAGAGTGTGCTTTCACCATCCTGGAACTCCATAATAGTTTTTGCTTCTCTTTTTCATGGCAACAAACAAACAATAAACAAAGAATAAATAAAACGCAAGTTCAGAAACTATCTTCTCTGTGACTCATAGTCTTGTATTTAAGAATAATAAGTTGAGAGAACTTGATCTTCAGTGTATGTGTTTGATCATTCAGAAAACTAGTTCCGTATCTAAATTATCTGTTTGCTTTTGGGGTGGACTTGCATGTTAGAGAAGCATCTTCTTTATATAGCTATTCATTTTCTTCCCAAAGTGTTGGAAAACTAGGTTTTCTAGGTCTTTTGGTTAAGGTACCATATTTCTGATAGAGCCAGGGTCAACAGTCTTTATCTTCAGAGGACCAGATAGTAGATACATTAAGGTTTGCAGGCCAAACGGTTTCTCTTACAACTGTGTAACTCTGTCATTGCAGCACGAAAGCATCCATGAACAATTATGTAAGTGAATGGATGGAACTATGTTTCGATAAAATTTCATTTCCAAAACAAGTGGTGGGCAAGATTTGGCCCTTGGGCTACCTCAGTGGTAGAACAACAGTTCTTGCTCTTTGTATATTCGTATGTGCAGTGGTGCTGCATGGATTACCCACATTATAAATAAGGGGATAGATAAAGGGGTGATGATAGTATGCATTTCTAGGGTGCTGCCTGTAGCCCTACCCCTTCCTCTCACTTAGAAAACAACCCAGAAACGCAAGGAATGAGAGCAGCTTATCACAGGGATAATCTTGGGTCTTCTATGGTTTGTGTAAGAAGTCAGTCGGTCATAATCTTCAATACTTTATTAGTAGGGTAGGATTACTTGTCATACTCTTTCATGCTTGTGTGACACATCAGATCGTAGCTATAAGTCTTTGAGAAGCACCAGTTTTAAAAGGCCAGCTCTTTGGAGTTAACAGTTTGGGTTGCATTTAGAATACAATTTGTCAAAGCTGGAGCATCTGATGGTGTACACAGGGGCCACACACATCTTACTGTGCAGAAAATGCTCTCATTATAAGGTTAGCCAAATAATGGTATGCTTTGTGTTTAATATTCCTGGATCTTTCCCTGTCTCTGCCTCCTGCAAGCTAGAATCAATTCAGACTAATCTTGAAATCTTGTGACTGGATTTGTTCAACTTGAAAGTTCGTTTTATAGCTTTCTGGAGGGGGTTAGATCAATTGTCTTAGGGATCCTGTGGTCAAAGAAGGATAAACAATTTATGTGGGATCTTCCAGAAGCAAACCCAGATATATGGGATTAGAGTGAAAGCAAAAGTGGTCGTGATGACTCAGCTGTAGTATAGCTCTTATCTGACCTCCCCAGAATCCACCTGGTAGGTTAAATAACTTCCATTCCCTCACGAAATATAGTCTGTGATCTCCATGGTTCATTGGTGCTCATCCCTGGTAGACTTTCTGACATTCCTATGCATTACCTGATCAGGTAAGTCTGATGCTTTCCAAAAGTCAGTCATGTTTGTTTGCAAGCCTATTTATGTTAGGTGGTGTTGTTGTAAATTAGTTAAATGTCATGTAATCTGTTGCTAGTATATGAAAAATAAGGCGATTGCTTTGGAAAGACTCATAAATGTGATTTACTGAAAACTTGCTGTTGAATTAGGTATGGGTATGTGTGAGAAAATTGTGGGAAGGATTAGGGATGGAAATCAAGAGGGATCCTCTATGCTGATTGCTCTGCGAGGCTATTTTAGTTCTCAGTCACCTTTAAGGAAACCAGATCATATTAATGATAGTCTATTATAAAGATTATAGGGAACTCAGCAGAACCATACTCAAAGAAAAGGACTCATTCTTATTTCAGACAACTATAAAGTACATAGCTACCTTTTGTAGTTCACTTTGTGTTTTAAGTGTATCATTTACTGGTCCTGATTGTATTGTTTCCCAAATGTATGCCCACTGTGCCAGAATGCTGATTATTGTCCTCATTTTGGTGATGGAGAATCTAAGACTTAGATAGCCTGTGTAATTTTTCCAAGATCCTAAAGCTAGTAAATGCTAGATTTGAAATTCAGTGTCTTTGTCTCCCTAACTATACCATCGCCCATCCAGCAGCCAGCTCAAGATTTTTGCAGTAGATCTTTTTGAATGCAGCAATAGGTATTGTCTTAACTTGTTATCATTTGCTAAGCTAGTCCTTATAAAATCAAAACTGGAAGTTGTCACAGAGTGAATAAGCTTTAGTGAGTGCAGGAAATAGAGACAAAGCTTGACTTAAATTTTAACTATGTTATCCTTAATGTCTTTTCTTCATTCTGGTCCCCTTTTCTCATTTGTTTGCTCACATACCTACTTAGAATGAGTATGTTGTTTTTAACTTCTTAAAATGCCTTTACACATATGATTTAATTTGATTCTTGAGAGAGGAAATAGGGCAGGTGTCACTAGCTTCATTTCTTAGATGAAGAAATCAAGGTTCACAGAATTTAAATAACCTGAGAGGGCTGTTAGAGTTTGAATAACATACAGAAAAGATCCACACTGCAGTTGAAGAGCTGGATGAAAAAATATTTAGCTGCATAACACAGGTATTTACTTAAAAGAGGAGAAGGTTGAGGGGATTACCTTCTGCTAGTATGTATAGAAGTATGATATGGAAGATTATGACCAATTCTTTTCTAGCTACATCTGCGTATGCGATTAGTTTTTTTAAGGATTCAATTTCAGCAGGAGGGATTTAGTTTAAAGACAAGAACTAGTTCTGGTAAAAGGAAACTATTGTTTAATCTTCTCTGTTGGGATTGTATAGAACACTTTTAGTTTCTGTCCAGATTCAGAATAATAAACTTGCCAACCAAGTGTAGAGTTCTCCAGTTATATATATGGATTTTACCCTTATTTTTAAAAAACAGCAGAATCATAAACTTGGATGCACCCCATACTATTTGAATGCACTCAAAAGAAAATACATACCTAGAGTTTATTATAAATAATTTTCTACAATGTTCTTTTCATTCTCGGGAAAATAAAAAATGGTGATATGAAGCAATGTATTTAAGGAAAAAGAGGCTGTTCAACAAAGTTTCACTTTTATCAATTTATATCTTTTCCCACTGAGTGATTTAGTTATTATTTCTAATTCTCTGAAAGAACACTTAAATGGTAGACCCAGAGAGCAATAAACTGGTTAGGATAAAGAGTAGAAGAAGAAAGTGGATTTGAAATTGAGAAGTATATGAAATTAAGGGATGAGAAGGATTGTTTAACTAGATGTTGGGAAATAATTAGAAAAATAGATAACCAGTAGATAAAAGACATTTGAAAATCCAGTTTCAGGAAGGGGCTCAGGAATTCACTGACCTGTCCCCATATGTGTTAATTCTGTAGTGTAAGAGTCCAGAATGGCAATGCTAACTTTGACTTACCAAAGTAACTTTGTATTTACATTACATTAGTACTTACATTATAATTTCATTAGTATTTACGTTGTATTTACATTACATAAAGTTACATTACAATGTAACTTTGACTTACATTTTGCTTTCTGTGAAAAATTGGTTTTTTTATAACTCACACAAAGCATCACAATTTTACGTGTGCCAAGGATACTGTGTCTTCATACCCTTTGTTCCCCGTGCTCGCAAGGTTAAAAATTAGAGAAGTAATGAAAAGATCGGTGAGGCATTCATATAAGCAAAGAGGAAGAGAACTAAGAATGTATTTGCTAAATCAGGAATAGGGAATTTTTTTTTCTCTAAATTTTTTTTCTAATTATGTCGAGGGAAAAAAAAAGAAAGGAATCCAACCATAAGAAATAGGGTGCCAGGGGTAAGAATAAGAATAATTGACCTTTTTTGAAATTGATAACAGACTAAGGCATTGCATACATTTTTGCCAACTTAAAGGCAAAAACAAAAGTGAGGAAGAAGAAATAAGCAAAGAAGAGAGGCACGAGAAGAAAGAAATTCTTGGTAAGTGCAAAGATGAATAAATAAAGGAGGGAAAGATTATGGCGAGTCTAAAAGTAAACGCCAGAGAAAGAGAAAGAGGGAGCAATAGAAATTGTCTCCGTCTGCCCTCAACATGCCAGTTCCAGCACTTTCTCCGGCTTCCTGGCCCACGCTTTTGGCTGCTAAACATTGGCTTGATCAGAGTAAAGCTTTGTCAGAATTGTCCCCATGCTTGATCACCTCTGTCTTACCTGAAGTCATGCCTGCTTACCTCCGCTTTGATTCTTTGTTGCTCTCTCCCAATGGATGCCCTCCAAGCTTGTGGTGTCTATAGGACTTGAGAGTGTCCTTGTTGAATTTATCTTTCTCTTCCCTATTTTAGCTTCATTAGTAAACTTTTATTCCCATTGTTTCTAAATTGATGTGTTTAAGTACTCTGAAGAGAAACTGTAGAACATTGTAGGGTTCCTGTTGGCTTCACCCAGCACGCACACACTCACACACATCTCTGTCAGGTAGGGGGTGCTGGTTTGCCACAGCTGCACCCATTTCTTCCACTTTCAGGCTCAGTGGTTGAGAACTTTGAAGGCCCTTGTCTGGAAAAGGAAAGGATGTTTGTACTTTGTTGAAATCGAATTTGTTGTGACTATCACAACAAATAGATCATACTTTTTAAGTTTAGTAAATTTTTTTTACGTGTGCTGTGGAGAAATGTTTCTTGTTGATTCTATACATAATTGTACTAATTTCAGGAACGCCTTGGATAAACACAGTTGTATGCCCAGGTCTAGAGGGTTGAGGTTGTAATATCATTTCTGCATGTTCAAGAAAATAGACATGCAGAACCCCTTTCTTTGGTTGACTCCTGTGTCCTAAAGTAATGAGGAGTTAGAGAGCTTTTGGGTATTCATAGCCCTGATTTTCATCCAGATACCACTCTAAATCCGTTGTTCACCAACACCCATTTGGCTTGGTTTGCTGCTCATCAGTGTGGTCTTGTTTTGTAGTTGCTTCCAAGCGGGTCACAGTGGTGTCACATTGTTCTCAGTAATCTTTCAGACTGTCTTTAAAGACTCTCTCCCCTTCCCTGTGCTACCGGCCTCAGCCCTCTGGGGATCCCTCTGCTGTTGATTCTTCACACTTGTTCAGCCTGTGTGCAGTGTGTCAAAAAAGCATTGTGTCATAGATGCCCCTTGTTCAATGTCTTGCGTATTTGGGTTTTTTGGGCATAGACAATGTAGAGGAAGCAGTTCAGGTACTTATATGTGCTTCTAGTCCTTGAACGCAGCCTGCTTTTCCCCCCTTAGGCTTCCTGCATTCTGAGCCTGGACTGCCCTTTCTCTTGTCTGGTGGATGAACTCAATCCTGGGACCTACCTCGATGTTGACCTTGTTGGTGAAGCCTTTTCTGACTCCATTGGCATCATTTTCCCCTTCTCTGATTTCCATGCCACTACCTTTATCATTGTATTATGTTGTGATTTTTAAAAATCATCTGTCTCTCCCTTTTTAGATTTCTAGATCCTTGAAGCAGGGTTTTGTCATCCTTGACATGCCTACTAAATCAACCAGAGGTTGTTGAACTTGGGGAGTGGCCAAATCTCTGGTCTAGTCCAAGCAGAGGAAAGGCAGAGCTCATTTCCTTCACTTTGGTTAAAATCTCTACATGCTCATTTTCAGGCCTCCTTGGCCTGTGTCCTTGACATACCTGATATCTGAATTGATCGGTGCTCTGGAATTTCCATCACATGATAAAGTTATTCATTGTGACTTGTGAGTTGTTGCCATGCTCGTGTGCTCTTCGGCAGAACCTACTTGTGTCATCGTGGTAGTTTTAATCTATGTTGAACAAACATACAGTAAAGATTTAAGTATTTTGCAGATACTAATCCATTTAACCTCATAACTACCTTATAAGGGAGGTACTATTAATATTCCCATTTTATAGATGAGGAAACTAATGCACCGAGAGGTTAAAATAACTTGCCTTATTACATCACATAGCTAATAGGTGGAGGAATTAAAATTCCGACCCATGAGTTCTGGCTGTGGATTATATGTAATTAACCCCTGTGTAATTTATTGCCAACATCAGAGGTGGTACTTTGTCTTTAATCACTAGCATAGTTAATCTACCTTTTTAACAAAGAGAAGGGAGCGTGTCTCTGCTCAGAATCTTGGGTTGGGCAATAATTTCTAACCAGAAACCATTTTCAGTGTATTTTCCCTATTATCTTCTATATATGACAGCTGAATCTGGTTTTCTAATTATGGTAGTTATATAAAATTTTCTCTTATAATTGTTGAACCTTTAAAAGTGAGCTAGTTTAAAGAAAAATATTAAGTCAATGGCAGTAGGTCTTTTTTTTTATTTTTTAAATTTGTTTGACAGAGAGAGAGAGAGATCACAAGTAGGCAGAGAGGCAGGCAGAAAGAGGGGGAGAAGCAGACTCCCCACTGAGCAGAGAGCCTGATGTGGGGCTCGATCCCAGGACCCTGAGACCATGACCTTAGCCAAAGGCAGAGGTTTTAACCCACTGAGCCACCCAGGCTCCCCAATAGCAGTAGGTCTTAAATGGTGGTAAATTGATATCCCAAAACTCCTGAGGGTGGGGGCACCTGGGTGGCTCAGTCGGTTAAGTGTCTGCATTCGGTCGTGATCCCAGAGTCCTGGGATCGAGCCCCACATCGGGCTCCCTGTTTAGCAGGGGAGTCTGCTTCTCCCTCTACCCTCCCCCTGCTCTTGTGCTCTTTCTCTCACTCTCTCTCTCTCAAATAAATGAATAAAATCTTTTAAAAAATCTCCTAAGGGTGGTACATGCAACACTAATTGATAGGATGCTGTGATTAGTTGCATATAGGGGTTGAGGAAGAGTTATGGATACAAGTTTCTAGTTAGGCTGATGTATTTGCCTTTTATTCTATTACCAAAGAAACAGCTGAAGATAAAAATGTGAGTAGTAACTGAGAGGGTAAAAGGGAATAAAAAGGACATGGGAGGACACGTTAATGTTCGATTATTAGTTTACTCGAATTGTATATATATTCAGTTCTTTTGTCTTCTTCTCCAAAAATGTTCTGCTGTATACAGTTTTATTTTATTTTATTTATTTTATTTTTAAAGATTTTATTTATTTATCTGACAGAGAGACACAGCAAAAAGAGGGAACACAACCAGGGGAGTGGGAGAGGGAGAAGTAGGCTTCCCGCCGAGCAGGGAGCCTGACCAGGTCCCAGGACCCCAGGATCGGGACCTGAGCCGAAGGCTGATGCTTAACAACTGAGTCACCCAGGTGTCCCATGCTGTATACAATTTTAAACACTTAACCAGCTTGAGGAGGTTGTTTAGAAAAGAAAGGTATGGAGATCCAAGAATCAGTCCTGTGAGGTCAGCCCAAAGGCACTAAGTCAGTGGGTAGGAGAGGAAGAGCTTTGTTTGGAAGGGGTGAGTAGGCCGAGCTAAGATAAGTGATGAGTTTTGTACCCCATAGTCCACGTGATTTTTATTTTCCCATGTTACTTTTTATGCACCTTGACAACGAACTTTTGGTTTCTCACAGGACTTTTATGGGAAGAAGGAAAATGAAAATAATTTGAGCTGTCCACACCTTTGGGCTCCTTGGGCCTTTTTATGGATCTCTTGTCAGTGTCTGCCATGACCCGTTTGTCGTCTCATGGTTGCTGGGCACACCATTTAAACAGCCCCTGTCCTTTGGTCCCCTGTGATCTGAAAGTAATCTCTGCTGCTCTATGCCTGAAGGTGCCGCTAACAGGTACTTCAGTGATGCTCTGGGGCAGCCCTAGCTCTGTTCCGATAGGGGCAGCAAGTCATCTTCTGAACATTTCCCGGCCTGAGACCTCTTCCCATATTGTCCCTGTCAGTCCCCGACTCCCAGAGTGTGGGCTTCTTTCTTTCTACCTGTTTCTACTTAGCTGTGTTCATTTAGGGAGTAGCCAAGCTCCTGGGACTGCTGGATCCCTGCTCTGTGGTGGTGGAGCTCCCGTCTCCTCCAGCTTTTCTGTCCACTATCTCCACGCCCTTTTACTCTTGGTTGTTTATGGTTCAGAACAGTCTGCGCTTCTTATGGGTCTCATCTATGATTGCATCTCCTGCCACTTAATCATTCTCCTTTATTCCTCTTAGTTTTCTGTAATTTTTTTCTTCCCCTTCTTCTTTCACCCAAAGCCTGTGTGACAGCCAGGATGGTACTCTGGCAAACTGTCAGGCAAGTCCAGCTGATTAGTACTGCCTGCCTCCAGCCCTGTGTTCAGAAGGGTGATTCTGCAGCCCCTTCCAGACTCAGTGAGTCAAGGGCAGTGATGGCCGAGTGATGGCTGTCATGGGCGTGGGAGACAGAGGTGGTGACATGCTTCCTTCTGTCTGCCATTCTGGAAGGAGTCTTGGAAGCACGTAACTGCTAGCTCTTTGCTGATCAGAATGCATTGTTTTGTTCAGTATGGTAAAGGAGAGGGGGTCAGGTTGGATCAGGAGGAAATGGAAATAGTAAGCTGCCTGCTTATGCCTATCTCTTGGAACAAGAGAGATGGAGAAAATGACATGTGGAAAAATGCACAGTATTAAATTGGGAGAGAGATCTACAAAGGGAATTTCAGAAATACATTTTTTTTTTACTCACCTTTCTCTCTCAAAAATACACTCCTTGAAATCCCAGTAGTTATTAAGAATAAGGAAGTTGAGGAGTGAAGAGTGTGCATTTAGTTAAGCCACTCTGTCTGTCGGGAACCTGAACAACGTGGGCAGGTGTATAAGGAAATCTCATCAGTCACCCGCCAAACCTTCTTCTCTTAGGTACCCGCTAGACTCTGTTCATGCAGTGATCCAAAGACATCCTGCCTGCCCTTGAGGAGTTCACAATCCACAGATTTTACTTGCATTTTTATAGTTATTCGCATGCTTACGTTATTTCTTGATGCAAGTTTTTCAGAGGAAAAACTGTATCTGCGTATTTTTCATTCTCATTCCAGCCCCTGATGGTTGATTTTATGTGTCAGCTTGACTGGTCTAAAGGATAAAACTAACTGGTAAAACATTACTTCTGAGGGTGTCTGTGAGGGTGTCTCGGGAAGAGATGAACGTATTTGACTCAGTACATCGAGTAAAGAGATCTGCTCTCACCAATGTGGGCAGCCATCATCCAGTCTGTTGAGGTGAATGGAACAAAAAAAGGAAAGGAAGGATGAGTATCTCTCTTCTTTTTCTGGGGTGTCCATTTCTCCTACTCGTGAACATTGTAGCTCCTGGTTCTTGGGCCCTTGGACTCCAGGACTTAGACCAGTGGCTCCACCCTCGTTCTCCTGCCACCTGGTTCTCATACCTTAGGCCTCAGTCTGGTTGTTATGCCCTCAGCTCCTCTGGTTCTTCGACTTTCGGATTCAGGCTGAATTATCCAACCAGCTTTCCTGGTTCTCTAGTTCGCAGACGGCAGATTGTGGGACTTCTTGGCTTCCATATCACGCAAGCCAATTCCTATAATAAGTCTCCTCTTATATCTGTCTCTCCATGTATCCTCTTGGTTCTGTTTCTCTGCAAAAATCTGACTAGTACACTCCTAAGCAACAGCACTCTCTATGGTGCCTCAAACACAGAAGATTTTTTTCATAGCTATTACGGAATGAATTGGTGCCTCAGGCTGCAAGGGCCATGGGAGTTCATGAAGGGGAATGATCAGCACAGCCTGGGCGTGGCTTTGCAGAGAAGGTGATAAAGTTACTTGTGTGATATTGGGTGTTGTGGATAGAAGACATCTTGGCCATTTATCGGCCATGCGTCTTGGCCCTTTCTTTCCACTTCTGTGACCCCTCAGTGTGCTCTACTGTAAAACTGGAGTGATAATTTTCTCAGGGCTTATTTTACTATTTTTGTGCTATGCAGCCCTGTAGGCATAACTTGGAGAATTTAATTTAGTCCTAGCATTGTTTTGAGAATTAAATGATGTAATAAATATGAAAGAATTTTAGAAACTCCTAAGTGCTGTACAACTATGAGTTTTTATTAGTCTTTGTTATTAAAAGTGACTTTCTCGAGTTCAGGGATCTGTCCCTTTGGTTGATCTTCTGCTTTGTTGAATTGTCCGTGAAAGACTAAGGGAGCCAGCGTGTCCTGGACCCAGGGCACAGGACAAAGGCCTGTCCTTCCGACCCACTTATTGGGGCCTCTTAACCGTCTATTGAAACTCATTGGCACGTGGTCTAGAGTTTTAACTTTTCGACCAGACCTTCAAGACCCAAGGTCCTGAGTTATTACAGGATGCTTACCTAAAGCTAGTTAAGTCACAAGTTAAGAATGGAATACAGGTTTCCTTGAGTCACATTTTTAAAGTGGCATACTAAACAACATGTCAGTGAAAAACCTGAGGAAATATTAAAATAAGGGTATTTTAAAATTTATCTAGAACCATCATGATTTTCCTAAGGTAATAGGTTTTATTTAGTAGTCTTTTGCTTAGGATAAAGGACTTCAAATTTAGTGTTAGACTGTAGCAAATTTGAGCTTCTTGATGGGAGGGCATTGGTACTTGTGTTGAGCCGGACATGGAGAAAGCTCCCGGTTGTAGTTTTCCTTGTGATGGCAACATAGTTCTCTTCAACACCAGATTTTCAACCTCTGACTGCCACTGGTTTTCAAAGAAAACAATGCCTGATAGCTCATGATGACATGCCCAGTTTTCATCCTCTTTGATTAATTATATCTTCCTCTCCAGTTGATTTTATTTTAGAATGGTGTGTTTGACATCAAACTTATCAGTGGCCTATCTCCAGATGACATGGTTTCAGTGGCTCTTTCCATGTGGAGATTTTCCGTGGCGTGGCTAACGGTACACACTGTGTTAATCCTTGCATGTCCCCCCCCACCCCCCGGGTTTTGGAGAATGGTTTGTTCTTTCAGTGGTGCACTGTCCTCTCACTGGAGTTTATATTATTTACTTTAGATGGTATTTAGAAAGTGCTGGTGGAAACATAACTGCCATTCAGCACATGTAGGCCTCTATTATCTCACACCTGGATCCTTTCAACAGCCCCCTTAATGGTTTTCTCCTACTGGCATTCTCCCCTCTTTCTAATCCATCCTATACACCAAGATTAATCTTCCTAAAATACTGTTTTCATCGCACGTAAAAACCTTTCGAGGCCCCCCGTGGCCTACAGGATGAAGTCCGGACCTCTTAGCCTGATAAATCCGTCTTCCTGCAGGCTAGTTCCCACTTACTTTCTGACCCTCCTACTGCAATTCCCTCTTCAGCTGCTGTACATGCCCAGGCCTCTTGTCTTCTCTCCTCTGTACCTTTGTTACTGTCCCCTTTCTTGCAGTGGCCTTTGACTCCATCTTTGCCCATCTAAATCCCACTCATCGAGCTTTCAAGTTTAGTCCAGCTGATCGAATCCTTTATTTTCTTTGCAGTACTCACTGCCCTCATCATATATTATCTTTTATGATGGTTGTTTGTTTGTACGACCCACGCACTGCCCTCCACCCCAGTTTGTTAATTCTTGAAGAACACAGCGGTCATAGAAAAGAATGGATTGTTGCTGATTTTATAACTCTATGCAAATCAGCTGTAGGGTTGTGATGTATAGTCATTGAGAAGGATTTGGCTATTGTATTCTCTATCCGTGTCTAGCGCAGTGTTGGAGGATCTTCATAAAATAGGTTTCATTGAGTGCTTATTGAATAGATGAATAGATAAGTTGATTTTGTTGTTCAGAAGGTAAATTACCTTAGCATTTAACTTAGCGTGTTTGCAGGTATATAGGGCTTCAAAGCCCAGAAGAGACATGTTCACAAATGCCCCAGAGTCATTTATGGACTGTCATGAATTGTGTAGTCTGCTTAGATCATGGTTTTATGCTTAGTTAGAGCTGAGTGACTTGGTGGCCAGGTTTTTCTACCAACCGAATTGGAAAAGTTCTCCAAAGTGTTCCAGGAACTATTTGGAGAATACATAAATTAACAGCTTTATGGTACATTTCAGCTCTTGAGGATACAGGCTACCTCAGGAGACAGAAAGCTCCAGGAGGACAAAATATAGCTTGTTGCGAAAGATCAGTTAAACAGTCTTTTTACAAATATTCAGCCGGTTGTCAACTCTTCCTTGATCATGTCATCATTACTGCTTGTATTCATCTGACACCAGACAAAAAGAATAAAGGAAGAAAATAGGGGGACTTGGGCAGGAACTCCTTCAGCGCTTAAGCCAGGCTTGTCACCCTGCAGGGGCACAGTATCTGATTTTAATAATCTCGTATGTCATCTGCGGCTTATTATTAGTAAAAGATAAATCCATATCTCAGAACTTTTTGTAAAATTTTTGAGAAGATTATGAAATGTCACTTGTGCTCTTCTTTGAGGAAAATGGGGGAATGTTAACTTGCTAAATGTCATTATACAGCTTGTTTTCAGCTTCAGATTAATAGCAGGTGGGAGCCATTTTTCAGAGCAAACAGGCTGCTTTTTTAATTCATTTAAAAAGAAAACACTAATTCTTTACCAGAGCCTGGAATATTCTGTGCTAGGTGACAAATGGCAAGGATCACAAAACATTCAACATTTAAAAAAGTAGAATAGCTGGCTAATATTGTAAAATTTGAAAGAACCCAGCCAGAGCTTTCTGCACAGTATTTCTTTTACCGTACTAAATGACTTATACGTGGTGGTATTTACGTTTAACATATATATGTTACTTTCCGTGACTTAATTTTCACGTCGCTCTTTTGATTTGTGGTCTGTACTATCTTTGTCCGCTTCTGCCGTGCTCATCCCAGATCGTAAACAGCACTTAGAAGCTCTGTAGATGATCACTCGTGCAAATGCATGCTTTTTAATGTACAATTGCATTGTAGGGGGTTAGGGGAGGGAGCAGTGATGTTAGGTTGGGAACAGTAAGAATTTTTATTTTTGCCTTCTTTTTTCTTATTCACAGGCAGGGTAGTTTTTGTTTTGTGTTGTTTTGTTTTGAGATATTGTTTAATATGTCAACTTTAAAATGTGAGTCAAGACAACCTGTATTCTATTATTCTTAACCCATAATTAATTAGGTTTATGGTCTTAGGTGAATAGAGCTGTCCCAGTGTTTGATCTTTAACATCTGAAGACCTTGGTTTCTAAGGCACGTTCCTGCCTCACATGTCTGTGATCCTTCCTCTTTTTGTCTGGGCATTTTTGATAGCTGATAAATACGGCATCCAGTGTCATTCGCAGTTCGTCATTAAGATCATCTTTTTTTACTTGCAGTTGGTTTAAGGGGCTTGAGGGTGGGGGTCACTTTCCTTGGGGCTGGAATCGGATCACTTAGTTTCTCAGTCTGAATAGTTGCTAGGAGCTTTCTGGCCTCGATCAAGTGATGGATGAATGAAAATTACACTCACAGGAGGACGGTTTTTAAGCCAGAAAGATAACATGTAATAAGATAGCCATACCCATAAGGCAGGCAGCGTATCACGTCAAATAGTTAATAATATTCTGACTTCCCAGCAGGCAAAACCAAGTCAAAATCATGAGGTTGCTTCTCATTTTTGGGTCCAAACTTAGAGAAGTACCTGCCTGGTGAGCTGTGGTGGGGAGAACAGAAATTCTGTTTGCATGTGACAGCTACTCCAGTTGTGAATTTTAGGCAAGTCTCTTGTCTGTAACCGCTTCCTTAAATAAAAAAAAATATAAACAAACAAACAAATAAATAAAGACTGGGGGCCACATTGGTGGCGTAGTCCGTTAAGTGTCCGACTCGATTTTGGCTCAGGTCATGATCTCAGGGTCGTGAGTTCAAGCCCCGCACACGTCCTCTGCTTGTGCGCTCTCTCTTTCTCTCAAAATAAATACATCTTTTAAAAAACAAACAAACAAAAAGTAGGTGTAAAACTGTACTCCTTGCTTCACATTGCTGGGGAGTGAAGCTTTCTAAAGTGATTATGTGGTTTCAGGTCCTTAATAGTGATCAAAGATGTTAAGGATTGTGAGTTGATGTTTTGGTTATGTCCATTCCCGAGTCCCTTGTTCAGCAAACCTTTGATGAAAGCACTCCCCAGTGTGCCAAGGGATTCTAGGATTTGAGAATCCAGAGTTCTCGGCTTCATTATGGTCCTTCTACTCCCGTGTACAAATTGGGATGAGGACAGTGCTAAACCTAAGCTAGCCACGCTCAGAGAAGAGGTCTGATTCAGTGTGTCCCCCTCCTCAGCCCCGGAAGCAGATAATGGCTACCTTCTCATCCCTCCTCAACCAGCTTGATCCATGAATAGAAGTGGTTTATTTACATTCTGTCTGGTGTACTCTATTGCTCTCCATTTGGATGACTCATGGTTTGGGTGCATTCCCTTCTTTTCCTCCTAAGACTTCTTTCCATTTTTTGCTTTGTTCAAGCTTGAGTTTAATCATTCGTTTTTCCCATCATGTCTCATTTAGTCCGTCAGTTAAGCTGGAGGCGTTATACAGAGGCTACAGATTTTGAAAAACCCCGTCCCTATCAGGTCTGGGGAAAAATGAGATGTCATGAAGGGCCAGGCACTTCTTCATTCTTTCATTGCCAGTGGCCATTACCGAGGAACATTTTAGAAATATTTTTATCCTTCTAATACTTTCCCAATTCCAGTTTTACTTAGGATACAGTAGAGTCAAATCTTAAGAATTTAGTTTTAAAACCAGCATGTGAATATTATTTGTCAATTACAAGTCAATAAAACAAAACAAAACAAAACAAAAAAACATAATCTGTGTATGAGGCAAAGATTTCTTTTGTTAAATTTATTCTTAAGAGTCCAGCCATGCTATTTTCTTCTGTTATGAGGTCACTAGGCTTCTTCAGTTGAGCACTAGATGAAATGTTGGCTTTTGCTTAAGGATTTGTGAAGGAAAACTATATTATCTTGAACCACTAGAATCCCATTCACTGGCCAGGGAATGAGAGAGGCCGGGAGTACAGCGGATTCAGGCTTCCCAATGGAGTGGGTAGAGGAATCTCTTGCTCTATTTTAAATTCCTCTCTCCCCCCCTTCAGTGAGTATGTTGGATTTGCATAAACTAAGTGTACCTGTGATGCAATGACATTGTACCACCGTCTTTAAAGCCTATATATGAGATAAAAATGCCCCCTTACTTTCTGAACTTACTCATATTTCCATAGAAAACGAGGGCTAGTGTGACTTACTTCGCACCAGTGAGTTGAACTTGTTTGAGAAAATGGCCCATTTTCCTGTCTCCGTCTGTCTTACCTGTTTGAATCTGACAAGTAGCGTGTCGGGTTCAGGAAGCAGCCCTGTAAATATTGCTGGGACAGAGAGCCCTGTGTCTCCTCCGGTAGCCGCAGACCCACCACCCAGGCCGCGCAGGCAGGGAGGGAGCGCCCCTGCTGCCGTGCAGCGTCTGCCCCCGCAAGCAGGTGTCACACACGCGCCGTCCTTTCCAAAAGTTGTTTAATACGTGTTTGTAGCATCCTAGCAGTTTGGCAGCAGACCACACGCATTCATTGAATTTCCTGTGGCCTAGCTTTCCAGTAGATTCAAATTGAAGAATAGGAGAAATGTTGTGGTAAATGTACTGCATAAAATGTGAATGTTACAGGGGTATTGAATATTATCTAGCCCATCCCCTTAATTCTACAAAAAAAGGAAACAGGTCCCAAAAGGATAAGGAACTTGCCCAAGATCATGAATTGGCAGCCAGACTGGAATGAAAGCTTTAACTGTCTGATAACTGTTTTGTTGCTTTTCCTGCTACACCGGATTTCTGGATCAAATTGTATTCCGTAGGTCCAGCTGGATTTACCCAGACTGGCCTGCGCGAGCGGAGCAAGTCCGGAGAGGATGGATACATTCAAACAGATAGAGCGTCTCTCTGGTTTGCTGGTTTACGTTCTGTTTGAACCGGAAGCTGAAGTTTAGGACCTGCTCAGAGTCTGTTGTCCTTACCTGTGTTTTGTGGCTGCGGTGGGAGTGTGCGCCTGCGCTGTCTCTCTAGCACAGAACCTGCTGCCAAGGGTGCACTTGACCGAAGGGTGCACTTGACCGTAAGCTCAGAACCCGCTGCAGGGTGCGTCCCCAGGCCACGCCCCCACCAGGCTGGGAGCACCAGGCTGGGAGCACCCGGTAGGGGCTCTGAGCTGGGCCATCTCGCCTGACCCAGCATTCCTCTACTGGATGGTCTTGCTCTGAGGCTCCTGGCCGTTGTGGCCAGGTTTTCTCAGATCTACACTGTTGTCTCCTTCCGTCCTGGTCTCGCACCCCGTCTGACGATGCTCTCAGACCTAGAGCATCGTCGGACGCTCCCTTTGCTGGTGCTGTTCTCTCTCTCCTTTATCCTTCCCCTAGTATATCACTTGTACTTTTTTTTTTTTTTAAGATTTTATTTATTTATCTGACAGAGAGAGATTACAAGTAGGCAGAGAGAGAGGGGGAAGCAGGCTCCCCGCTGCCTGATGCAGGGCTCAATCCCAGGACCCTGAGATCATGACCTGAGCCGAAGGCAGAGGCTTTAACCCACTGAGCCACCAGGCGCCCCTGTCGCTTGTACTTCTGATACTATCTCGGCATCCGCATCCCAGCCGACCTGAACAGACAGGGCATATTGATGGTTTTGAGCACATTTTTAGAGTAGTCTACACTAACCATTACAGCAAATCCTGAAAATCTCTCTGAGTACTGTTGAAAATAACGACAAATTTTTCGTTGGTCACTTTTACCTTGTCTTCCCTTAATGTCAAGCCAAAATGGAAAGAAATACAGCCAGGGAGTTGATGGGAGTGCACTGCCGTCAAGAGACCGGTGCCAAAGCCAACTTTGTCCCTGACCTTAAGGATTCCCTTAGTCAATAAGGAGCTTGGAGCCTTGCTTGCTTTCTGATACATGAGCCGGATGATCTCTGGGTTTGGTTTGGTTTTGTTTATTTGTTTGGTTTTTTTTCCAGCTGGGATTGTGAAATAGATTCTAAGAGGAGAGGTTGAGTCCAGCCAGTTGGTCCTAATCGTGTACACATTACATCTAAGTTTAAATTGAACAAACACAAGTTAATACAAAGAAAAGGAGCTCAGAAGCTGTGCAGTAATTGTCTCTATGTTGTTGTCCAGCTTACATGTCAGATCAGTGACACCAAATGTCCCGGCACAAGTAATGGGGCCGAGCCAGCATCTTTGTGTTAGAGTGCTTCTGAGATTTTTAATCTCCGTGGTAAAACAAGATTGTACCTACGTGCCTGGAAATGGAAGTATTATTCCCCACAATATGAGATAAGAAGAGAGACCTTTTAGTATAATTGCACCTTTGACTGTGTAATTCCCAGTGCTTATTGCCCCTGTGTGCTCCGTACCCTGTCAGCTGTGGTCTAGAGTTCAGACCGCTCTGCTGTTACAGGTAGTGGTAACTTTCCGTGGTTTATAAGCCCATCTATTCTGCAGCTGAATCTGATAATAAAAGCCCCTTCCTGCTCCAAGTCGTGTAATCACACAGTACTTTTACTGAATGTGGCCCTTTTTATCAACCACTTTTCCCTCTTTCAGAGATCCTTCTTATCCTTAAAGTCTGTAAGCTTACTAATGATCCTGTGACATAGCGTTCTCATTTCTTTATAGAACTTGGTCTTCTGGAACTTTGTTTTCGATATGGATGGTCTTTTCTTTTAGACTTGATGCATGTTTACGTTCTCTTGTGTCTTTCATAAACATGTAGTAGCTAATGTGAGTGTTCATTAGAGAAGGTAAAGCTGCTTATTTGAGAACTCTGAACCCCTAACAGTTCATTTCACTTTTGATTCTGCATTTATTTAGTGTTTCTTATGTGCTGAATATCGTGATGGCTGTTCTTTCTTTAACTGGGTGTTGGGGTGGGGGAGCATGGAGTATACAACACTGAACAGATTTCGTGTTGAAATTTCATGTTGCTTTGTAACATTGAAAGTTGTAAATTATAATGGAAACGTTATATGCCTCTTCTCAGGAAGGATACATAAAATATTTAATGTCAGGTCTAGGGCTGTTATTATCCAAGCGGAACAAATATTCAACAACCAGTACCAGTTCGTGTTAACTTAATATCCATTCTGCATCAGGTACATGGATTCAAAATCCAAGGTCATATAGGCATTGATTCCATTTGTGTAGGGAGCCAGTGAAAAGATAGAACTTATTATATACCTGTTTTATGCTTTTTATGCTTAGTTCAGAAATAAAGAACTAACATTTCCGGTTTCCTCTCTCACTGGGATAGGAGGCATTACATGTATGTGAGCTACTCTTGATGGTTTTATACATTACAGTTGGACAGCCAACCCTGCCAGTTTACAATGTGAGCCAGGCTCCAGCTCGATCCTATAATACAGACAGACGTTTATTGAAGAAAACTTTATTAACAGGCGGGTGCAGAATGATTCCTACAACCCATTCAGTAAAACTCAGAGAAGCCCCAGTTGTCTGTTCTTTTAAGTGTTTTTTTTGTTTGTTTGCTTTTCAGGAAGAGGGTTACTTGGGGCAGACAAGGTTGCCTATAATTGGCTTCAGCCAGTCCTCTTAAGGCAATAGTTCTCACCTGGGGCAGTCTTGGTTGTCACAGCTCAGGGTTGGAGCGGTACTGTTGGCATCACAGAGGCCGGCTGTGCCCCTCAGCATTCTGCAGGGCCGAGGACGGCTTTCCACAACACGGAATGGTCTGGCCCGAAAGGTCAGTAGGGACCAAGGTGAGACTCTCTGTCCTAGACCAATTCCTGGATAGAGGACTGCTAAGCGATTGAGTCAAAGGTACCATCCCTGAAGTTAGAGCTGTATGCTTTGTGGTCGTAACCTCGCACAGTCTCATCAACAGTCACTTGGATGTAGGAGTCTCCTTATAGTAGCTTACTCTTCTATCTTTTTCAGTTTTCATTTTACTAACTAGAAAAAACCTATATCTAACATCTGTCATGCTAGTTAATGAACCATTTTCACTAATAAAATCTCATTCCAGCAGTCATTGTGCTATGTAGCAAAACATCGTTATTGATCAAGGCACATGTGAGTGATGCCCTTGGAGTGGCCACCTCTACTTTTTCATCTTCCAGTTTCGAGCTTCCGGTGAGAGTACTTGCTGGTGTTTCCCCACATTATGTGTCCTCGACACATAATGGCAGCACCTGGTTCAGAGCTTAACCTAAGGAACATGGACAGGTAATGTTACACTGTGTCTTTTGAAGTAAATCACAGATGCAGTGACAGATGGGCTCCCCAGAAGTTGTGTCTACCTGCTTCCTACAGATTCTTTGCCGCAGTGCACTTTTTCCATTTGGGCTGCCGTGTCCCAAGTGTTTCCTCCATGGAAACTATAGACCAAGGTTGAGCCAGAGATCCAGGTCGAGAAGAGTAAATCTCAGAATTTACAGTTGAGAGAGGGGCTGTGGGTAGATAAACACGTATGACACAGGCAAAGTCAGAGTCAGGTGCCGTAAGGGGCGCCTGGCTGACTCAGTCAGTGGAGCATGCAACTCTTGATCTCGGCGTTGTGAGTTTGAGCCCCGCGTTGGATGTAGAGATTACTTAAAAGTAAAATCTTTGAAAAACAACAAAAAAAGAGATTACCATAAAAGACCTGTTGAAAAGTTTTATTAGGTGCAGAAGTGGAAGAGGTAGCTGGGTTATTACTGGGCAGTAGCTACATGAAGGAAGTAGTGTTAGAAAAGGGTTTTAGACCGTGGGTAGGGGCTGAGGTGAGTCAATGTGTGGTCACATGGTGGTTTAGCAGGGTTGGGACAGGTATCTAGGTCTCCCGACTCTCCATTAAGTGGAGTTTCTACTCTGTCATAGTGGTAGTAAGTTCTGAATTAAACCAGAAAGCTGGAGAAGTGAATGTGTGATCAAAAAATTATTTTTCCTCTCTAAAGCTATAGAAGAAAGTTGTAAAACCATTCTGATTTCATCTAGCACTTAATTTTACTTCTTTTGTCAAATACCATGTTATGCTCCAATGTTAGGAGAGAACTTCTGGAAAAATTTAAAGCAAATTTAAATTTAGATTGCTTTCTTTCTAAATTTATGTACCTAACATCTTCTCTTCATTCATTGTTTGCTTTACCTTTTAATTTCAAAAACTGTTTACCTGCCTCGACTCCCTTTTTTCAAGAAAATAAACAGATATGCCCCAAAGTGGCAGAGAACATATTCAACAGGCTGTTTCCAGTATGTCATCAGTGTGAGGAAAAGCGAAATGAAGAGGAGAGTTCCTGAAGCTCTTCTTGGGAAGACAAAACAGAACTAAACGGACTGATCAAATCCTGGAGGCTTGGGTGGGAGTTCCAGATTTAGGAAGTCTGATGCTAAGTCTCGGTCTGTATTCAACTTATTCAGCCTCACTGTGTTTGTGCACCTAGTTTAATATTTCAAGCCAGGGTTTGCTCATAGTTTATGCCTCTAAGTAGTCGTTGAACGGTGTGCTGCAGTTGCATCATTTACGTTCACCTAGATGAGTTACCCTTTTGAAGGTCACCTAATGTGGCTCGGAAAACAGTGCTTTTGAGTATGATTCTTTGTTTACTAATGCCATTTGATAAAGGCTCAGTGAACCCTATGTAATTTCTCATTTATAATGAAGGTCTGGTATTCAGCTAATTGAATACATGGCTACTTTAATTATTTTGTTATGGCTAATTGGTATTCACAGTGATCATGTTCTACAGCTTCTAAATGTGTTATTACCTTACAAGTTTATGATTCACCCCCGTTGGATCCTTCAGTTCTCTCTTGTTTTATGTCAGCATATACTTTTATTAGGTTCCTATATATTTTGTGTTCTATGTAGTTCTGACGGGAAATAAAGCTCTTTTCCCTGCTCTTATTTGTTTATGTGAGTTTTAAGATAGCGATCTTTGCCACAGATTATCTGTATCATTGTGAAGGACTAAATCTCTCCATCCATTATGTGTGTTTCGGGTTTGTTATAAGATTTAGAGTGATAGAAAGTATCATTATAGGGATTTCCTATTTAGGTTGATTTATAATTGTTGCCTTTTCTCAACCCTAGTAATCTCTGGCATCATAGTATCCTCCCAGGGAAAATTGAGCAGGTACCTACTTTGTTTTCTCCCTTGAGCTATTAAAATTGAACAGTGGCATTTCAAGGAACTTCATCATTTAAAATGTACAAGCTTTCCCGTAGCCCAGAATCTTTCCTTAACATGCCTTGTACTTGATGTCCAAGGTAACAGTTCAACCTCTGAGCTAGGTGATTGTGATGTCACGGGGTTCTCCAGGCCATGTACCCTGTGCCACACCTTGGTCCTCAGGAGCAACTGGGCCTAAGAAGGCTGAGCTACAATGTCAAAAAACTTTCACTATGAAGAGTTACCTAGGATTGTATGTGGGAAGGTAAAGTTCCTACCAGCACAATATGTTGTATCCACAATCCTGGTTTTTTACTTCTCTTGACCTTATTATATTCTTTGTCATAAGCACCTTCACATTCTTTCTGGAAAAAGTAAGTCTTAAGGAAGTGAACACTGGGATACTTCATTTTGAATCTAGCTACCAACACAGAGTTAAACATTGAAATATTTATGTGTTGGGTTTCTTAAAGAAAACTTGATTTCCTTGTTTTCTTTGTGTCTTTTTTGCATATGGGGTGCTCTAGTTTTCCATAATGATCCACTTAAGTTCTGTCATGTTTTCAAGCCCAATCAGGTTATCCCAAATCTAACAGGATCTGAAAACTAATCTGTGCACATTTCTTGCAGTGAGAGGAATAGTAAACAAGAGATGAGGGGAAATTTTTTATATTCATTTTTTCCCCTAAGAAATGGTTCTATAACAATAAGTAATGTTGTAATCCTCTTTGTTTTTGTTCATTTACAATAATTCTCTCTGTGTTAGAGAGTTAGATGTAGAAGTTTTATTTCCTTGCACTTGGTTTACTGCTTTTTCATAAGTTGAGTGTGACTCTCCATTCTCGGCAGCTATTAGCTTAGTCAATGTATTCCAGGCTTATTTAAGTTTCAGGATTCATATTGTGTGACTTTCCCTTCCAGCATCACATTAACTGTTTCAAAGCAGTGTGCAGTTAAAGTGCTGTGGCCATGTTTCTTGCTTTGTTATTCTTCCCAGTGGATCTCAAACTATTGATTCTGTTGGCTGTCTGGGGAAAGATTTGTGAAGTTAGCCTGTAGTGTGGTGGCTTAGGGTCTTTGGAGGTAGTTCCTTTTTAGTGTGCATACCTGACCTTTTCACATGTTGCTTTAAACTTTTTCAAAGATTACATCTTAGAAAAGTGAATGAGGATATCACCAAATATCCTTTATTTATGTTGCTCCTCAAAATTACATTTTTGGTGCATGTAGTCCTCAGTAGGCTCAAGTAATACATTTGTAGTATTGAGTTCTTGAGTGTTTCCTAAACGACCATAATAGAATACCTACTACTTTTTCTTTGCGTTTTAAAAAATGTCTCCCTGTGACTATAAGTGAACAAAAGAAACATTCAGTGCAAGTGTTTTAAGAACCGTGGTGGGTAATGTCATACTTTGAATGGGAGAGAGAATCAAGTGCTGGTACATTAAGGATTTTGTAGGTAAGATAATTTCCATGCTATAAATTATTGTTCAGGTTGTTAAAACAATTTGGATGTTAATAGAATTACTAAATACCTCACTCTTTGAGCTCCTATCTCATATTATGTTTCCATCTCATAGGGATACATGTATGTGATGATAATGTTTAAGAAATATTTTTCTGATTACAGAAGTTGTAACTGTTCATTCTAGAAAATTTAGAAAGTGTAGAATAGTCCAAAGAAGAAAAAATATCCCACTATGCATATCATATCCACTGTTAACATCTTAGCATAATAGATACTTTTTTCCAAATCTGTATAACAAGGCACTCAACTCTCCCTGTTCCTTCCTTAACCAAAATTAGGTATTTCCTGTACATACTATTTTATGACCTGTTTCCCCCCCCCACATAAAATTTTGATTTAAAAAGTTACTCTATTAAAACATTTTAAGTAGCTTTAAATGGTCATTATGTTTGGACTATGCTCTTTATAATAAATATCCTGTTGGACCAAATCTTATTTATATGAACCTCTATTGTTCCCACTTGTTTGTTGCTTTAAGTAACATTGGTTATATTTTCTTAGATCTAAACCCTTGTGTGCTTTTCTTAATATTTCCTAGGATTAAATGCCTAGAATAAAATTGGCCATATGATAAGCAGATTAAAAATATCAAAGATACATGCACACATCCATCCATATATTTATATGTAGTTATTTTCATGAATTTTAGTGTACTTAATTTGTATATACTTTAAGATATTTATATAGTTAAACTCATTCTTTGTGATATATGGTTCTATGAGTTTTGACAAATGCATGCAGTTGTGTGACCACCACCATTATCAATAAGCAGACAAGTTCTCTCACTTCAGAAAATTCCCTCCTGTGTCCTTTGACTACAAAGTATTTGTGATTTTTTTTTTTTAATTTAGAAAATATAAAGAAGCAAGAATAACTAGAAATCACCCATAAACCTACCATTCTGCTATAACTTTTGTTGACAGTTTGTTGAGTATCTTTCTGGTTTTTTCTTTCCCTACAAAGAAAGAGATTGTACTATCCTTTTTGTTTATAATCTGTTCCTTTTTTTTACTTAGTATATTTTGAGGATATTTTTATTTGACCATTAAATTGGTTTTTATCTTTGCAATTCTAAACAACTTATCTTGAACATTTTTTATATTGTCACAATTACTTAAGAAAAGTCCTAAAAATAGAGTATAGATCTCAATGAATATGCACATTTTTTTTAATTCCATTTTTTTTTAAGATTTTATTTATTTACTTGACAGAGAGATCGCAAGTAGGCAGAGAGGCAGGCAGGGAGAGAGGGGGAAGCAGGCTCCCTGCTGAGCAGAGAGCCTGCCCTGGGGCTCCATCCCAGGACCCTGAGATCATGACCTGAGTGGAAGGCAGAGGCTTTAACCCACTGAGCTACCCAGGTGCCCCGAATATATACATTTTAAAAACATTACATTTTGCCAAATTCATTTAAAAAGTGGTTATAATGAATTATATTCTGACCAGTAGTGTATAGAAGAGCCTATTTTCCTGTATCCATGACATTATTATTGCTATTTTATATTGTTGTCAGTTCAGTAGATGAATAATGGTATTTCATTATTTTAATTGTCGTTCTTTGATTTCTCTTAGGGTTGGGTTTTTTCCCATGTGTTTATTATTTGTATTTATGTGTGTGAATTACCAGTGTATGTCATTTGTGTATTTTTCTTTTTTTTTTAGGGGAGGAGTAGAGGGCTCTTTAAAAATGTTCTGTATTTTAGTAACTTTTAACTCTCACAGTTAAAAGTTAAAATCATGTTGTGATTTCTTTTCCTCTTTTTGTCATCTGCTTATTCATTTGGTTTAATGATTTTTTAAAAAAATGTTTTAAATGGACTTTTAAAAAAATAAATTCTTTTACATTTTCTCTATTTTTATTTTGAGTATGTATGTGTTCTATTTAAAAATCTCTTTTCTCTGTACATCATATAGTCATGCTTATGTTCTTCACACTTTGTTAAAAATTCTTTCTCTGTTTACTTCTTTTTTTATATTCCTGACAGGCTAGTCAGGTTTTTACTATGTTGTACCAAGAAGCCATAGATTATTATGTACTTACATATGAATATATTTTAATATAATCTTAATAGTGTATCTTTTTAAATTTATTTGTATGCTTTCAAGCAGCATGAACTTTTAATTGAAAACTTCTATTCAAACTGTAGTAACGCAGTGATATTTAACTGTGTCCTAAGTTAAGCAAGTTCTCTGATTCCCCCCCCCCCATTGCCTTCTTTGGTTTGCATCTTAGATATCATCTATCAGATTTCTTTGTGACATTAGGAAAAAATACTACTTCCCTTGTTAAATAACTGTTGTTTGTTTTTAACATGCTTCAGGACATTGAAGACAAAGTAAGTAGCAAAGCAATGACCTATAAATGTGCAAAGTGGGTACACTTTAAGCAGATAGTGCGAGTCACCCTCATACAAGGTTGAGCCACGTGACCTTTGATCACCCTGCAAAAAAATATGGTACGCAGCAGGAGGGTGGGAATGCCAAAACACATACTTGCTGAATATCTTAAAATTTCTCATCAAGTGTGTATTGAACATTTACTGAAGCAAAAATATATTAAAAACTTTTCTAACTTGGGGTGAGACAGGGAAGTCTGTTCTCAGAGGTAAAGATCACTTAAATGTAGTGATCAACATACAAACAACAGTTTGAAAAATGCATTTTTATTAACCTTGAAAAACATCCATAAGTATCTTTATCATTATTTTTCAAGTATCAAAAAAAATTTTATTACCTTTTTAAGTTTGAAAAAAAATCTTATAAATTAGAAGTGGGATGACTGAGTTTTATAATTACTTTAACTATTTTTATTTCTTACTTTTAATTTTTAATTATTCAAAGAACATTTACATTGGTTTTTGCCCCTTGCTCCAAAGACAACTGCTTCATAAAAAAGAAAATAGAGCAATACATGTACTTAGGTACAGGTTTCAATGGGTAATTGAAGGGCTCTCAAACAGAAGATTTATGTAGTAAATGTTATATAGGCATTTTTGTTGTTCAGAAAAAAGAAAAAAGATTAATAACCATGTGGTTTATGCTTGGAGTAAGATCTAAGTTTTATTGTATAAAATATTAATCCTTGAAATTACTCTTCAAAAGAAGTTAAATAAAACTGTCTGTGCTGTATTCTGATACTTTCTGACAAAGTAGGACACAGCTGTCACAGTAAAAAAAAAAGTACAATGTAGACTCCTTCTTTACATTTAAATACAGCAATCATCATCTTATTAATATTGTTCTATGGCAGAGACCTAATAGATTGCAAAAATCCTCAGCTTTGTGTACTTATTTCTAATGTAATTTATACTTTACTTTTGCTTTGCTGTTGCTGCTTTTTCTTGATATAGTATATTCTTCATTTCTTTTTTTAGGCTAAGCAGCTGGAAGAGAAAGATCGAGTGATAAAGAAGCAGGATGCATTCTACAAAGAGCAGCTGGCTAGACTGGAGGAGAGGGTATGACTATTTCTTGTCACTGATTCTCTTCTAGAACCACATCTGCAACTTTCCCATATATTTATTTAAGCATCAATAATTGGAACTATCACTGCTTTCCCGAGCTAAAAGGAAGTGAAGAAGCCAAGCAGGTAGATCATTCTCACTGGGGATGTCATTTCTTCTTTACTTGTTTTGGGATAGGGTATCGTTATTGGTCCAATGAGGCATTTACCACTTTGTACCTCCCCCAAGTATTTTGTCCCTAAATGTTTAGAAACTGCACTGCCTCCAGGTCAAGTAGTAGAGTGCTGCTCTTGACTCCCCATAACATTGACGAAACTTGAATGGGTTCATAGAAATGGTAGGGTTTTATGGAATATATTATCTCTGTATAATCTCAATTTCACTGCATTTATGACTAAGCAATGGGCAGGAGTTGAATAGTAGGACTTAGGAAGAAGAGTTAAGAGAAGGAGTTGAGGCAGTACCTCTGGGCAGGCCCTCGAGTTTGACAGAGATGCAAAGGCAGGAATTAAAGCTAAAACAGAAGGAGACAACGGGCTTCAGAATGGGAGTTTGAGCCACCTCATCAGTGCCCCTGTTCAGTAAAGTAGATATGTCTAGAATCGTTTCACACATGGGTCATACAAAGCTGTGTCTTTCTTCCCTTTGATGGAAACCTCTAAAATTTGGGTTGTTTAGAGTAAGATGTTTAATAAGAAAGAAGATAAAATAAGAAATACCATATTAAGTCCCATTCAGTACAGATATTTACACATTAAATACGCTCCCCTGTGTCTGTATGTCACTGGTGTGCATGCTTCTTGCATGCAGGGATCATTTCTTCATTCATTGAACAGATGTCTACTTAAGCATCTAATACATGTCAGGCCCTGGGCTAGTAGTGCCAGAGATGCGCTAATGAGGAAAATGACCTAAACTTTTGTCCTCAGGGAGCTAAAGTGTATATATAGTGGACAGCAGGTTGCAGTAAAGCGAAGAAAAAGGAGTCCCGGGGCCTTGGAGTCCCTCTCCACCAGAGTGGGGTCTGGTGGAGAGGGAGGGCCTGTCTGACAGGTGGCATTTGGGTAGAGGTCTGCGGTAATGGGAAAAGCCAGCCGGCACCAGAGCCCTGAAGCAGGGCTGTGCGGAGCATGTGGCAAAGGCTAGAGGGTTTGTGAATGCGGGGAAGAGCTTGTTGGCTGTTGTCTTGGGCAAGAACTGAAGCAAGAGACACCTAGTAAGAAAGAGGTAATGGCGATAATTCAGAAAAGGATGAGTTACCGATAGCTTGGGCCCGGCTGCCAGCCATGGAGAGAGTGAAGCGCGGGGATGGGGGTTGGATATTTCAAAGGCAGAGCTGGTCGGGTTTGTTGATGGTTTTGGACATGAGTGAAAGAACTCAAGGATACTCTAGATCTATGGCTTCTCTACCTAGAAGGATGGATTTTCCGTAGGGGAAGACTATTCAGATGTGGATCTGAATGTGAGTAGTGGAGAAAATCAGGAATTTGATTTTACATACTTCAAGTTTGAGATATTTGTTAAGACATCTGGGTAGAAATGATAAGTAAGCATGGAGTGGAATGGCTTATAGAAAGAGCGAGCCGATTTTTCTGTAAAGGGCCAGATAGGAGATACTTCAGACTTCGCCGGCTGTGTGGGGTTTCTGTCACAGCCACTCCACTTTCGCCTCAGCTGCTCAGCTCTGCTGTTGCAGTGTGACAGCAGCCCCGGCCGGCGTGTCAGGGAACAAGTGTGACTCCATTCCAGTTTGCGGACACCAAAGCTTGAATTTCACGTCATTTCCCTGTGTCGCGAAATACTCTCCCTTTGATTTTCCCCCCGCCCAACCATTTAAAAACCTGAAATCACTCTTAGGGCTTTATAAAAACAGAAAGCAGGCTGGATTTGATGCATGAGTCCTAATCTGCAGAACCCTGGCTTAGAGCACGGCCTCTGACGTGGAGCGAATGCACCGAACAGACATTGACCTGCTGAGTTTTTATAGCATGTTACTTCAGATTTCAGTTTCTTCAGCTGTAAAATGAGGATATGATAGTATTTACCTCAGGGATTTGGTAAATGAGCTCATTCTCATAAAGCACCTGCAGTAGTGTCCCACATAGAGTAACCACTCAGTCGGCTCTTAGTTCACCTTGATCCTTCCAGAGCACCGTACCTGGGAGTAAATGTTAGCTGAATAAAATGAACGACTGATCGTTTTTGAGGGGATTTGCCCCGCACCTGTTTTGTCCCCTCCCAGTGACCGGCTTCTTTGCCGTCAGGTATTACTGTGCTAGGTACCTTTTGGGTTTGTCATTGATCGCTGTCAGGGACAAGAAAAGGCGATGAAAAATATTCACCCGTTTCTCATAAATGCACTGATTTGATGGCGGTAATTCATTGATGAGTGTGATATACGGAGAGTCACTCTTGGCAGAGGAAACTGGTCTGTTCAGCAGCTGGCTGTTCTTTTTGGCCTCGAGTTGGCACAAGTGGCAGGTGATCAGAGGGAGACAGAGTGATGACGTCCAGTCATCGCAATCGGCATCTTTTCATATAGGTGAAATATGTATGTTTTTCCTTTTTGAAGATAAGGCTGGCAAGTAATCATTTAGGGATTTTAACGGAAAACTGAGGAGTACCAGTGAGCTTAGAAAAATCCTAAGCTGGAATAATCACAGTAAATTGTTAATACCTAATAAGTCGAGGCTGGACTAGGAGTCAGGAGGCACGGTGCTGTCATCTAGTTATTTGACAAATCACCCAATCTCTTCTGGTCTCTGCTTCTTTATCTATTTAAGATGATAGATAGCTATCTATCTTTATCTCTGCTTCTTTATCTATTTCCTTTATCTAGGAACAGGGGATAATACTCTGTTCCTGGCTCAGGTTTGTGAGTTATTGGGGGGACCAGATAAGACGATGTATATAAAAGCTCTTTGAAAACTGGAAAGCGCTTAACAAACGCCGTTGCCATTAAAGAATATCTACTTACTTGCAGTTGTGTACAAAACACTAAGAATCATGAAATTACTTCAGTATTGTTCAACTTCCTGCCGTCTTCTCTCCATTTCTGTAAAACCATGTTTGTTTATTACTGCCATTCCTGAAGTAGCTACATTAATTTCTTTCAATTGGATTTCTTCCAGGAATATTTGAGAGATGTAGGTCTTCAGCGATGAAGCATTTTGTAGGCTTAATGCAGAAGATTGTAAAAAGAGTTCCCCTTGTATTGTGATGACAGTGAGAAGTGCAGTGTCTCACCATTTCTATTAGAAATTCTACATACAGTTCATGTTAGAAGATGTAAAAGTACTGAATCCAATAGTGCATAATGTAAGAAGAATGATTATAATATTATGATAACTTGTAGAATCCCCTAATGTGTACTATAAGAAATCTAGGTTGCCTGTGGTTTAAAAGTGTTTTAAGTACATGTCTTTATTCAAACCAAATGAAATGATGAAACCATAAACCAGACACCAGGTGGTATATCATTACTAGAGAGGGAACATTGACCAGCCTCTAATAGAATCCTTCCACAAGTGATCCCCACCAACTAGGTTAACACTATCATCATGTACACGATCACTTTTGGGTGACTCAGTCTTATTACTTGAACTGTTCATTTTCATTGACTTGATACGAATTTCCTTTGCGACTGTGAACCCAAGTCCCCTGAGCATGTGGAGTACCTTTATTTCTGTCACACAGCGTGGCTTGCCTCTTTGATCTAGTTCAATAAATTCCATCAATTAGGTAATTCCTATGTGTGAATGGCGCTTTCTCTCCCATGTATTCATATTGGTTAATTCACCAGGAGTCTGAGATGCCTTTCTCCTGGTAAGGAGGAATAAGTATAATTTAACTAAGCACCAGTTCACCCTTCTTAGAACTAGTATTCCAAAAGCAGTGACTCTTGACTGAGAAAGAAAGTCAAAGCCATTTGAAAAGTTTTTCAAGTCCTTATTTCATTGTAAAGGTTGCCAGCTTTATCACGCAACATTGACATGGATGTGAAGTGCATTTCTGTATTTTAATAACATTCATGAGGTCACAGTTAGGTGTGTGGCCTCACTGAAAGAGACTTGAATATTCACTCCTGGTTGTTAATTTAAGAGACTTGAAGGATGTTAATTTCCTGATTGGTGATTTGATAAGAGGAAGCCCAGGACAGCCTTCAAAGAGAAGGTTCTTAAATTTTTTTAGGAAGCTTTCCACAGATCACTAAGGGAGTGCTCCATAGTGTTTTATATACCTCTCTTTATGGTGCTACATTTATGATAATTGTGATTTGTTATCTGTGTTTATCGCATAAATTCCCTGAGGGTAAATGTCATTTTCTTGTCTCTGTATTTACCACGACTCACATAGGAGTTCAGTGAATAAATCCTAGATTTACTAAACTTACACCATAAAATTATGTCTTAAACAATTAATGTACAATTTTTGACTATCCACAGAGTACCTGGTATCTTCTTCACTCATCATTTAAATTAATAATGTATATCTATCCTATGAGGATCAAGGTTGACTGTCTTGATATTATTTGTAGCATCATCATCATTGTGATAGTAACTCACAGTAACATTTATTGCACACTTATATGAGCTAGACACTTGGCGTGGGTTATGTAATTTTATTCACACAGACAACCCTCTGAGGTCGTCAGTCCTGTCCCGTTGCTTAGGTGAAGGCCCTAAGGCTTCAAGTAACTTGCCCAAGAATATCAACAAAAACATTTGGTTTTTATTTGTTTGTTTGTTTGGTTTTTATTAAGATTTATTTATTTGACAGAGATCACAAGTAGGCAGGCAGAGGAGAGAGAGGGGGAAGCAGGCTCCCCACTGAGCAGAGAGCCCTATGCGAGGCTCGATCCAGGACCCGAGATCATGACCTGAGCCGAAGGCAGAGGCTCTAACCCACCGAGCCACCCAGGCGCCCCAAAAACATTTGGTTCTGAGGCAAGTCCAACACCTCAGCTTTTTGAGCCATTAGCCAGTACTAGCTTTAATATTTGTTAGTTCTGTGCTCAAGAGTTAAATCCTTCTAGTTGCGTGTTAGCTCTTTGGGTGGTAAGTTAGTTTTTTGTGGCTTCTAATACAACTTTTTAGATCCCAATATTAAAATAGGATTAAAACTACCTCATAATCTATAAGATTGTTAAGTGTTCAAAATGCAGAATCTTCTCCCCAGGATTTGATACTTCCTGTGGACATTTGGCCAAAAAGGGAATAAATAAAGTCTTATTACCTAGCAGCTACAGCATGATACCTCTAAGAGTTATTTTAATATCTAGTTAATTTAATATTTTACTTCATCTACTTTGAAATAAGAAAGCCATAGTCATTGAAGCAGTTTGCAAACGCCTTTGAGCCATTCATTCATTCATATGTTCATAGTGTTGCTATTGGATAGTCCTAGCATTCCACCTTTAGAAACAAACAAACTTTGTTACTTTTGATAAGCAGTTTCCATGGTTATTTCATTAGAATCTAGATTGCGTTCATGTTCTAGAATGAATGAATTGCTTTGAGCCATTCATTCATTCATATGTTCATAGTGTTGCTATTGGATAGTCCTAGCATTCCACCTTTAGAAACAAACAAACTTTGTTACTTTTGATAAGCAGCTTCCATGGTTATTTTATTAGAATCTAGATTGCGTTCATGTTCTTCAGGGAATGTGTATTTTCCAGTAGTCTGTTAACCCTGTGGGAGAGAAGTCAGAAGCAAGACCAGGCCATGGTTGGAAAGGGCAGAGTCCAGATTCTCCCAGGGATCTTCCAGGATAAAGGATCCCCATCTCCCCAAGACATCTTGGAGGTATGAGTTCTTTGATGATTAGTGTGTCTTCTCATCTAACTTCCCAATACGAACTTGAATTGATTTACTCTCCTGAATCCACTTCTCCCTTGGCGTTCATAAGAATGGTGAGGTTTGGCACAGTGCAAAGAGAGCTATAAAAGGCCTGGTGACTTAAGGAGCCAAGGGGGATAAGAGGCCTTAGTTAGATGTAGTCACGATGTTCAGATCAACAGGGTAGTGGGATCTGTATTGCTTTCAATTCTTAGGCTCCTCTGGATTTCAGTAGCTATTTGCATACACACTGCAGTCAATCCCATACAATTAAGGAGAGGGAATTGTACAAGCTGGGCAAAAGAAAGCAGTGCAAAGAGAATGGTGAAAAATAAATTGTCATTAGGAAGAAAAGTACTTTACTAGTTCATCACCTGTGGAGAGAGTTACTAATTAAATTCTAAGGGTCGTGCTTACTTACACCAAATGAGCAATTTTTAAAAGCCTTTTACTTATAGTGGGTGGCATATCTTCCATTGCATCATAAAGTGTCGGGCTCATCTGTATGATTAATTGGCTTTTTTGATTGCTTGACTTCTTTGTCAATTAGTACCTTGGTTTCTCTGTTCCTCTGTGCAGAGCTTGGGGGAAAGTCATGCCAACAATGATAATAAAAAGAAACGACAACAGAGCAGATTATTGTCAGCCCAGTGTGCTGCTTACAGGAAGAAATTATTATGTATTTTTACTGCCAGATGAAGTCTGTCATTATAAAAATACTTCATTGAATGAAGCTTGGTCAGCCTTTTGATGGGATTAATGCAGGATAGAATCACAGATCACTGACATCTAAGATACTAAAACATAAACAGTCTTTTCTGGGTTAGGAAGATAATTTAATATATTTATGGGATTAAAAAAACCCCTTTGATATTTATGCCCTTGAGTGCTTTCTAAATAGTTGTCAACGATTTTAGGTCCTGTGGGTAGGTCATACACCTCAAGTTATTGTGTGTGCTATAGGTGTACCATGTGACATAGCAAATTTAACACAATAGTTAAAAGCATAACTTTGTCGTAGATAACAAGTTTGCACTTGTCAACCTAGAGATACATATTATTTCTTTGACACTCTGAATTTTTGTACTGGTTTCCTCATTCATCTTGAAATCAAGGCCAATTCCCTGTGGTCTGAAGTCACCCAGAGTTGCAGAAATAAAGTTCTCTGGTGCAGGAGTTGAACATTGAAGGCGGTAGAAGCCGGTGATACTTTTAATTGTAATGCCATTACACACGACAGGGGTTTTAGGAGTGGATTGCCAGCATGGACTTTGAGTTTCTCTTTTTTTCCCTCATCCACAAGTTATGATAGTTCACAGAAATGTACTTAGATCTTCATTGTTAAGTAGAGAAATTAATAAGGGCCAGTAGCATCATATCTTTTGCTAATATAATGGACATATTTATTTATAATGTAGGTTCAAAGACCTGAACCCTTTTACACTCTTCACTAAATAGGCCTCCCTAAAGGAAGCTCTTTGTTGCAGATACTCCAAAAGCAGCAAGCAGGAATGGACTTCTTTTTCCCCTCTTCTGTCTTATACTCCTGCAGGGTAAGGGAGCGATCCACGCAGTGTAGTGGATATGGGGTTCTTATCCTTAATTCACTATTCAACAAGTCCTTCAAACGCATCGGCTTTTCTGTTAACCTCTCTGAATTTCCTAATGGGAAATGTGGTTTGAGTAACCTTGAAACGCTTTTTAAATCTGGCTTTAGGGATATGCAACTTACACTCTTTTCTGGGGTGAGCCTGTTAAAAGTGCATCCCGTGAAAATTATCCCTTTAACTGGAGCCAGTTTTTCTGTGCCGAACTTTAGAGGAAAGATTTGCAAGTCATGGGATCAGCACTTAATTTGGGGCTCTATTTACCATGTAGACTGTCAAGAAGTATTAACCTGAAGGTAAGATGAGAACATGGAGTACAAAGCTATGAGCTGATGGCACACAGTACACCAGGTATTAAATAGCATTATCCGTCCTGCTTGCTACAGTAAATAGGATTTCACCATTATGATGTGTCAGGGCTTTCAGTGAAATCAAATTTACAAGACACTAAACTGCCATCCTCTCTGCTGAGCAGCTTTATTCTGGGATCTTGCTTTCATATTAATCCTGTTGGTAGGAAATACTTGTACCAATTGTGCATGGAAATTATAATTTAATGATCTCTTCCTTTTCTCTATTCAGAGCTTAGAATGGACCACTGTGCTTTGCAGTGATAGCCCCAGGGCTCTGAGAAAGAGATAATACAGAGTTCAGCTTTAAAGCCCAGTATTACTGCCTTTTTGTGAGTGCTTGTAATGATCATAAGTGCTAAGACGCCAACAATATGGGTTGCATACTTTCTCAACTCTTCACATTTCCTTTACCTCATGGAAGATCGTACCATAAAGTAATTAAATTCTGTTTACCATGACAGGTTTTAAAATCGGTATGCCACTTGAATGTGTAAAGACAAGGTGAGAAATAAAGCGTTAGGAAATCCAGGGAAAATTAATTTCACTTTTAAAGATTCTACTTATTTTGTGTGGGGAGGCTCAGTAAGACTGTTTTATTTGTAAAACAATTAATACCCCCTTTCCTTTCTTTGAGGTCTTTTCTTGCGATGAGTAGGAATATTGCAGCCAGAAAGTCATTCTGTGTTTCGGGGCCAATGTGATTGAAAATGGTCTGGTTCTCTGAATCTTCTTTGCATTCAGTTTCATAATTAGTGATTGTTTTGCTTCTCGATAGCTTGTTTATTTATAAATTTCAAATATACTCCATTTAGGCAGACCAGCCAATGTTTATTTATTTCCCTGTTTTACTGACTGAGAAATTAAAATACACGAATATTAATTTTTTTAAAGAAAATTGCAGGGCTGGTGTTAGAAAATGCTCTTGAATCCCAGTTTTATGTTCAGACCGCGAGCCAGCTGTGCCTCTACAAGGGATTACATTTCAGCACATTAGCCTCAGTTAGAAAGATATATTTGGTCATTAAAACATTTGCAAATAATATTAGCTCATAACATCATCAAAGAAGAAGTGCCCACATCTGAACTTGGCGTGTAAAACAGGTTGGCACAGTGAGGGCAGCATTCAATAAAGAGAACCCAAATCCAATCTGGCCGCACAGACCAAGATAGAGTTTTGATGTTGGTCATTCTTACTGGAATTCTCAGGGGCTGGAGGGTGTCCTTGTCATTTACCATTCATTCTGGAACACATTTTTTCAACTCCTCCAGTGAGCCAGGCAAGTGTGTGTAGGTATAGTGACAAACACAAATAGCACAGACCCCCTTTGGCGTCTGGTACAGAGCTTTGAATTGCCACAGTGGGTCCCTGGGGGCTATGGCCGACTTATTTTCCAGAGCAGAACTGTGTCGTGAGGAGTAGCGGCTACTTTTGCCTCAGAGAGCCAGACACTGTGGGATTTAGAGGGGAATTTAGTGGGTTAGAGGGATCCATGAGGTGATGAAATGCTCAGATAAAGACCCAATGAACTGGTTGCCTTAAATAGCAGTCTTTGAAAATAAACATTAAATATGGAAGCTCCGTGAAGCCCGGAAGTAGTTCCCCTTGGACCACCACGACAGTGCTTGGCACATAGTAGGCACCAAATAACTTGTAAAAATTAATATGTTTGTCAGGAATTGGGATGGATTCCATGGCCAAAGAATTTTGAGGAATGTTAAGTTTAACTAAGCTGAACAGATTTCTTTACTGTGGGGCCTTCTCGGAGTTTATATACATTTAGAGCTTCCAAGATGATGCTATTGCGTGCCATGTTTCAGCATTACACTCAAGCCACGGAATCTTTTTTTCAAGAAACACTAGCTTATCGCGCACACCATCTGAGGTCTGCTGCGCCCTGCGCAACGCCACTTCCTGGAGTTTTGAGTCCTTCCTAGGACACTGAGGTCAAGAAGCCTTAAAGTTCCATTAGTAGAGTTCCTGATTTGAAGGCTTCTGAGGATCTGCAAGCATCCTAGAATGGCCTGCCTTTCAACTGTGTTGCAAAAGAGGAGACAGATGAGAAAGAGGCCTGTGGATTCTTGAGGTCCTTTGGAGTGGGAGTTGTTCACACTTTTAATTCTCTTTATAATCTTCAGTCTTTCTAAGAATCTCTAGAAAACTATGCCTGTAATTTTCAGTGTTCTATTTATATTCACAGTCCTTATTCGGGCTTGCATTATTACAAGCTCTGCAGAGTTGGGAGCCGTGGGTAGTGAAGTTACCCTGGGGCCCTCCCATCTCAGGACCCAGAATCCTTTCCTTTGACCTATGACTCGTATGTCCTTGGGTGCAGAATCAGGCATGGGGGATGATGCCACCAAGGATCGAGGGTCCAAATAGGAATTTTTCTTCTCTTTCATTAAATGAAGTAGGATGGGAATGAAATTAGATAAATATTTAATTATCATTGCAAGTCTTTAAAAATCTTCCCCAAGTGTTTACCAAGATCTAAAGCTAGAGGTATAAGGAAAAGATGTATTAACACCTTCCTTACCTTCAGAGGAGCCTGGAGTTTTCTGTGACACTTGAGAAAGTGTTTCTAAGACTGACTACTATTTGATGAAGAAGCTATAGGGTTTGCTTGCCTAGATCAGAAAACACAGTCTTTGTATCCAGTGAGTTAAGCTGAACAAAGGTCAGTTAGTCCTGTACTCTGTAATTTCATTCTCTTTCAGAGACTGTTAAAAAAAATAGATCCAGGGAGAAAATGTGGCCACAGTACTGTGCCCTCACTCTTTGTAGTTCTCATTTAGATCTGTAAGGGCAGAAACCCTGTCTGTTCAGTGCTGTATCCCCAGCCCCTGGAACAGTGCCTAACACATAGTGGGTGCTTTGTAAATCCTTCTTGAATAAATGAGTAGACAAGTTTTCAGGAGGTAGAAGGCTTTAATCTCAACAACGGTCCCCATGATTTGGATATTAATCTCCTGGGTCGCTTAATGTACACCTCACCTCAGGTTACACCTTAGCCCTCAGGTTTTCTCCAGAAACCTGGGTGAGGGTTCTTCTGCTCCAGTCATGCTAGCTACTGATATTAACACAACTGCATATCTTACTTACATAAAATTAAACATCAGTGGAGATACCACTTTTTGAGCAAACTTTTAAAGGAAATCAAATCGGATTGCCTAAACAGTGTTCTTAGCCGTTATTTTTATATAACTTTGAAAGGGAAGGTAAGCAATTTCATCGACAAGCCCTGTCCTAAATGGAATGTTCAACTTCATGGATTATCCCCAAACTTAGCTTTGGCTGAAAATGCCCTTTCGGACTTTGCACTGTGGACACCCTTGCTATTTGAGGCTGTTGGCCAAGAAATATAGTATCTTTGTCATTGTCCTCAGCAGCATCACCCAACCTGTTGTTGATTTTGGTGAGGCTCAGAGACCTCAAATAGCTTGCCCTGAGTTTCCCAGCTGGTGCAGCCAGGCCTCTGTCTTCCTCCTCACTAACAGCCTTTCCTTCTGTGTGACCATTGCTTTCTGACCTGACATTCATCCAGGCAGTTCCACTCCCCTGCCCCCCACTTTAAGAAGATTTTTGGTGGAAGTGGGCATGATACTTTTAGAGCCTCTAGAGTTCAGGAGCAGATTCTCAGCTGGGTTTCCCTTGGCATCTTCTGTACTTGGCTTCTCTCATAAACTCAGCACTGGTAGCCTTACTTAATCATGGCTCGTGTTCCACAGTAAAGAGAAATTACACCAGTTTCCTTATGGGACGTGGGTCAGCTGATGGTTATAGTTCACCTGGTGAAGTACACAGGCTATGTTATAGGAGAGATAAGGGTCTATGGATCAGGACTTACTCCTCTGGGGGGATGGAGAGAAAGAACGGGGTCTGAGAAATGCTATGGGGAGAAACATCCAGAAATCAAAGTTCCATGCCAAGCTAGATCAACCAAGGTAATGTTGGGACTTAGTGTGATGGCAGCAAGGGGAGAATGGGATGTGGTGTCCCCTAGTGATTCCCTTCCAGCTCGCACTTTTGCCCTCACCGTCTTCCTTTGCCCTGACTCACTTTGCAGCATTCTTTCTTTCTAGTACACCTTCAGTGAGGTGGCCCTTGAATCCCTGTATCCACAGTAGCCCAGCCTTCTTATTTGCCTGCTGGTTAGATTGTATACATATGGACTCTTGGGGCATAAACTTCCTGTAAATTTAGATTATGGTTTCACAAATAGGAGTTTACTGTCAATTTCCTTCCTCCAATTTAAGGCTACAGTTAGTCCTCCTATCCTAGTGCTATGTGAACTTCCAACTCACTGGCTTCCCTAGACTCTGCCTCAGAATTAACCTGAGTAACTTATAAATCGCAGAAATCGGGGCACCTGGGTGGCTCAGTCATTAAGCATCTGCCTTCAGCTCAGGTCATGATCTCCGGGTCCGGGATCGAGCCTCAAGATTGGGCTCCCTACTCCGTGGGAAGCCTGCTTCTCCCTCTCCCACTCCCGCTGCTTGTGTGTTCTCTCTCTCGCTGTGTCTCTCTCTGTCAAGTAAATAAATAAAATCTTCAAAAAAAAAAAAAATCTCAAAAATCACCACTCAGTCAACTACCTGGAAGCTGTTTCTTCATTTAACCTCTTGTGATGGTCTCCATCTGCTGCTTCAGCATCGCGCACCAGGAGATCTGCAGACTTGCTGCCTCTCCGCGCATTCCTCTGCCCTGTGTTAGACATCCTCCTTTTAGGGGATGTCGAGCACCTACTGTGTGCCTGGGTAGCGTGTATATTGGGAACCTGAATCAAGCACAGCTCACCACTCCTCTCTCCTCGCTCCTCCTCGCCTGTTACCTCTTGTCAGTATCTGTATTTCTAGAACTTAATTCCAATCTAGTTCTGTGTTGCCCAGATGGACTCTTACATGATGTGACTTAGCACAAATACAGGCAGGAGAAGGGTAGTTAAAGGCAGAGAGTTGAGATCCTCAGGTTATCTCCTTGGGTAGACAGTGCCGTGTTGAGGTCTGATTTTTTCAGAATCAGAAAGGTCTGGTTTTCCTGCTGATCTCACTACCATTCAAATAAAAATGTAACTAGAACTACAATGAGTATTTCTGTAGTTCGAGAAAAATAATACATAATAAATTGTGGACTGTCCATTCTTTCATGATATAGTTGCTCTAAATTATAGAAATTTGGCAGACATTCCCAGAACTGTTTGTTAAAATTCAATAGCATGCAATTAAAGACAGAGATTGCCATTTCTCTGTTGGGTACATTAAAAAATTATATTACGTATCATTTGGATTTGACCCTGAACTCGGTGCCCAAAAGAATAATGCCAGAAAGGCAAAAGAGTGTTTTAGTCTAAATAGAGACACAAGTAAGTACGTTTATGGAAATATCTGTTACACCATAGCTAGTTAAGAGTAATTATGCAAAAGGGAGTTTTTGAATGAATATTACTTTAGGAGTAGCCCAATGGAAACAGTGATTTATGATGAAATTCTGGATTTCAAGCCTTGCCAGGCAAAGAAACAAGATTGCCGATGTTTGAAGCCTATGCTGACTGACAATTAAAACCATTATTAATACAACCACCTGGATTCTGAATTCATGAAGTAGAGTATTTTATAGACATAAAAGTTTACTGCTTCTTGGAACTTTAGCATTCAGCTAGTATAGAAGTATACTTTTTCAGGCAAGGAAACAGAAACCTGGAGGTGTTAGGATTGGTTTTATGTAATTGGGGAAGGGCATGCTGGCAGTGTTTACCTAGTCATCATTATTATCTGATCGAATATGTTCTAAGTAAGTAAATGAATATTTATGTAGGTTCCTAGAACTGATTTGTGTTGGGTGACCATCCCAAATATTGCAGAGGTGACTGAAAAATATTGAATTACGTGGGTACTGTTCCTTACGTTTTATGAAACTCAAAATTTCACTAGCTTTATTGATAATATGGCACAAAGCAGGCATGCAGTAGTTTTTAATTAATTGCTGTGCTGAACAAAAGAAATTTCCAGTAGAATTCACCCAATTTGTTCTAACAGAGACTTACTGATTTGTTTCAGTTACTAATTTTCACATACCCCCACTATTGTAAAGCAATAATTCCCTAATGCTTGTTTCTCAGTTATTTCATAATTACCTAAGGTATTTAATAACCCCTGACCTCAGCAAGTTAGAGAGATGGGCTTGCATGATTCTGGTGTGCTTCAAAGGCTCGGGACCCTCTCCCTCAAAGGACCCCAAGGTAAACATTATGACATCAAAGACGAGCAGTATCAGACCTACCTATTGACTGTTTGTCCTTGGAAACACCACATACCCTCTTTCACCCCTAGAGCCTCATCTGTAACGTGGCTTTCATAACCTACTTCTTGAGGGTTTAGAGATGAAACAAAATATTATATGTGAATTTATATGAATATTAAGTGAGGATAGCTGCTATCGCCATCATCATCAATCTCCAGCATCTAGGAGGATAATAATTCCATATAGTTTGAGGTAACTTGGCGGGGGAGAACTCTAGGAAATAGTATTTTTCCATTATTTTGTTATGTTGAAATGTTATATTGAATTTTGCCAGAGGAAACAGAATGATTAGCTCAATTGTGTAACTGTTTTGTGATACAGAAATAATTAAAAAAAAAAAAACCCTACCCAAAAAAAAAACCCCTACAATTAGGTCTACCTAATCTTTTAGGTTTTCTTTCCTTTTTTTTTTTTTTTTTCTTTTAGGTTTTCAGAGCTCTGCAAATACTTCATTTTATTTGATAAAACAGAGATTTCTCTTGTACGTGTATCCCTTCAAATTTGACAGACTCTTTGTGAGAGAGAGGGACGGAGAGGGGAGATATCAAATCTGGACACTTTGGTGTTTTGAAGCTCAGGTCTTAGTTTTATCTTCCATCTTTTGAGCAAAGGCTGGTTAGAATCTTTGTTCATGCATGACTGTAAGGCCGGCCATGGGCGGGGGTGTGGGAATTCAAAACAACAGAATAGAGCTGGTTGACCTTTCACTGCTCTGGGTTAAGACTGGTTTGTTTATTAAACCCCACGATACTATGATACTGGAATACAGCTCCTCGAGACTAGGGATGGACATGTATAGATGAAGAGACCAGGTTCCAGAGATGAGCGGTTGCAGAGTTTAGGGAAAGCAGCTTTAAGGAAGTAGCTGGGGTGTGGGGAGCACAGGGATGGAGGAGACTGTAGAATTTGGGAGAAATACTACACAGGTACCCCTTTAATAATGTGCTGTGAGCATGTCTTTTGCTTGGATGTTTGTTTCTTATTTTCATCTTTCATTGGAAGTCTAGGATTTGGGATATCAATGAAGAATAAGGACTCACTTTTCATTGTGATTTTTGGGTCAGTCTTGCAGAGTTTTTATTTAACAAATAAGTGGTACAGAATGAGTTATTTTTTCACCTTCTGTATTACGCATTAAAATGGCACGAATGACCAGGAGGAGAAAGCATGAAAGCATGGATGAAGACAGGTCATAGGGTTGGGTGGGAGCAAGAGCCAAGCAAGGAGATATGTGGTAAAACAAAAACAGGGAGAGGTGATTCCTTGACATAGTCTGCTCTTTAATCATGGTTTCATGGATCAGAATATTTCTGGTTACAAGGGTCTTTTTTTTTTTTTTTTAAATGAGCCTTTTATTTTGGATTGTATTCCTCAGGGGCAGAGAACATTTCTGTTGGAATCATGGCATCAGGGAAACGGCAGTGGAATGTTGATATCAATATTGCAAATTTCCTTTCTAAGAAAAGTGTACTAGGTCAAATTTAATTCTGGCATGTCTCATCTTTTTGTGCAGTTTATGCAAGAGTCTATTAAAAAAGTACCCACCAAAGAGCAAAATCACTGAAGCCCTTTTAATTATAAAACTAACAGTCTCAACATATTGTTGGCCTACTCAGGAAAAACAAAAACAAAACACAGTAGGCTGTGTTAATGACTTTTGTAACAGTGTACCTTTTTTGACTAGATTTCTCCAAAGTTATTCTGAGATTAGAGAATTTGCATAAAATTAAATGACTAAATACTTCACCTAAAAAATGAAATCACTAAACAATAACACTTACGAAAGCTCTGTCTATAGGAACCTCTATTCTCGTGTAATGTAAATTCATTTTTGTCTCTTTCCAACACCTTCCTGTTGTCTTTACTGCCTCTGTCTCAAAACAAACAAACAAACAAACAAAAAAAAAAACAAGTAATATTGGTTAGGCTCCTTAAATTATCTTTTATATATGCAGATCTTGTATTTTCAGTCCCTTGAATCCAAGTATATTTTAATGACTAAAGTATGCAATTGTTACAATATAAATTATGGGCATTATAAGGATTAAACCTTGTTTCTCAATTGTGGGTGAATGCCTTTTTTCATTTGAATATGCTATAATTTAAAGATAAGGCTTAAGCAACTGTTATAAACTGTTTTTTCTTTCTCATTTTCTCTGTGGTACCAAATATGGTAAAATACCTGCTGAGTTGCCACCTTGAACACCCACACTGCAGTTTTAAAAAATTTCCTATAGCTTATTTTATACGATGTGCTTTCTGGATCTTCCCATTATCTGAAGAAAATCATTTTTCTTCTGAGAGAATTGCTGCTCTTAAAGTTTATCCACATAGAAGAATGGGTATTGGTAGATACTCTTTATGCCTTATAGTTTTCATTATTCATTTATCCTAAAATCAGTAATGACAATAGAATACTATATGTTCACGGCAAGTATTTTAAGGAACAGAAATATCGACTTAACATACTTCTGGGTACTTTCTTTATCTGTGGACATTTTATGGGAGAGAGAAATGTGTGCTGATTTCAGTTAACAGGTGAAATAACTTCCTAAAATACACATTCTCATAAACCTACCCCGTATATTCCTCATTCACTTTTGTTGATTTCAAGAGTGACTGACTGCCCTCTGTTTTCTTGGCCCCATCTGTGATTTAGAATGCTTTTAGATAGCTTGCTGGATTTCTGTAAACCTGAAAGTCATTATTGCTTTAACTGGCAATATTCATTTTTTTCAAACAAGCAATTTAGTACTCCGTTACTGACCGTTTAGAACTTTTGCTCAGTTTCTTTTTATTTTCTTTGCTTTGTCACCAGGAGCTCTTCACCTGGCTGGATCGTTCATTTAATGTTTATTTAGAACAGGCTCCAAGGATATACCAGAGAGCAAAATTGACAGAAATTACTGCTAGAGTTAACACTCTGTTAATATTGACAGTATACAACAAGTATATTTTATGTCAAGTGGTAATGAGTTCTGTGAAGAAAAAGAACTCGTAATAAGGGAAGAGAAAATGACAGTGTGTGTGTGTGTGTGTGTTGGAGGGAGCGGGTGCAGATGCTCCTTTATACTGAGAGGCCCCGGATTTGGTGCCACTTGAGCAGGGGCCTGAATGCCAGGCGTGAGCCATGCATATGGCGAAGAGCCTTCTGGAGGGTCCTTTTGAACACCCGTTGCCCACATCTCTTGCCTTGATTCCATGCCATATAGAATCCTTGATTCTAGTGTATTCTTCACCATCTTTTCAGAAAGTGCCAGGTTTGCTTTTCAAGTACAGTATCTATTTTGCCAAGCCTGGCAGACCTTGCTTATTTTGCTCTGTACTTTGTTAGCAGATCAGTTCTGCGTGGAGTTCAAATGGCACTCTGATTGCAGAGTGATTCTAATCCTTGTTCTCCTCGAGGAATAGTAAGCAGGTACGAGGGATCTGCTAAGTGAATACTAATTCCTCATCAAGTGGAAGCGTGCCCGCAAGACTCCCTGTGACCTCCCATTCCTTTCTCCAAGCTCCCATCACCCTCCCCCAAATCCAGGTCAGCACCAGCTCTTTGTAAGGAAGAACTGCAGCATTTATTGTGAGCTCACCATTTGCCCTCACGGGCTACACACCTCACATGCGTTCACGTCCAGGACTCTATCCTTATTTTCCCTAGGAGGAGAGAGAGGCAGACTAACAGGGTGTGCTTTATTCAAGCACTGAGATAGTAAGCAGTAGAGTCAGGATTTGAACCCGGGCAGTGTTAGCCCACATTCTCAATCTCCATTCTGCACAGTCTCCCTGGAGGCCAGAGTTGGGATGGGATTGAATTAGACACAAAAGAGCCTGAGCGGGCCTCTCTGACTCAGTGCCCCTAACCAAAGCCTAAACACTATGTAGACTACCCACAGATGTGGTAATCTTAGTTGGGCAAAAATCCCTCCTCTAACCATGTCCATAGATTGGAAATGGTTAGCTTGTTTTCATCATCTCTGTGTTCCCTTTCTGGCTTTTTCCTGATCCTATCAAAACAGAAAGGGCTTGGTACTCTTTGCACCTGCCTTTTTTATACCAGGTCTCCATTTTGTCACCCCCTCCTTAAGGGAATTCCTAATACCCTCCTGCCCTCTTACCTCTTTTGCATCCTTAAAACAAAACAAAACAAAACAAAAGATGGGACTCCCCACTGGTTTCTCTACCTGGGACAGTGTGCTGAGGCTGCCACAGTTGGGCACAGCTGTCAACGTTAGAGTCACCATTGCGGAGCTTGCAGGCACATGTTCCTGCCCCACCCTGGCGTGGCTGGACCATCACGGTCAAGGCGCTCAGTCATGTTGCTTTCCATTTGGCATGATTTTACTAGGTTTTTAAAGGCATCTTTGTACCGTAACTTTTTTTGATAAATTAAAATTCATTTCAATGGTCTGTCTCACCATTTTTGACTGTAGAAAATGCAGTCTTAATGACAGGGCTATACGATTGGAGCATACTTTTGTAATTAATAGAGATATAGCCTGGCATTGTATGGGAAATAATGTTTGTTCTGAGCCGGATGACCTATAGGATAATAATGAGTGTTCCAAGAACTTTGTGCGTTTTTTTTAAGGGCCTTGAAATCAGTATTCTAGTTTGAAATTGAGGTTGATTTTATGGCCACTCATCTTTTGAAACTGATGTGTTTCTCAACATGACCAGGTGGTACCAAAATCAAGAGAAAAGGAGCTTTGTCTTTGTTTCAGAGTTGGGATACATTTTTGCTCTTTTTCCTCCTTCCCTTTCGGTCAACAAACATTAAGTATTAGGTGACAAGATGCATGGGCCTGGTTTCTTTTTCTCGAGCAGCCAGTAGGCTAGGGGGAGGATAATCCCTACGAACACAGGGATTATTTTACAGTATAAATTCTTCAGTGGAAGAATTTCCAATCACCAGTCACCAGTCACCTCATCCAACATTTCCTCACTCTCTCCTTCCTTGACGCTGGATGTATGAATTTTGGGTAGACCGGGATCAGCAAACTATGGCCCACATGTTAAGAATGCTTACTAGATTTTTAAATGGTTGAAAAGAAATTGAAATACTTTCATGACAGACAAATTTTATGAAATTCACAATTTGGTCTCTATAAATAAAGTTTTATTGGAACACAGCCACACTTTTTTGTTTGCATATTCTCTCTGGCCACTCTTCCACTCCGACAGAGTTGAGTAGTTGCGAGAGACTGTGTAGCCCTCAAACTTAAAATATTTACTCTCTGGCCTCGTGTGGGAGCAGTTTGTCAATCTGCCTTTTAGGTATATTTTTTTTCCTCTCCCTGGAAATTCTTGAGGATAATTGATTGGGCAGATGTTTATTGAGTGGTAGTTTTGTGCCAGGACCTGCGCTAGGCACACAGGAAGCAGGAATCAATATGAAGGACTTATAACTTGCCCTCATGGAACTCATAGTCTAGTGTGTGCGAGATGGTAAGAGGACAAAAAAGCCAGAAAACGAGACCATTAATAAGGTACAGTTAATAATGTGGATACTGCGAGAAAAAATAGATTGGACAGGTTCTGTTTCAGATGGTGTGCTCTGAGAATGAAGCAGTTAAGAGGAAGAACAAGAACAAGTCTACAGAGAAGGCCGAGTGCAAGGGCTTCTACCTTCGGCTCAGGTCGTGATCTCAGGGTCCTGGGATCGAGCCCTGTGTCAGGCTCCCTGTTCAGCAAAGAGTCTGCTTCTCCCCTTCCCTCTCCCTCTGCTCCTACCTCCCACTGTACTGTCTCTCTCACTGTCTCAAATAAATAAGGTCTTAAAAATTAAAAAAAAAAAAGGCCACGTGGGGGGGTTTGCAAGTAGAATGACACACATGCGCACCCTCTCCTTCCCTTCCTCCCTTTCAGAATAGCAGACACAGAGGTTCTAAGGTGTTCTGGAAACCAGGCTTCCTCCAGGTTCCTTCCTTTTCAGGACGTGATGCCATTATCTATTCAAGGTTGAAGCTAAAAAGCCATGACACAGTATTGACTCTTAGTTTTCCTCACATGCCCTCCTTTCTCCTTCTGAATATGAGAAAATTCTGTTTATCTTCTTCCAAACTACAGCTCAGTTTTGTCTGCTTTCTAATTCTATTACCAACAAAGACCAAGCCTCCATCATTTCTCACCTAAACTCTGGTCATCCCTTGTCATCTTAACTCCATTATCTGCCCCACCCACTAAGAGCTACAGTGATCTTTAAGAACTTGAGTTAGATTATATCATTTCTTTGCTTGAAAAACCTTGGTTGCTTCGCCGCTGCTCTTAGAATAAAATCTAAACCCATTACATGCCTGTTAAAGAAGAGAGGCGAGTCTGGCCTGAAAGTAGGGAGTGAGAACACGTGGTATGACGCACTGGGTGGAAGATGAGGAAAGAAGGGGGATTCCTTTGTATGTGGCTTCATCATCCGAGTGAAAGGAAGAACCATTTACTAAACCTTGAAGACCAGGAGGGATAAGTTGGTTCATTGAAACAAGGAGATCACTGTGGGGCACAAATCACAACTTGTGTTTTTATCCATTTAATTTTGGGGTGTCTTTGTGATAGTCAGTTAGCTGTCAGCAAAATATTTGGACCAGCGAATATGTCATTGGGGGCGGGGTCTGGGCTGGACACACAACTTTGTCAACTGGGGAAAATTTTAGATCAATGACGCAGCAGGAACTCCCTTAGAGACCCAGAAGGAAGGAGGATGTGAAACAAACCTTGGGGCCCGAACTGATGGTTGACTTTTTGGAGGGAGCAATGTCTGGTAGAGGGTCAGTCTTCCACAGGAATTGGATGGTGCAGGGTATTTTGGATGGTGTGGGATAGTGTAGAGTTGTGTGGATTTATACAGGGAGGTGGTTCTCCATCTTCATGGAGGGAAGGAGAATTTGGACAAGAAAAAAAAAGATTATTAACAGCATTTTTTTTATTTTTATTTATTTATTAGGAAAGAGAGAGAGTGAGAGAGAGCATGAGAAGGGAGAAGGTCAGAGCGAGAAGCGGACTCCCCATGGAGCCGGGAGCCCGATGTGGGACTCGATCCCGGGACTCTGGGATCATGACCTGAGCCGAAGGCAGCCGCTCAACCAGCTGCGCCACCCAGGCGCCCCAACAGCATTTTTTTTTTAAAAGATTTTATTTATTTATTTGACACAGAGAGAAAGAGAGAGATCACAAGTAGGCAGCAGAGAGGGGGGGGGGAAGCAGGCTCCCCGCTGAGCAGAGAGCCCGATGTGGGGCTCGATCCCAGGACTCCGAGATCATGACCCGAGCCGAAGGCAGAGGCTTTAACCCACTGAGCCACCCAGGCGTCCCAAGAGCATTTTCTATTAGAAAAGTCTAACCAGTCAAAATTTAGTTCAAGGCCATGTGAGATATAGCTTAGAAGTTTAATTTAATTTGCATAGAGTGAAAATAAGTTTTGACCTTTATAATTTTTGTGTCAGGAAAGTTACATGTTCATTGGCTTATTAACCAGTGTCCCTCCGATTATTTTTCTGTGTGTGTGTGTGTGTGTTTCGTTTTGTTTTGTTCTGTTTTTGTTCTTTGTTTTTGCCTTCGGTTTATGGTGTAGAGATTTAAAAACAAGTGTCTGAATATCCACAAAAGCATCACAGCCGCTTAGCACCTATTTGTGCTTTCGTTTGTAATTACAATTGACTTATCACTCCTCCTCCCATTTTAAGGCCAAGTGAAATATATAATTAGGAATTTTTTAGTATAATAACTTAAATATCTAGTAGTAGATTGAGGCAAGAAATAGGATTTGAGTGGAGGCTAAATGTCGCCTCCTACGTGAAGCTTTTCAGATCCTTCTGTCCAGATGTGATCACTTTACGTACGGCACTTCAGTTTTTATATAGCTATTTGGAAATCACTCCAGTAGAGCCTTCAAGAATATCATCCCTGGAGCCAGCCTGCTTGGGTTCTTTTCTGGTCCTGCCATGGACAAGCTCACACAACCTCTTAATCATTCAGCTTCTTTGGGCCTCACTTCCTTCCTCCGGAAAATAGAGATTATAATACCAACCTAATGGTAGTGTTGTATGATTTAAATTAGACAACAGTATAAAGCACATATCCTAGTGCCTGGCATGTAGGTTTTTATCAGTGGATGTTAAATATGACGATTAATTTATGTAAACTCTCTGGCAGATTCACTAGTTGAGAACAGAGTTTGTGTGGTGTTGATCTTTGTGTCCCTCCTGTAGTTCCTTACATGTAGCGAAGCATTTGAAAGAATTTATCTTTATTTTATTTTAATTTAATTTAATTTTATTTTATTTTATTTTATTTATTTTTATTTTATTTCGATTCCAGTGTAGTTTATTTACCATACAGTCTTGTATTAATTCCAGTTGTACAAGGCAGTGATTCAGCAGCTCCATACATACTCGGTACTCATCGTGATCAGTGCACTATTTAATCTGTATCACCTGTTTCCCCCATCCCCCTGCCCACCTCCCCTTTAGTAACCATCAGTTTGTTCTCTATAGGTAAGAGTCTATTTCTTGGTTTGTCTCTTTTTTTTTTTCTTTGTTTTGTTTCTTAAATTCCACAAATGAGTGAAATCATGGTATTTGTTTTCTCTGACATTTCACTTAGCATCATACTCTCTCAGTCCATCCATGTTTTTGGGAATGGTAAGATTTCTTTATTTTTTATAGCTGAGTAATATTCCATTGTGTATATATACCCCACACCTTCTTTATCCGTTCATCAGTCATAGATGCTTGAGCTGCTTCCCTATTTTGGCTGTTGTAAATAATGCTGCAAGAAACACACGGGGGTGCATGTATCCCTCTCCTGCTTTTTATCCAAGCTTATAAACTTGTATATATCCAAGCTGTTTTTATCAAATAAGGGAGACTCTAGCATCTAGGTCATTTTAGCGCAGGTGTAATTTTTTTATTTTTAATGAAGTATCCTCTAGCTTTATGTTGACATTAACTCTTTTGGGAGGGAGGACATGAACTGATCTTTGGAAAGTTACATTGCTATGTTCCACAGGCTTCTAAGCCACAGTCAGACATGTAAGGGGGCTGTTGATGAAGGTATCGAGCATGTGGCTGCATTACTTCCTGCCAGTGAGTTCACTAAGGCTTTTGTAGTAACGGGTGAGACTCTCTTCCGGTCGGTAAAGTGAGGTTCCACGGCACCAGAGGAACTGCTCTTCAGTGCTGCAGTGTAATTATTAGTCCATGGAGCACGGTCGTGATCCAGGTTGCTTTCCTCATCTTTCTTAAGAGCTATTTAGGAAAAATGACTATATGAACACTTGCCTAAAAGATGTTACTGATTTGTAAATATAATATTCTTAGGAGCTCTTATATTCTTTCTTATCCCCAAAATGATTCGATGGGACCTGAGCAATATTTTAAGCAATATTATATCAGGAGGGCTGGTGTTCTCTACCATACACACTCTTAAGTGGGCGGAACACTAAAAACCCGTTTCTGTCCATCATCAGTGCTGGCACAATACTGGGCTATTTATGCTTTGTTCAGCAGAGAGCTAAACCCCAGAATGCTGGTGTCAGAGAATCAGGAAGGTCGGGGCACAGCCGGGCAGAGGCCAGCTGCTTCAGGGCTTGTGTTAGTGGCTGCCAGCCTCCACGGAATTTTCCGTTGTGTTACGGTTTCTGCTTTTTGTCAAGAGGAAAGGTGTATAACAAAAGTTGGTTCAGGGGAAGTGAAGCAGAAAACAAAAGAGGAAAAAAGAATGAAGAAAGAATGGCTCAAGAGTTGGAGACCGCTGTACCCTGAGTGAGCGCCCATGTCCTGACTGGAATGGCTGTATCTCAGCATAGGGAGTTCGAGACCAGCGTGGTGGCCCTGCTTATGGTGTGACCCCGCCCCACAAGATGGTGGGGGATGCCACGCCCTGCTGAACCCCAGAGGGTCTTTTGGCTGGAATGAGGCCATTGCACCTCTAACTCACTTCCCCTCCTTCAACTCTGATTCTTTCCACATAAGGGTAACTTAGTTTTTAAAACAAGGACCCTGAGGCCCAGAGAGGTTGAGAGACTTGCCCAAGGTCCCATGCATTCATTCAGGCCATGTTTAGGAGGTGACCCCCTGTCAACCAGAGGTCTGCAGCTCTAAAATCTGCTTTTTGGGGGGGGGGGCATGTCAGTCTTCCTTTTGCCACCAGTGTTTTAGGCAGAATGAGAATGATCACGTGCCAGGGATGCCATAAAGAAGATTCTTGGAAAATGATTCCATAACCTGGAAGGTCCCTTACGACTTTAAATCCTATGATCCATGCTCTGTCTTCTTTGCTTCGATAAGGCTGTGTTCTCTCCCTGGCTCCTTATGGAAATGGATCTTTGAAAGCATTTTGTTACATTTTCTGTTTAAAATAGCAATTAAAAAATAAAAAAAAATAGCAGTTAGCTTTGCATCTCAGATGCTTTACTGGGTACCATGTGTATCATTCATTTGGACTATGAGTTCACTAGCTAATAGCCCACAGTTTTAGTTATATATGAAGCGGTAGTTCGGCGAAATAACATTGCACCTCCTCACAAAGCCAAAAGCTCAAGAAAGCTTCTTGCTGCAGAGAGACCCTCATTTTCCTGACTGTCAACCTGACTGATATTTTAATTTTTCTGCCCTGTAGAAAACTTCAGTCTCTTATCCAATAGATAAATGAGTGAGCCCCCCAGGAAATGCAGCAGAATGTTTCTGTTTGCCAATGCAATAAATGCAGAAGCTAATAAATGTCTACTTACATCAGGAGGAGGCGTGTAATGAGTAAATGATGAGCAAAAGAATTCGGGGAAACAAATGATCTCTCCAATCTAAGATGACAACCAGGTTCTTAATAACTTGTCTTCTAGTTGGAGAGAGGGCTTTCACCAGGCAGAGAATCAGCCGAGCACAAGGCCATGTACATCTGGCTGCTGATGGCTTTGGTTACATTTGGGTTACGCTGAGCAGTAAGCCTCGATTCAAACTCAGCCTGGATTTTCACAGACTTCCTTTGCTTCTGTGATTTCTGCGTGCTAGGAAGAGCAGTGATTTCAGGGCCTAATTCACACTGCTTACTGCAGGTTACATTTATATTTCACATTTGTCCTTTTAATAAAGACCTTTTCAAAAGTAAAGAAGCGGTCTCTTTCCCTTGAGATGTGTTCAGACCACAGGGGGCTCACCAGAATTCTTTTCTGTGGGTGAATATGCTATTCTTTAAAGTGCTTTCATAGACCTCAACTCTCTAAATCCCCAGGGTCCACCTTTGTGGAAACTAACAGAATACTGGATGCTTTGTCCCTGGTGGATGGCTGCTTTCTTGCTTGTGGTGCTTGGAAAGACTTGCACGAGGCAGAAGGCACAGTGTGAATAAGACAGAGCGACTGAGATACAGGCCTTGGAAGCAGTTGCAATCCCCACTGAAGATGGGAGGAGAGACTCCATGCCAGACCAAAAGATCATTGGATGACATGCATTTTGTTATCACTCCTTTGTGTGATCTTTCTAAGAACATTTCTCAGTAAAGTCATGTGGAAAAGATTGGCTACTAAATACCAGCAGTTTTCAAGAACAGATTTTCATGAATATTTCTAGAAGAGGACTATCAGATTTGCTTGCTGGGTCTTCCATAATTATCTTTTCTTCCCCATCTTACTCTCCCTCCACTCTCCTCCCCCACCACCCCACCCCCGCTTGCTTTTTTTTTTTTTTTTTTTATACAAATAAGACACATTCTGGCCTGTTTTAGTCCCACATGAATGAATGCATCTCTGCAGCTGAGAAGCGAAAATTTTAAGTAGTAGTAGGATTCTGGCCGGCCCCGGAATGAAGGAGAATGTTAATGAGTCATCCAATAAAAGCTGGACAGAAGTGATACCGCAGGGCCCTTGTGTACTTGGCAGCATCTGAAAAGTGTCTTGGAGATGGAGGAATCCTGCACAGCCCTTTCTAAGGCAGAGCCATTATACCTGAAAGCGAAGACTTTTCAATGTGCTTCTATTCACATGCATATTTCTCTGCTAGATCTTTCAAAAGGCCTTTCCTTTGAAATACAAAAAGATAAACATGTCTTTGAAATGGAGAGGTGATCCCTTTGCCACTTTCAAAATCTTTCTCCATTCCATATCTGGGATTTTAACCCTTAAGTTAAGACTGAGTTTTCTGTTCACCTGCGAAGCTTTCTATGTGTTGCCAGCACTTGAGAGAACCCTGTCACTGTTGTTATTAACAAGCGAGTTTGGGCTCAGAATCGATGAAAGGAAATTAGAACTTGAGATAGGTGTTCCATCTGCATGGGGTCTTACTGTACTCGGGTACTATGTACCGCAGTGCATTCTTATATGACGTAACGAAATACAGTATGTCTATGGTCAACGAAAATCGTGAGTTTCTCAAGTCCTCACAGAAGAACATCTATTGCTTTGTGTGAACGAGGCTACAATAATTTTAAATCTCAAGGCTTAAGTTATAGCCTTGTACTTAGAGCATCAGACCTGGGCTGATTTGGTTACAATACTTACTGCCTTTGGGATGTCAAGCAAGGATGTAACTTCAGTTAAGCATACCATTCCTGATAGGTAAAATGAGGACAGGGCCTCTTACTTTGCTGCTTCTTTAGCCAGTTTTCATCATAAAATCCGTTGATACAAATAATCATTTATATCACATATGTGCTGTTGGGGCGTGGGTGGGGGTCCAGATCCTGCAGTTTTAGCTGTTGCCGTGATGGACTTGTGTTTTCTTGTCAAGGTGGGATCCTCAGAGCCTCTGCTCTTTCCAGGGACTTTTTCATCATGAATACCACATCCATGTAGATTATAAGCATTGGAATCACGTGACTACCTTTTTTAAAATAAAAAAAAAGAAGAAGAAGAAAAATATTTCCCTCAGCTACTAGCACTTTGCTCTTAGGAGATGGTTGCCAGTAAACATTTCTTATTCAAGAAATGAACATTCAGCCACTTAACAAATGGCAGAAGAATTTCAGGGACACCAGGAATAAATAGGGTTTTGACCTTTATCATTTAAAATAGGTTTCCCCTCTCTCTTTTTTTTTTTTTTTTTTTTTTTTGATGCAAAAGCAAAAGAGCCCTTTATTCAAGCTAGCTTGAGCTCCCTCTCACACTCACCGACACAGCGGCGTAGAGAAAGAGAGCGAGTTTCAAAGAGCACAACAGTTTTAGAGCGGCCGGTGGCCAATGAGATTGTAACACACAGAATGTTGCTTAGTAACTGTTTGAACTAGCCTATCACCCTGGCCAGAGTTGGCGCACAAGTTTGGCGGGCAAAAGGCGGGGTTTATATGCTTTCCCGGGCAGGGGTTCCGCGTTCCTATTGACTAACCCAAACCCAACCCATAGGCCCTCTGGGCTAATTAGCTCAAGGGAGGGCTGAGCCACACTCAGACCCTCCCAGAGGCAGGTCCTGCGGGGGGGCCACACACAAGAAGGCGGGTGTAAACAAAACAAGCCAGCCCTGCTCTGCTCCTTCATTCCCCCCTTGTCTTGTGACTTACGTCCCAATCATGGGACGTGGGTAACAGGGTAAGTGAAAGCGACGCAACCTTAGCTTTAGGGGATTGTCCTTGTTGGGCTGGCTTTTCCATTCCGGAACAAAGTCCTTGAAGACTGTAAGCAAACTCCCCTCTCTTTTAAAATCAGCTCATACCATCTCATCTGTATTGGCCTCATGGATGGATACATACTATGTAGCTTATGAAAATGCTAGCTTTTCGTGTTCATTTTCTCACTCTGGAAGAGAGCTGGTATCATTGGAAAATTATAAGAAATTGTCATAAAACTGTCTTTACTCTTCAACCTATTCACCAAGGACCAACTATTTAAATATTTCTTCTCTCCTTTTTCCATCTTTAGGATAGAAGCAAGCTGAAACAACTCCTACCCTTCTTTTGTAGGGGTGATCTGTTACTTATCTGAGCCGTCCTCTGTGGTCGAATGTTTAAGTTGTTTTTCATTTTTCAGTATTATAAGCTCTGTGATGAAAAAAAAATTTTAACTGAATTTTTATACATACCCATGATTTCTTCAGATACTTCTAGAAATGAAGCCGAGTCAAAGTCCTTTGAGACATGTTGCTGTAAATTGTAGCAGTTTATACTCGCACCAGCAAATGATGAGGGGAACCCATTTCTTCATATGCCTGTCAGCATCATAAGTCTGTATAAACAAAACAAAAAGCAAACAAAAAGCCCAGCCAACTTCATAAGGATAAAGTGAAATGATTTTACCAATCTCGTCTCACCAATTTTCCTGTACCCTGTCAGATGCCACTTTCAGGGAAATGTATGTGGCAAATACCTGTACTCTAGACCTTTTTTCAAGGAGGAGATCTTGAAAAATGGCGTTTTCTCCTAGGTGAAAAGTTTTCCTTGGAAAATAATAAAATTATTTCCGAAATGTTGGCTTTGGTTGGGTTTTGCCTAGTTCTTTCTCCTAGGCCTCTGATAGTGTACAATGCCAGGGACAAAAATAGATCCACAACTGAGAAATGCCTATGGGTGGTAATTCCCTGCCACTTACCTGCACCACGCCCCGACCGTTGAATGCAGGGGTGGATGTCTGTGTCCGAAAGTGAGCACCCAGTTCCTTCGTGAGTAAATCACAAAGGGGACAGGTAGCTTTCTAAGCATAATGAAGAAATTATCTTTGAAGCTTTGGGATGCTTTGCCGTATGTGCATCTTGGGGGCACCCTCATGTAAGGCTTTGAGGCCTAACTCTGCCAAGGTTGGTCGGAATCTTCTCTTACTCAAAGAGATGTACTCAGTCTGGGATTCTAAGCATGTCTGCGGCACTCTCCCTTCTATGTGAGCTGCTGATTTTCATGTAGTGTTAGGAAGGTACAGCCTCTAGCAAAGATTTTATTCGCTTTGGGCTTGCTGGCCAGCTGGTGCCAGGGGAGCAAAGAGACCAACACTGTCATGTCTGTGAGAGCAGGCTCAAAGGTTTGCTCAATTTTCAGGAAAGTTTTTCTTGAGATTTTTCTGGATCATAATGAGTTCCTCGTGTTGGCCTCTCTGATATTTAAAAAATTCAGGTTCTAGGTGAAAGTGGGAAGACGGCAAGCTCTGTCTTGGCTTCTCCAACCTGTTGTGTCAGAAGCCCTTGGTTTCCTGACATTTCTCCTTCCTCCCAGGGATTTAGTCTTTAGTCTACATGCTTCTCTTTTGTCCTGGGAAGCATTAGTGTTGCCCCCACCTGTTTGGTTAGGAATCCCTCCGAGGAAGTCACCTTACAATAAGCTAAAGCATAGTGAATTCGGTAGCTCAGAGTTTCTCAACCGGGATTCAAGGAAATTATCTCAGAAGGTCTTCTAATCTCTGTGAGAATCTTTAAAATTTGTGTTTTCTGTTGTACGTTTGTATGATTAATATAATCCTATTTGCAATCGGTAGGATGGACCTTACATATTTGAGGAGCACGGGATTGGATGCCTGCCTCCCTCCTCCCGTGGCATTCGCGTTGTGGTGAGGAGCTCTTGGAGGCCGAAAGGGCTTAGAGAACCAAAGGCAATTACATCTTTGTTTAGTGTAATGGATGAGTTTCTATTTCCCTCCCCACTAGCCTTTAAAGAGGTTTCACCCTCCCATCTGTAGGGCCCACCCCTGTGCGCTTGGCCCACATTAGCTTGTTGTTGAAAAATAAGCCCTTTTGTATGAATTCTAGGTTGGCCTGCCAAAGGGCTGGAAGAGAAGGTGAAATGGGTAAGCCTGTTACACCGTGGGGAGCGTGTCTTCTCCATTCTTCAGATTAATAATATAAAATTGTGCATGAATAAAGAACACAGCAGAGTTGATGGTAAAGGAACTGGTGTTTGCCAGCTTCTCTACCATGAGGATTATTGTTTCTGGCTTTCCTCTCAGCCCATGGTTTTCAAGAGGACACTGGGCCCGCTCGCGTGCCGGTGCGTGTGCTGAGCAGGTACAAGAGAGTTAGATTCCTAGAGTTCCTTTCCACGGGAGACGATGTGAGGCCAGTTAGGGTAACATGGAGCGCGTGCCTCAGATGTGTTGGTGATTGAAACGCGACGCCTTCTGGAGAGATCCGTCCAGTGGGTGTGCTGTTCAGTGTGCCTCTAGCAGCACCTCAGTGAGCCCTTCACACGACTTACAGCCTGGCGAGTGGATGGTGTCCTGCTCTCCACTCGGCAAGAGGACGGGAGGTTCCTGCGCTGCAGACACGCAGTAATTCAAAAAGTTTCTGTATGGGGCTTGCAAGATATCATGGTAAGGTCTTGTGATAAGCCTTCTGAGAACTGTGAAATTGCTTCGTCTCACCGTCGTTGACGAAACAAACACTCAACCGTGTCAGAAGTAGAAAGGTCTCAGGTGTATAATTCAGAAGTCTAAAAGGTGAGTTGGAAGGGGGAGTATGGTTTTCTCTCAGGAGAACTACAAATAGTAGATTTTGAGACCTTTTATCAACATTATTATAGAAAAGGATAATAGAAAAATGCATACTTTCTATGTAGGGTAAATGGGAAGTCTCACTATAAATAGCATGGTTAAAGGCAGGAGGGGGTCAGGGAGTCCCTCTCCCAAAAATACCTACATTAGTTCCTTTTCTGGTATGATACAAATTTAGGTATGATGCCTGTTGGAAATTGTGGCATGGTTAATGTTCTTATAAAATGATACAAACCGATGGTAAAAATTTAAACTGTTACAGAAGGCTATTAAATAAGAGGGAAAAGTATCTCCTCATCGTGTCCCCTTTGCAGGGGTGGCAAATATTTCTTGCAGAATATTTCAAGGTTGTGTGTATACACATATGTAGACTCACCAGTTTAGAAAATATACTATTCAAATTATTTCACAACTTTCAGTTTTTCCTGCTGTGTGGACCTCCATATCATATCAGTACAAGTAGATTTTCCTTATTTCTAAAGGGTTCAGAAGACAGTTTTACAGGTGGAGAGAATTCTGCTCTGAACCTTGAATCATTGTACAGAAATAGCGAGAGAAATTAAAAGGAAATAAAACACAACTAACTTAAGAACCGCATATGAGGGGTGGTTAGCTCTGTTAGGAAAAAAAAATAGGGCTGTAGAGACTGATTAGAAAAACTACTTCGAGAAATAAAAAAAGTTCTATATAGTGATCCTGTGGCACTGTAATTCCCTGTTAATTATACATTTATTTTGGTGATTTCTGAACTTGTGTCTTGTTTCCTCCTGTGTGTCAGAAGCTCCCTAGAGGTAGGGCTAGCCTCCTGTTTGCTCTCCGTTATACTCCAGATTCCTGGCCTCGTGTGTGGCACAGACCTTCAGTATTTGAATGAGATGAACAGATGAAGGAAATGTAGAGCGCCAAGTGAATGTTTGGTGCGATTCTTTATTTAAATTGCCCAGATGAAGAAACTGAGGCATGAGATGATATGTATGTTGTATAACTCATGTACTGGCAAGGCTGTCAATGAATCTACAATTTCTATTCTAATTAGAAAACTAAATTCGGAAAGAAAAACCTGAGACTCTTAATTAGTGACGTTTCTAAAGTGCCTGGGATAAAACTAGAAATGCCAGAAGCAGCCCTGAATAGCTCTGTTGCTTTACGGGGAAAACAGTAAAGACGGAAGGAGAATGTAGGTATAAAAGCGATTCATTGACTTTGCCAAGGTGCCTAGGAGACTGGTGTTTTCATGAAATGTGGCTTCTTCGAGGTGGTAAGATTTGATGCTCCAGTTAAACATGACTTTAAAATTTTTCAATTCTTCTTGTCCTTTGTCAGAAAAGGGGAGAGGCAGATAGAAACAGATTTCTGACAAGTGGAAGCAGAGCATTACTGCAAAGGACAGAGGTGCTCCTGGTGCATCTCTGCCCTTGACTTTATGAAGGTCATTCGTGAGGTACACAAAAAGCAAACCTGTCAGGGCTTAAGGAAGTCTATTCTGGATTATTGTGACCCTGATATCGTGAAGATGGAATGGCTTCAAATAGAAGTTTATTTTCTTCTTATTTAATAAAAGTCTAGAGGCGGGGAGTCAAGGGCTGACCTGTTGGCTTCAATGTCGTTAGAGCCCCAGCCACCTACTGCTTTGCTCCAGATTCCTAGCCCAGGGTTCTCCCTCTTGAAGGTCAGTTTGTATTCCAGGATGGCTGCTGGAGCTCCGGCCATCACATCTTCCTTGCAGACTGGAAAAAAGAGAAAAGGCAAAAGGGTTGAAAAGATTCTTTGCCAGCTGAGGTTGGCTCTCTTTAAGCAGCCGACTTGGAATTCCCATACAATTCTACTTACAGCTCAGTTTAACTAGAAGCAACCTGGAAATTGTAGTTTGGTTGACCATATATCTAGCTTAAAACTGGGGTTTATCTAAGTAGGAGGGAGAGATGGTGGGATAAATTACTCATAGGCTTTTCTGCAGAGAATCTCCATTTGCCTTTACCATAGAACTTAATAGTCAGAACTTCTGATTTGTTAGAAACTGCTAAAGTAGTAATTTATTACTGATCACTAGTGATATGAATTTGAAAAAAAAATAGGGCGGAGAATAATTATGATACATTTATATATGTACCCAAAAGGTTAGCAGAAATGTAGGACTACTCACGATAGCTATTCAGGCGTGTATCGCTTACACAAAACCAGCATTAACTCCATCCACTTGAAGCTCATTTTTCAGGTTGGAGAGTCATACAGGTAATTTAATGGAGACTGGGCTCTGATGGGATTAGCTAGGGGGCTAAGTGTTGTTGGTGGGAGGGGTATTCTGATGGACAATAAGGAGAAGCCAGGCTCTGTGCCAAGTGCTGAACCTACAATGTCCCGTTGATACAATCACCCAAAAGATAAGGTCCTCGTTTTTAGATGTTAAAAAGTGAGACCTAGTTTAAGTAACCAAGTCCATTCCTTGGTGCACCTCTTAGAAACAGAATACTGAATCTGATACAACATGCATTTGAATCAGTGTTGGCAGTTTGCAAGCTATTTGAATAGGCAGTATATTTATTTAAAAGACATTCTCTGGAGCAGGGGGTTAGGGGGAGGGAAAGGGATAAAAAGAGAGAGTAGACAGACAGTGGACTCAAAGCCATGGGCTTAAGAAGTGACAATAATGAAAGAATCTTTAAGATGCCAAGTCCTTTATTCAAGGTCACTTTTCTCACTGATTATGATTGAATTCCTTCCACTGCTCTTCCCACCTCAGTAGACTTCAGCATATACAGGAACACAGAGAAAGCAGAATTCAAATCAGCCATTAGGCTTTCTGATAGAAGGTTTGTCAGGAGAAATACTGAAACTACTAGGTAAACTAAATTTAGAGCATTAGTGGGGTTTTTTTTTTATTTCTAAAACTTCTATAGTTCTTAAAATCGTTGGGTTAAAAATTTAGGTATATTGCATTCAGTCTCTTAGTTCTGTGTAAGTCTATAAAAAGACAGGATGGGTTGAGGAAGCATGAATTCTTTTTGACCACCTGAAGCCGTTCACTAGGTTACTTTCAGGGCTTCTGTGGCTGGAATTGTAACCATGCTGCGTTTGCAGCATTAAATCACGTCCCCAAATGCTCAGCTTCATCCTGGGGGAGACATATTTAACCTACATCTAGCTGTTCACATACTATAACATAGTTCCTGGCCAAGTGTTACAACAAGAAGTGGATGTCTGTTGTTTCTTTTTTTTAAGATTTTATTTATTTATTTGACAGAGATTACAAGCAGGCAGAGAGAGAGGGGGAGGCAGGCTTCCCACTGAGCAGAGAGCCCGACTCGGGGCTCGATCCCAGGACCCTGAGACCATGACCTGAGCCGAAGGCAGAGGCTTAACCCACTGAGCCACCCGGGTGCCCCTGGATGTCTGTTTTGAATCCAGCTACTTAACATTGGAATGCTCATGTTGACATTGTCGGTCATCAGGAGGGCTTCCACTGGTGCTTGTACACGCTAGACCTCTGTTTAAGAAAGCTAGCCAGGTAGAGTAACACTTGTGTTTGGGGGGGTTGTGGAAGGGATCGGGACCTACAATTGTGAGTGGTAATTCTATATCATCTTTGACACCGTAGAGCCACACCTTCAGCCAGTCTGCTCCCATCTAAGGTCAGACTTGAGCCCTCTCCCCGTCACTGTGGCTAAATGTCTGCAGAGTTGCCATAATCTTTGAATGGACAGTGAGGAGGGGTGTTACTCGCCTCTGAGAAATAGTTCAGGGTTACCAGAATTTAAATTACACCTCAGTGTGATGTTACATAGTTGTGCCCCAATCATCATATGAAGCATTTTGTGGAAGAACTCACAAGAGCTAGTTAACAAATTTTTCTTGTGACCTTTTTGATTTGTTCGCTTCTTGTCTACCGCCGCTATGAACATTAGTTAGAGCAGAACAGAAATAAGATTCAGAACCTGAGAAAATACTGCCGGAATACTGTGTGTGCATGTTTTCTTTTGATCTAATTTAGAACTTGCAAACAGACACTTTTCAAATGTAGCAATAATGTGTGTCTGTGCACGTGCATTTTAAAATACACTTTTAAAGGGAGACTTTCTGAAAATGGAAAATGGCAGTATCACACATTGAAAAACATGGGCCATGGCCAGCACCCCCAAAATTGGGAATGGTGCCTGCTCTTATGGATTCCCATTTCTTTCCCATACTGTCTAAAAACTTGGTTCTTGGGTATTAGAATACCAAATAGGGGTAAATCCCACCCCTCTCCAGACCCCAAATTCAGATTTTAAGAGTGGCTGGAAAGAAACAGTGGAATCCTTGTATCTAAAACCAGCCATGCTGTTTTGTGCATCATTTCGTGCTGTTGCTTCAGCTCTCTGGCCGGTGTGATAAATTGACTCACTAAACACCAATTCCAAACTCCTGCTTTCCTCTCACTGTAGACGTGAGAAAATGAAAACACTTGCATCCAGGGCTGCGCGTGGTCTGTAGTTCTGGCCACCGAGATGGAAGCGCGGATCTCTGGAGGGAGCCCCTCTTCCATCCTGGGAACACGGGCCCGAGAACTGGAGCCGCAGCAGCTAGAGTAGCCAGCCGGACGCTCTGGGGACACAAGCCGATGCTGAGCCTGGCCGGGAAGGAATAGAGAGGAAAGGCATTGGTCAGTATCCTCGGCACCGCATCAGCTCTGCGTTTCCAGCATCCAGACTCCGTCTTACATGAGAAAACGAGCCCCTTAACTATGTGAGCTGCTGTGCGTCACTTCAGCTGTTAGGGTGATCTCATCATACTTGAACTCCATCCTAGGCCTTGTCCGCGTCCTTTTTTTCGTGGCCCAGCAGACTACAGTGTTGGTCAGTTTGTCTCAGAGACATGTGATAAGTGTAGTAGTCCATTTTGTCCATGTTTTATTATATCATTTACCTTAGACTTATCTCTCGGCCAGCCTTTTTTAAATAAAAGTCAACTTTGGAACGAAGTTTAGAATGAATGGTGTCACTCTAACATGACTGCAGTAAGTTTCGTGTGTCATCCACTGTGCCGAGTGCCCTAAGTAAGGATAATGATGCGTGGGACGAGACACTTGCGTCCAGGGATCGTGCGGACTCGTTGGGGAGACCACGTGGAGACACGTGGTTGGTACCGTGCGTTAAGTGCTTTGGTAAAAGTCCGTGGTGCTGTGAGAACACAGACAAAGGGCATTAATCAGTTAGCTTGTACTCTATGACCAACTACCCCAAACTTAATGGCTTGAAACAACCCCCCATTTATTTACTTCAGGAATCTGCAGGTCACCCAGCTGGGCACTACTTCTGGATTTGGCCTCACTCACACGGAGTTGGCTGAGGTTTGGCGGGCCTAGGACGGCCTCAGGTGGAGTGACGTAGAGTCTCCCCTTCTTCAGCCTGGGCTTCTTTATGTGGCACCAGGCAGGGTTCCAAGAGAGAGGCTTCTGGTTGCAAGTGGCACGTCGTCGCTCCTGTCACGTTCTGTTGGCCGGAGCAAGTCAGAAGCACAGCCCGGATTGAAGGGGTGGAGAAACACACGCCACCCAGTCACGATGGGAGAAACTTGCAAGGTCGTGTCACCCAGGGGCATATATACAGAAGAGAGGAAAAAATGGTGGCCAGTTTTGGAGTCCGCTCTGAGGGACCAGGGGAGAGGTGCAGCAATAGTTTCCTTTAAGGACTTCATCTCAACTTTTTCCTTTCCTTTCCCTTTCCCTTTCCTTTTCCTTTTCTTTTTCCTTTTCCTTGCTTTTCTTTTTTAATTGAGAGAGAGAGTAAGAGAGAGCACAAGCAGGGGCGGGGGGAGAGGCAGAGGGAAAGGGACAGGCAGTCTCCCTGCTGAGCAGGGAGCAGGACCCTGGGATCATGACCCGAGCCAAAGGGAGATGCTTAACCAACAGAGCCACCCAGGCGCCTCTCATCTTAACTCTTTAAAATTCAAGATAATAGCAAGCTCTTTTTTATTAGCACTTCAGGAAAGGGATGCCATCAGCCCTGGAATCGCTTTCCAATATTGCCAATTTCTACTCTTTGGAACACACTGGTTTTAAAAGTAACCTGTAAGGAAACATTGCTCTGAGGAGAGAGAAGTTGCATGCAAAGAAATATAGGACTGAAATAGTGGTTGTCAACTGGTCTTTAGTCCAGTGTTTCTCAGGGACATTTGAGGGATTCTGTGTTCTCAAGATGCTCCAAAATGAAAAGGTTCCATGGGAAATCAGTTTGGGATTCATCATAAACGGTATTGTTCATCTTGGAGATTTACAGTGTCTAAGATTTAAGAATTAAGGCACTGCGAGGTCGTGGCATCAAAAAGTACTTTTACTATTTAATTTGGTTCATTGGATTTCACTGGTGAGAAGGTAAAAAATTATTGGTTTGATTTTTTTTTTTTTAAGGTGGACTGGTTAGTGTTACCTTCCCTTTCTCTCTCTCTCTCTCTCAATATATATATACACATATATATGTGTATATGTTTTTCCATAGCCGTTACCATTCTTGGTACTGCCTAGCCATGGTCCTCACATTTCCCATTTATCTTAAGGTCCAGAAAAATAGAAGAGATGAGCTGTGTAAGCAAAGTGCAGTGATGATTGGTTTAACAGAAGAAAAGATTTTTGTTTATTAAAGATTAAATTTTTATTAAAATGGCTTTTGAAAAAAATTACCCAACACTATATGCTTTTTTTTTTTTAACTCTTCAAATAACTTATAATGATAATAGGTAACCTTCCTGTAATGCTTACCATATATAGCCCCAGGTACTTTTCGAAGAACTTTACATGAATGATCATATGTAATCTCCCAGAGATTTTCATTAAGCCACTTCTTTTATACTCCCCATCCTAACAGATGTGAGGGAACTGTTGGGGTAAAGTCATATGTGTTGTTTTATGGGGATGGAGCTGTCCTTGGTAGTGTGGCTCCGAAGTAAAGCACAGGCTCTTAACAGCACTGTGCGGTGAATCGCTCACCGAAGTACAGAGTGCCGTGAACAACATATTCATGTCTTAAATATATTACAGAATTATGTACACTGGAGCATTCAGTCTCGCCAACTCCGTTTGGTGCCTGTGTTTTTAGTAATCGGTACCTAGTGCCTTGGATTGGAAAATGTTTTAATGTAGAAAATGGAAATGCCTGTCGTTTCCAGTGGTGTCTCGTCCTCTAATGTAGGGGACAGACACATCTCCCATATCTAGTATTATGTTGTTATTTTGGAGATAGTTCACCTCCTAGGAACTCTTGTTTCACTAAATCTTTGGCCAAAAAAAAGATAAGCCTTTATCAGATTTTTGATAGTGCTAAAACATCAAAACAATAGTGTTAGTCTACTTTGAATTTATAAGGTCTACCTTCTCAGAGGAAATCTTGGTTGGAAAACGTTGTTTTAGTGGTCATGTCAAACAATAAAAATTTGTTTCAAAGTAAGAAAATAATACTTTTAATATTTTATTTAAATAACATTTAGCTGCCACAAGTGTATGCAACCACTGGACAAATCATGTCAAATATTTTACCTGCTGCTGCTGGAGCAGGAAACTGCAAAGTGAATATGAGTGAGAGAAATTTTTACATTTTAGGTCGTAGGGGCACCTGGGTGGCTCAGTCAGTTAAGTGACCTAGCGACTCTTGATTTCAGCTCAGGTCATGATCTCAGGGTCCTGGAATCAAGCCCTGTGTTGGGCTCTGCGCTCAGTGGGGAGTCTGCTTTAGACTGTGTCTCTCCCTCTACCTCTCCCCCTACCCCTGCTCACTTATCTCTCTCAAATAAATGAATGAATGAATGAATGAATGAATAAATAAATAAATAAATAAATAAATAAAGAAATGTTGTGGGGTTTTGGTTTTTTTTTTTTTTTTTTTTAATTATTTTTAGGTCTTAAAGAACCTTACCATCATAGAAAACTGTATGGCCATATACAAAGCAATGATCCTTTCACTGAAAGACCACCATGTCAGATCATGGGCAGCTTTCTAGGCCTGTTCTTTTTGCTTCTCTTTTTAGGGTCATCTTACCAGATTGTTTCTCTCATTCCCCACCCAGTAGAGGACTTAGAAAGTATTTCAGCAAGGTTTGGAGGGGAGATATAGGTACACATACAGAGAGGTATATATGGTCATTTATATATGGCCATTTTATATATATAAATACATATATTCTCTACCTTCTTTGGAAATTGGAGTGTGGATGTTACTTACTTGAAGCACAGACCATAAAGATCTCAAGATTTGGCTATTCAAAAAGGATCAGATGAAAATACAATTGATGTAAATTCACTACTACAGGCTATAGGGTTGACCAAATAACAACAAACTTAGTTACGATAATGACTTTAACGGTAATTTATAATTGATAAACAAGAAAAGCAGCATATATGAACCTGCTACCATCTCAAGGCAACAGAGATAACACAAATAGGCTCTCTGAAAATTAGGGCACGCCTACGACCTATGAGTACCTATTGAGAGTAGAACCATTGCCAGCATTGGTAGGCAGCTGTGAAGCCAGAGTCTGGGGAGTGGTTTGGGGTCCAGTTTGGAGAGCGACCCATTGCGTCTATGGTATTTGTCTCCATAACGCATAATAACAAGTCTAATCATGTGAAAACGTCAGACAAGCCCAAATTACCAGTCATTCTACAAAATTTCCAACTGGTGTTCCTCAGGAGTGTCAAGGTGTCATAAAAGACGAGGGGAGGCTGAGGAACTGTCACAGACAAGAGGAGACTGAAGAGCTGTGACAACTAAATGCAGTATGACATTCAGGATTGGGCCCTGAAATAGAAAAAGAACATTTGTAGAAAAACTGGAGAAATCCAAATAAAGTCTGCCTGTTTCGTTACTACTAGTTACTAGTACTGTATTGTAGCATTGTTAACTTACTCGTTTTGATGATTGTACTGTGATTATCTAAGATGTTGACATGAAGAGAGACTGAAGCTTTCCATTGTTTTTTTTAAAGACTTTTATTCATTTATTTGAGAGAGAGAGAGCATGAGCAGGGAGAGGGGCAGAGTCAAGCAGACCCTGAGCTGAGCGTAGAGCCCAACATGGGGCTCGATCTCACGACCCTGATATCACGACCTGAGCTGAAGTCAAGAGTTGGATACTTAACCGACTGAGCCACCGAGGCGCCCCAGAAACTTTCCACTATTTTTGCCCCTTTTCTATAAATCCTAAATTATTTCACAATAGAAATTGAAAAAGTACTTTTATTTGGTAATGTGTGGACATTCTGCAATAGCTTAGCATTACAAAACCTTGACATAGCCGACCTCTTCAGCACATATCCCCCTACACATACTTTTATGTTCTGGCTATATTAAATCATTTGTGATTGCTAATTAGCTCCTTTGGGGAGAGGGAGGAGAGTAATACAATTTTTGTATATATTACAAAATATAACCAGTGTAATAAATAGCTGTGTACACCTCATTGGAACACTTCATTTTAAGGAATATAGCAAGGTAGGGAAGCCCCACTGTGTTTTCTTTATTTGTGTTATTCCGCCCCTCATCTTCTGCTACCACCAAACTGCTACCACTTGGAGATAATCAGCAGAATTTGCTATTTAATAATCCTGTTTCGTTATTTTGCATTTTTCCAAACTTCACATAAATTACACTCTATGATATATCTAGAACTTGCTTTTTTTTTTTGCTCCATGTGTATGTCTAATTCATTCTTTTTCCTCACTCTGTAGATTTCCACTGTACAGATACCCAGCATTTATTCATTTTCCTGGCAAGCATATTGAGAATGGTTTGTTTTGTTTTAATGGTTGTTCATTTTTTAAAGTATTTTCTGAGACCAAAATTGATCTGTACTCTTTCTGAACTCCAGTAACACTCTCCACAACTTCGAACTCAATATTTGTGACCTTTCTTTATGAGTATTTTTCTTTTCTCTAACATCAGATGGAAAGCATCTTGATGATCTGTTTCCCCAAGATGAACCTTATTGGGATAATAAATATCTAATTTTGTTGAATGAATAAGTAATTACTTAAGTGAGTTAAACAATGTCTACATACAGATCTTGGGTGTATTCATGTTTATTCCCTTAGTTGTTATATGGTATTGCCTCCTGGGGCTTTTTCTTTGTTAGAAAGATTTATATAATGTGGGAATCTGGCCACTGAGTTGGAAGTTAGGGGTATAAAAAAGCCTAAAACTTTAACTTGAGAAGTTAAAAGCTGAGATTATGGATAGCACAGGTATATGTGTGTGTGTGTGTGCGTGTGCATGTGTGTGTGTGTGTGTAACATCCTAGGGAAACTTTGACAAAATTAGTAATAATTTTACCTACATTTGGCATTACAAAGCCAAGGGGAGCTCACTAACTTATATTAGGGCATCATTCTTGTTAGAAAGCTTACTATTTGCCTTTGATCATTTTGAATTTGTACCCAGAATTAGTTTTGATGAAATTAGTTTTTTCCTCCGAAATTATTTTATTCTCAATATGCTTGCCAGCAGGAGAATGAATAAAGACTGGGTATTCGTACAGTGTTGATCTTACTCTGCAAAAACACTTAACAGGTTTCACAGCTCTGGTGCCCGTCTTGTTGGATTTCTCTTGCCGCTTTGGCCGAGATAGGCAGGGCTGGTATCATCCATATTTTATAGCTTAGGAACAGTGGAAAGGAAGCCAAGGGAGTTTGAAGGACTTGCTCAAGGCCACAGAACAGGCCCAGAAAGCAGATCTTTCAACCTAGTCCTGACTCTGTCTGGACATTACAGTTTCAATGCTTAAAATAATTGAAAGTATTAATCAAGATGTTATTGCTTCACCAGAATTTTAATAGGCAATTCAGTAACATAGTGCCCACTTGACAGTTTATCATAGTAGAATGGGGAATTTCTCATCAGTGTTGCTGGAAGATTAGTAACTGCCTTTTTTACTGCCCTCTTGGTTAGAAGGGTTCACAAAAAAGCTTAAACTAAACATTGCAAAAGAGCATGTTGTGAGTGGTGTGTATTTTAACAGAAAGAAAAATCTTATAAGTAAAACTGAAAGGAAGATGTGACACAACTTCAAGTTGAAATATCTGAGAAGACAAATGGCCTTTTGGTAGTGTGAGACCTACAGATGAATTAAAACCTCTCCGCATTTAGACTGATGAAGTTGGTCACTCAAATTGTAATTTTAAAAAATGCAGAAGGAGTACACTTAGAATATTGTCTTCATGTCAGAAATGCACCTTCGTGCTTGAAAATGATAAAAAATTACAATCGATCCTTACAACTGTTCTGTTCATCTTTATTGATCAGGTGCAAGAAAGATAAATCGCAGCCCAAATAAGATTATAGTAAATGTTAGCATCGTAGGGGATTCTAGGTTGATAGAGAGCCATTCATCATCTCAGATGGTGACCTGTCCACTGCTCCAGCCACCCCGAGTCTGCTGTCTAATCACATACGTATTGATTTTATCTACATCCAACAAACCTGGATATGACTGTCATTGGGCAACCCAGATTGTTAAATGCAAAGGGGTCACTGGTGTGAAGAGGATTTCATTTTCATTTTCTCCCCAACCAACAGTGATTTATTAAAAAATAAACTACCCCAAGTCATGCATGTGAAACCTGAGTGATTAGGGATTGAAGGTGCACAATGGACCACTGTATTGTATAGTGTTCTTTTGTACTGCAGCACGTTTTGCAGGATATTTCATTGAACTTAAAGGTTCCTGGGGTCATTTAGGCCACCCCCTGCAGCAAGACAGGTTTCAAAGTAGCCATCCAGAACAGACAGTTTTAAATTTTTCTGCCTCAGGAAAGGCATTACTTTTCCTATTGCAACTCGATTTTTGTCGCTTATGTGTTCATTTATGTAATAGTGGAAACATTTTTCTTTTTTTGATGTAAGAATTACCTAAACCCATCCTCTGTTCTTACTGATGAATTTGTTATAAACATTGGTGCTCTTGTGGTCATATGGAGTGCTAGATAGAACACATTCTCCTCCATAAAGAATCCATCTCGAGGACAAAAGTACTGTGTTAAAAAAAAAGAAGAAGAACCTTGAATATCCTAGGTTGAACATTGGAATAATAGACGAAATACGTTAAGAATTTTCTCATGGGATCAAGTAATGATGCATTGTAACTCTGAAAGTTTATTTTAATTATAACCTGTATGCCAGCAGATACACTGTTATTTAAATGGATACCTTTACAAGCATTTTTAGAAGTATCTATGCCACTTATGCAAGAAGTCTTTGTCCTTTTCCTTGAACGGCTGAACAAAGATTTTACGTAATTTCTGTAATCGTAAGTCCTGCACATGTTTTGTTCTCTTGGACAGTGAAACTCTGCTATCAATCTTTGTCCACAGAGCTCAGAGTTCTACAAAGTCACCACTGAACAATATCAGAAAGCTGCGGAAGAGGTGGAAGCAAAGTTCAAGTAAGTTTTGAACACTGTTGAAATTATTTACTGGTCTTGACAAGATGCAAGTACAACTTTGTTGCTTTTGGCACAGAAGATGATTTGTTGTGGAACCTTCTGGAATACTTGGAAGTGTATTTGGGGTGTATCCATGTTATCTGCTATTGGTGGAATTCAAACACAAGGAAAGAGCCTTTGATGAAAGCTTGTTGCAACTCAATTTTATGAAGCAAGGGAAAATTGAAAGCAGTGGTTAATAGAATTTTCATTTGGAATCATATTACCTAAGATAGGATGCCCTTGATTATGAAGGTGATGTGAAATTGCTATTAATAACAGAAACATAGAGAACATTCACTTTTACATAATAAAATGATGGGCATGTCCAAATTTGAGAACCCGTTTTTCTCATGTTTAAGCTGTTTTCATTTCTTCGAATGTACCTTGAAAGCATTTAAATCACAGACTTTACCTGGCCCTTGATTATGAAGGTGA
>CM052806.1:75542290-75611449 GCA_028533885.1 Nasua narica | reverse complement strand
GCCCTTGATTATGAAGGTGATGTGAAATTGCTATTAATAACAGAAACATAGAGAACATTCACTTTTACATAATAAAATGATGGGCATGTCCAAATTTGAGAACCCGTTTTTCTCATGTTTAAGCTGTTTTCATTTCTTCGAATGTACCTTGAAAGCATTTAAATCACAGACTTTACCTGGCCCTTGATTATGAAGGTGACGTTAAATTGCTGCCTCTGTTAATCCTTGGAATGTTTAAATGAATGTTCTGTAATTGATGGATCAAAGTGTCTGTGACCCATAGCCCTGTACTTTCCCTTTGCTGCCAGTTCTCACGATAGGTAAGAAGACATCATTCAGAATTTTCCTGAGAGTATAAATAGTTCTATTGTGTAACCCCTGTTAGTAGCACATGTGCAAATTAGCGAAGCAAAAAAAGGTGTTGTGACAGGTTTAGTTGAAAGATCACACTGGGCTCTGACCTCTTTCATGGTGCATGTTTATAAGCATTTGATAAAATGATTAAACCCTAAGGTGTAACGTTATTACTTTCTGCTGTGGTACAATTTGTGTGGTAATGGATATTAGTGTTCTTTTAATGTCAATGTTTTTAAAAATAAAAAAAAATTGTTTTTAATTTAAAGATGGTTTGAGGCATATTTAAACAGACCTCCAGTCTTTGTTAGCAAATTCTCTTTTTAGGGGCAACAGGGAAAGCCCTTCTGAGAATGGGCCGCAGATCTCACTCGTAAAGGTTAACGTGCTATCTTAAGTATTTGGATATAAAATCGGATATGGACTTGATTTTAAAAGGTACTCTACATACATATTTTTTAAGTTACATTTTTATCTTTCTCCCTAATGATAAAGTAACATTTGTTAACTTTTTTGTCTTTTACCATGTGAATTTTTGACTTGGCACCCTGGGTATTTCTTCATTGTAAGAGAACAGCTATTCAAATAACTAAATTTTAAGGTAAATCAAAGGAGATCAATTGTGACTAGAATGATCTGTGAAGTTCTCATAAAGAAGATACTAATGTAGTTGAGGCTAGAAGAGGAGTACTGTGTGGATGGAAAGGAAAAGTATTCAGAAGGAAAATCATGCTCTCTAGTTGGTGGGGAGAAATGAGTTCGGATCAGTGGTTTGACTCAGAGGGACTCTCATCCAAGACGAAGTTGGAAAGGTCAGTAGGGGTCATTAATAACTGCTGGGCTAAGAAGTTGGTCTTCATTTAGCAAGAAGTTTTTGGGAGGTCTGTGACCAGGTAAATGCCCTGATTTCTGTGCTCCTTCAGTAATATTAGTCTGACAGCGGATGTGAGGCTCGATTGGAGGCAAGAGAAACAACAGTGGTACTAAATGAGGACTCTATGAGCGAAAGAGAAAGGGAAGAGATGGGTGCAAACAAGCATGGAAAGACTAGATAGGAATTGGCCAATACCGGTGTATGCGTTGGCTAGGGGTGCCTACCAAAGTCCCGCAGACCAAGTGGTCTAACAGAAATCGGTTTTCTCACAATTCTGGAGGCTGGCAGCCTGCGGTCCGCATGCCAGCGGGGCCGGCTTCTCCTGAAGCTGCTCTGCTTGGCTTGCAGGCAGCCGTCTTCTCCCTGTGTCTTCACGGTGTCCCCCTCTCTGCACGTGTGTCTTAATCTCCCTTTCTTATGAATCACGTTGGATTAGGGCTCACCCCGATGACTTCACTTTAATTTAATTATCTCTTTGAGGGTCCTTTGTCCAAATACACTTTCTGATACCGGTCATTAGGTCTTCAACATACGAATTTGGGAGAGGGGAGCCCAGTTCAGCCCATAACACCTGGGTAGTGGGGCCTGGGACGGGGGAAACCAGAAATAGAGGTTTAGCAGATTGGAAAATCGGTGGAGGCTGGATTTTTACAGAGTTAAGTCTCGTTTGAGATGAAAAGAATCATTCTTCTGAAAGCCCCGTGCACCTGCCATATCCTTCAACCTGGGCTAGCCTGCTGGCAAATGAGAGGATACGTTGAACATGAATTCCATGAGACAACATGGAACTAGGTTAGACTTCATTTCATTTGTTTTTTTTTTTTTGAAGATTTTATTTAATTGTTTGTGAGACAGAGGGAGAGCAGAAAGAGAGAGAGAGAGAGAGAGGGAGAGAAGCAGACTCCCCACTGAGCGGAGAGTCTGATGTGGAGCTCGATCCCAGGACCCTGAGATCATGCCCTGAGCCGAAGGCAGACACTTAATGACTGAGCCACCCAGGCGCCCCTAGACTTTGTTTTAATCAGAGCCTCAGCAGCTTCATTCTCTCTTACCTTTAGAAAATATTATTCTTTATTAATTCTACTCCCAACTGGTGTAGTAGAGAATGTGGCCTTTCCCAAAGGGAGGTCTGGCCTTTATACTCATCTTCTGGGAGAGGTAACCTCTGAGCCCTTGGAATTTCCCAAGTGATTGAAGTGTCTCATTCATCATGATGGGCCCTTTGGGCCCCATGGTATCAGCCCAGCCTCTGGGGAGGTGGTACCAGAGACTGAATTCAGCCACGTGGGCAGTTAAGCAAGCCCGTACAATGAGGCCCCAGTGAAACCCCGGACACTGGGATTGGGCAGGCTTCTCCGGTGAATAATACTCTGTGCATGTTGTCACAGGTTGTGCCAGGAGAGTAGAACATCTTGAGGACAGTGGAAACTTTACATCTGGAACTCTTCCAGCCTCTATATATCCTCTTCATTTGGCTGTTTCTCCGTATCATTTCCCGTAATAAGCTGTAACTGTGAATTTAATAGCTTTCTGGGAGTTCTGTGAGTCCTTTTGGTGAATTACTAAAGGTTAGAGTGGCTTTGGGGACCCCTTGAACGGGCAGATGATGTCAGGGTGAGGACAGTCTTGGGGACTCTGCCTTCAGACTTCACAGTTTGGCTAAGTGTAGTGCAAAGCTCCAGGTTTCTATATACTGTGGGGGGAATTTTAAGAGCTAGCTTTTCAAGAGCGTCGCTTTCATTATATTATTGTTTTTTCTGGTACTGTCTGCCAGACCGGGCTTCCTAGAACACTGTATTTTTGATTTGCAGTGAGTTTGTTAGCTTCACACCTGGAAAGTGATAGTGCCTTGGTTCTACAAGAGGCTTACCATCTTTGAAAGCCCTGAAATTGCTCAGGGGAACTTTGTTTCCCCTTACAGATTTGGCCATCCCAGGTAATCATGGCAGCTTTAATCTTTGGCACGGCAGTATACTATATCCTTTTCGTTTCATGACAGCGCTGATCTCAGCAGTCCCCCTCGGACAACAGACTCTGAAGAGCCTCTGAGGAGGATTTAGTTAATTTTATCTGATGGAAGATTTCATTTGGGTTCATCTTGGTTACAGGAGATGGAAGCTTTTTAAATTGCAATTTCAAGGACAATATTATACACCTGATAGGGGGTCACATGAAATCATCATAAAGAGAAAGAAAGCTAAGAGCATTTGAAGCCACACATGATAAACACCAGTCAAATCGATGCGTCCTGCCAGGATAGCTAATGGAATTATTTTAGGGATGCTTAAATATTAAGTCACACTTCAGCCCTTCAGTTCATAGTTTTGGCAGGAAACCATTAAAACACTTTAGATTTAATGGAATTTTTCCCCCTATTTAATCAACACGTCGTTCATCCAGAGAGCTCCTCTGTGACATGCCCTCTGAGTTCGGAATATATAGCCATGAAGAAAAGGTAGGATCTTATCAGTATGGAACTCGGAGTCCATCAGAGAGCAGGAGGAAGACAGTTCAAAATAAAGAGCTTTTGAAAGATCCAAAGTTCTATTATCATGGGATAATTGTGTCCCTAATTAGTTATTAAAAATACTATTTACGGTTTTTTTTTTCAGTAGGAATTAAACAGCTTGGGAATTAAGAATGTATGCTGTTTATTTTCCTGCAAGAACTTTTACTCCACAATTGCTTTAACATTTTAGCTATAAAACCCAAAATCACTTAGCAAATCCAGCAATTTTTTTTACATCTAGCTTTTATTCAAGAGATAACCTTTACTTTTCCCAGTCCAACTAGAAACAATCACTATTAGCAGTTCCAATTGCTTTTATCACTCTTTGTTATTATCTGTTAAATAGAGCAATTTATGGTGCTAGTTCTTAGTTTCGTGATGCTGGTACCATGTCACATAGCTCAGCATACTGGGAATTATGCCCCGTGTCAATCCTTACTCTCCACCTGATAGGTAATTAATTTAAAAAATACTACATTAAATGGTACATTGATGGTAATTAGCACAGATCTAGCACAAGATAAATGCCCAGTGAATATAACAATTCTATTGTTTTTTATTGTTATATATATTGTGATAATATTATTTTATTATTATGTCCAACTCAAGTTCTACAACTGTGCACCAGAAGAGAAATTTCTGTATTTGTTTCCAGACAAAATCTACATGATGTTAAACCCTCCTCCAAAAACAAACAAACAAACAAACAAACAAACGCAATAGAAAGAGTTCTTATCCTGTGGATTCTTATCCCAGCCCAGCCAAAGACTGGGGATGAAGCAGACAGGGGATGAAGCCTGGGGCCGGAGGGCTCGGGGAGGCACAGAGAGAGGGCTGCAGGGGCTGTATCTCTGGATCCCTATCAGAACCACTCCTCCTCAGGGGGATTAGAGCCTGGGTCCAACATCTGCAAAAAGGAAGCGTTATTACCAGTGTGTTTTGTACATACGAGTTTTTACTTAATATAAAAACAAGTATTAAGTGCATATCAAAGAAATGTAGAATATTCTGAAGGCAATGAAAACCTCGTGAAGACAATACAGTATCAAACAAATGAAAAGCATTTTAAAGACAATTGATAACTTCTTTCCCGTGCCGTCATAGATAACAAAGTGGCCCGTTTCCACCTTCCATAAAGGAGAAAGTATAAATGTGGGAAGCGACATAGACCTGTTGAAAATATTTTTGAAATCCTTTCGTTACATTTCAGCTTGGCTTCAGTTTTGTTGAAAGACGAGGCACTTGTGAAGGAGTAAGATTCTGGGAGATCGTACATGAATACTTGTAATACTCCTTTGTGTGCCCAACTTTAGAAGGGTGTTCACTTTTATCCTTGAACGGAGTTGTTGAAAGCTGACTTATAAATTTAGGCTCATGGAAGAAGCCTGGGTTATCTTTACAAGGTATTAAAAGATTAGTTACCCTGTGGAAGAAGTTTAGGTGATTTTGGAGTATCTGAGGAATGTTATGCAAAACTCTTAGAGATAAAATGGATTTTCTAAGTATTACCATATATTCAAAGTTTTCTTCAGTGTAAAATGCTTTAACTTAAAAATGCTTTTGGTTTTATTAGCTTTTTCCCTTTGGCTGATGTAGGGTTGGAAAAGTTTTCCTAAACTTTGTCTAGGTTCTTCAGCTAGTTGAATAATTAAAATAATATAAATCCAGTTAACGGGAGAAAACAACTCAGAGTGTAGTAACGTGTATACATGAGCGAGACCTGGAGAAAGTAACTCTCCAAAAGGGCCAGAACCATCACCGTAAATAGCACCTTCAGCAAAAGTCAAAAGATGTGGGAGATACAGAAGCAGTTATGGGAGCGCGGTAAACAAGGATAAGGTTCTTATGCAGACTTCAGTCATCTTCTCCACTGATGAGAGTTTCTAGAGGTGGAGTCCTGCCCTCTGGTGATCCCGCAAGAGACGCCTCTGCAGGTGGAGGATTCCTTTAGATATGTCAGTGTCTCCCTCGAAAGGGTCACTTCTGTATGGTTTGCTGTGCTTCTCGTGTGTTGGCAGTTTAATAAAAAATCATCAACCAAAAATAATCCTTCTGCCAGAGAGACGTGTCTTAGGGTGGCAAATTCTGTTCCTCTACACTGGCAGTCCGGTGTTTTGTTTCCCTTTTGGGTGGCTGATTTTAACAGCTCTACTGCAAATGAGTTAGTGAAGCTGAGGATGCCGTGCCAGGGGTATCAGCAGGTGTTTCTCGTGTTCTCTGTAATTACACGCGGGATCACGGGCAGTTTTAAGCAACAGTGTTTAAAGATCCTGCTTAATTGGCTGTAAAATAATTAAATAAGGTTTTGACTGGCAAATTTATAATTCTGTTGGATGCGTAAGCCAGTGTGCTGGAATGTCAATGTGACTTCGGTTTGGAAATATTAGATTAATAGAACTCATTGTGCTGCAGGTACAAAGTTTACTCTGATTAATAATCTTTAAACTTTTCTAGAAGTGTGGCCAAGTAAATTTATGTTACTTACCTTTTCCTCTTAATTAAAACTTATTTCAAAATTTTGTGCTGTTCGGTTTTGCTGTACTTCTCTTTCTGGTTTCTCCAAAGGGGAGCTCCAGCAAGTTTTTGGTGACTCCAGCTGCCTTATTGAATAACTTGCCTTATGAAAAGGATTAAAATTATATACTGTTGTACATGTATTTGTATCTGCAGCTGACAGGTACCCTGCACATCGTCTCTAACACTTATCGATGTCTGCTTATAACCTACTTTAGTGCTGCGTGAATGGTTCTGATAGACCCAATGTACATGATAAATGTTTTATCTCTGATTCTCATTGATCAATTTCTAAATGATCAAATGGTTTATCTCAGTAAGACACTAATTCACATTGATCAAATTCTAAATGGCCAAGTTGACTTGGTTTCTGCTGAACACAAATTGTATTAAAACGACATTACTTGAACATGCTGTCTTTTCTAATGCAGGAGTTATGTTACCAGCAGTTACATTATAACTAGAATTATTATATTATAAAGATGTCTCCTTCATAATGAAAAGTTTACACAAGAAGAAAAGAATGCGATATTGCAGGAAGAACAGGGCTTTGAGCAAGGATTTGGGCTTTTACTAACTAATTAAATTCTGCATTTGTACTGGGCCCTCTTTCCCCTTTTTTTAATTTGAAAAGCTGAGAGCAGGAAGTATAGCAGCTGCACTGGTGACATTTTATCCCCTAAGGTCCTCAGAGCCAAGTAACATCTTGATTATTCAGTAAGAGATTTAGTAACTGAAGAAGAGGCAAAATTCTAGATAAAGTAAATAAATATACCTGTACCCTTTGTGTATAAACTTGGTTTCAATAGCCTACTTAGAAGTTTAAGGTTATTTATTGTTTTTTAAAAAACATCAGCTCACCTATGTCGACTGGCAGGGTATCTCAGACCCGCTGGAGTTTCAGTGTGTTGCTGGTGGAGGATTTGGATTCTGAAATTGAGAAACAATGTTTATGAGCTGAAGGATATATATACTTTGTATATGAAGCTAATGGCAAATATACATTTGGCTGAAACATAGCCTTGGTTATTTAGAACAACTAATTCCTCAGGCAGGTTATTTATTACATCTTTGGCTTGTCTCTTCCATCTATAAAATGTAAATTATAACCGCCACTTTTTAGGGCATCCAGGCTGAGAAGGTTTAAAAGTTAAAAAAGAAAGAAAAGAAAGTTGTCGCCGAGCCTCATCTAAAAATGGTTGTAAACGGTTGTTTAACTCAGTTCTAAGACACTGGCTGCCATTTTTAAGTATGTTCCGGATGGTGTGGCAGCCCTTCCGTACTTCCTCAGGGGTTTTGTACGGGATAGTCTGCCACCTGTCAGGCTATGAGTCTGTCTCCCTTTCCATCCCCCACATCCCACCCAGCTCCAGCCACAGATTAGTTCCAAGTAAAATGAGATCCGCTTTGGAACACACCAGTATTTGACAGCGTTTCATATGATAGGCATTAAAAATTGGTTAGATTGGTGAAGAAACCTTGGGTGATTAGTGCTTTTTAAAAAATTCCTTTAAGATTGGAGCCCTTATTCTAATCAGATCTAAGTTATTTAGTTTCTTTTTGTTCCTTGGTTTAGATCTCTATATTTAGTCTATATACTATCTTCTGAGGGAACAGAAGTAAGTGGCAAGAAACATTAACACCACGTGGGAGTTAGCTCTTTGTCTGCACTTTTTCTCTGCTTCCTAAACTGCCCCTCGCAGCCTTCCCCTCAATCCAGAGGTGAGTGTAGAAAGGGTGGGGCAGGGTGGCAATATTGGTTGGAATAAAGGGCCCCAAAGGTGTAGGAGTGCAAACCACAGGCAGTGTGGTCTGTTTCACACAAAAGGACACAGACTACGGCCATCACATGAACATCTGCAGTTGGTGACAAGGTCAAGAGAAAGTTGCCATAGCCATTTCCTCTTCATGTCAACGTAAGTAGGTAAAGGAACCACGAGTGGTGACAGAAGCCACCAAAGGACCTGTCTGATTAGCCCCATCCTAGCCAGGACCCAGAACTCTCGTCTCTGTCCCAGCTGTGGAAGTGAGGGTTGGTTTGGTTTGCTCTGGCGATCCTTTTTACTTTAACCTATTTACATGTAAATAATCCTGACCCATCTCCTTGTAGCCCTTAGGTTTGTGGCCATGAGCTCCTGCATTCCTGCTTTGTTCCACGTGAGATAACAAATTGTTCTGTTTTCCGCTACAAGAACATTATCATTGAACTTTCTGCCTTAATCAATACAATCCATTAAGAATCTAGCATATCCTACATGGTTATATGAAATATTAATTGCACACTTAGATAAATGGAGATTATGCTCGAATGATAGCTTGTTTCTTGCCTTGTATCATAGTATTTAAAATGAGAACATTTGGAGTTCTAGAGTGCATGGGGTTTGGGAATTTCTTTACTGATCCATGCTTATTTGAGTCATTAACTAACCTCCCAAAAGCTATTTCTAACTGGGACTACCGAGTTTTTTCCTCTTGCTCATTCTGCCTAGAGTTCCTTTACATTTTAAAGATCCAGTAGAAAATAATTTTTGCTTTTCCTTTGATGTCTTTAAAGGTAAAAAAAAAAAGTTTTATGCTTTTTGAGTGCCACTCAGCTGTAGGTAGAAAGGAGAGAAGCTTGTAAGGAGGGTCAATTAGAGTTAATTATCATCTGACCTGCCACATTTTAAAATGTTCGGGAAGAGTTCTAGGATGTAGATTTTTAATTCTCTCCTTTTGTCAAGGTTACAGAGTTAACCATCTTAAAGTCTTGAGCACGGTTAAAAATTGCATCATAGCCATTATCTGCACATAAAAATGATAGCTGTCAGAATGGTCTCTGGGAAGTTGTATAGGTTCAGCCATTTTGTAAGATCCAATTAGGTTTTATCACTCCACAGTTTGGTAAGCCTATTCCAAACACTGTCAGGCCTTCCCGCCTCTAACCAGATAATGAGAGAGGACTGTGGTTGCCCTTTCACCCGTGCGTGGGATAAAACCATGGTAGTAAGATTGAAAACACCTTCTAGGATAATTGTGCTTAAACATACATTTCCATAGCTCATTTGAAATTATAATTTATCATGAAATGTCTCATGGTTTCAGTTTACTAAGGATTCCCATTGCTGACTCTTTTGAATTTTCTTAAGACATAAGCAAACAAAATATAAAAGTTGATAACTTGGCCCTTACCATAATTTAAAACTGTTCATCAAAGGACACCAGTAAGAAAATTTTTTAAATGGGTGAAAGATTTGAACAGACACTTCAAAGGAAGATATAAGAATGGCCATTAGCACATGAAAAGTGCTGATAACATGATTAGGTATTAGGAAAATGTGAATTTAAAATGTTGGAACGCTGAAAACCGGAAGGACTGACTACTAATTGAAAGGATGTAGGGCCAGAATCTTCATCCTTTGCTGGTGGAGTTCTAAAATGGCAGCCACTTTGGGAAAAGTTTGGCAGTTTCTTATAAATTTAAACATACATTTGCTCTGTGACTCAGCAATTCTAGTCCTAGGTATTTATCCAATAGGAAGGAAAACATACACCCACAAAAAGATTTGTACACATGTGTTTGTGGCTTATTCATAGTAGTCAAAAACTAGAAACAACCCAAATGGTCCAGAGAATGGATAAACCAATTGTGGCATATTCATACAGTATTATAGAATACTCTTCAGGAGTTAAAAAAAAAAAAAAAAAAAAGCAAACTGTTGATACGTGTAATAACATGGATGAATCTGAGAAACGTGAAGCAAAAAGAAGTGAAACACAAAACAACACTATGTGCTTCCATTTGTTTGATTCTATACATCAAGTTCAAAAATAAGAGAAATTAGTCTGTACTGACAGACATCAGAACAGTTAATGGGGACAGAGCGCAATTTGATTGGGAAGGGATACAAACCTGAGGCACTGGAGGTATTTGTTTTCTGGATAATAGTTATACATACATAAACAATTTTTGCTACAATGTGAACAATTAAGATAGGTACTTTTTAAAAAATGCTAATTTTACTTAAAACACCCTAAATTCATTGTTACTTAATTTTAATTAGAAAAAAAATGCCCAAAATATTGGGAATGCCGAACTTCTAATTATAATTTGTCGGAGGTAAAATAAGTAAGTTTCTTCAATGTAATCAGTCTTGAGAAACTTCTGATTACTAACAGTATCCATAATCATATTTTCTCATCATTCAGTGTATACAGGAGCAAGCCTTGCTTTATTTTATTTATTTATTTTCTTAAGAATCAGTCTTCTTTTCCTCCTTATGAAGTTACATTTGCCTGTCATACCCTCTTTTCCTCATTAGCCGAGAGTCTTGTAGATAGACCTGGTTACATTTTGAAAGTTATCTTTGATAAAGGGGTTTCGAAGGCAGTATTTATAAATGAAACATTTATACAGTAACACTGGTGCTTTTTAATATAATGATCTTAGGCAGCAGTTTGTTCATACTATGTGTTAGATCCTGGCACAACGCTTCAGAACTTGTAAAAGCTTCCGTCTTGGCCCTTCCCTACATGTTGAAAGGAAAGCACACATGTTCCCATGTTCAAGTGTCGCCAAGCATCCCTCACTTGCTCACATGGCCGCCGTAAGCTGTTTTATGTGCTTTCTCATTCAGTGGCCAACACTTAAATTGCCGTGTTCCTTCTGTGAGGGTGTACGTCTAAATGCCGGTAATCAACTGTGTCCCTTGAAAATTGATCGATGTGCTCATTAAGGGGAGTTCTTGCTCTTGGCTCCTCTCAGAAGTCATCTCAGCTACTGTTTCTGGATGAATCTGGCAAGAAATACTGTGCAGTGATACATCTGGCTTTGTACTCCTTTGCAAGGGCGCACGTGTCCTTTTTCAGTATGTGAAGCATGCTTCTTTGTAGGGATCTTAAGTACAAAGAAGTCAGCTCTTTGCCAATTACGGTATTAACACAAGAAAGAGTAAGGCTTGCTGTTGTGTGGTGGGATTTTTTTTTTTTTCTTTTTTAATGTGCTGCTATTTGTTCTTCATTTTGTTCCCTTGTGCTGCTGAGATTACACACATACCTATTTGTGAGACATCCGCACCTACTGGAGACTCTGAAGGCCACCAGCCTGCCACTGGTAGAGATCTCAACAAAGCTGCCTGTGTGAGAGGCCCATTCTGTGTGGTTTATGATTGGGATTTTGAAGGTAGCATCCACCTGTTTCTGCTTTCAGGATGAAAAATGAATTGCCAATTACTGCAGACATGTTCAGACATGACATTTCATATGGCAGAAGCTTGCTCAGCCTGGTTTCTGCTGAGCCCTCCAACTATGAACCATCAGTTCTGAAAAAGGGGTGTGCTGGCAAGGAGCAGAAGAGAGAAGGGCCTCCATCCTCGATCCATTAACTCTTTTTTGTGCTTGTGCAAGCTGTGGGAGGGAGGTCAGTGCCTCTCACCTTTGTTGCCCCAGCAGAGCTCTTGAACAAGATGAAGCGATCAAAGCCCAGGGCCAGCGCATCCTCACTGTCTCATTACTTTGCAAGCTGCACGCCCAGATGCTGCCGTTTTCTGCATCAGTCTTCCCTGATCCACATTCATAGCACCTCCCATCACAGCTCATTGGGCACTGCTCGTAATTAGCTGCTGCTTTTCTTTTCATGATGGTGTTTTCTCCAATACAAAAGACACTGATGTAAAGAAGAAAATAACATTGCTGGGTGTGTACTGCTTCTTTCAGATATCCTGGGGAGTTGACAGGCAGCAGGAATCAAAAACGTTGTCACTACTTAAATAGTACGTGGTTTTGGCTTGGTTGGGTGAGCACTGCTTTGGGCGTATTTTTGAAGTCTTTGAATTTGAGAAACTGGATTTTGCCAGCAGACCAGTAGCATGGATGCCCCTGTCCTAGAGTTCCTTTCAGTGCGTGGATTCTGACACACTGTCCCCATTCATTTGGATTCTTCTCCCAGCGCAGAGCTCAGGGACATCTATTTATTTTGAAAGATTATTAACGTTACAGTTTTTGCTCTAGAGAATTTAAATCGTCATCTAAAATCAACAAAACTACCCATTGAGGCTCTTTGATGCCCCGTGCTCTGTGGGCACTGGAAATACGGAAATAGAAGTTTGAGTTCCTACCCTCGGAGGTCTTATACTTGTTGAGCTCGTGAACTCTGCTATCAAATGGAAACTATACAGAAACTATACTGTAACATTTGTTCAAGAAAAATTGTTGAGTATCTCCTATCACATACATTCCAGGTGGTTTTATGAACAGGAAATAGAGACATGACGAGGGCTTGATCCCGGACTTCAGAACACTTGTAGAATACATGGGGGAGACAGGTTAATCCAAAAGTGACCTAAGTGTGGTAACTACTAATATAAAGGTACAAACGAAATGCTGTAGGAATAAGGAAGGGAAGCTGGATTATACAGGAAGAGGTGACTGGCGTAAGCTGGGTCTTTTCACTTTGAGATTTTCATAAGGTAAGAAGAGGGAGAATAACTTTCCATCAAGAGGGTCCGTTACTGGATGTGGTAGGGATGAATGTGGAGGGAGATGTGATGAAATAGGAGCTGTAAGTTATTAACTCTGGGGGGTAAAGGTGTAAGGATTCAGCAAAAATGTTCTAACTGCTTGAAAATATTTTTCTGTCCCCCATCTTTGGTGTGCATGGTTCTCACCATGGAATTATGCCTTTTGAGTTGGTCATTGTTTCTGGACATCTTCTATCAGATATACAAGTGTAATGTTTGGAGCATATATATGTGTTTATTATAATCACAACTTATCATACCCTTTTAGTTACTATTATTTTAACATCATTAATATCCAAAAATAAGCACATGTTAATTCATCATATTAATTATCTCTTAGCAAAGTTAAGGGCTTTGAGAGATTGGGATGTAGAAAGAAAGAGCAGTTGTGATTGAAAAAATAGGGAAGAGAGAATTCAAGAAAGATTTGGTTCATGGGATGCCATGTGGGGAAATCCTAGAGCGTTTTAGCAGAGAAAGAATGTTTCAGATGAAGGAACACCAAAAGCGAGTAGGCTGGTTCCTCATTTTAGCACTGTCTGGGCAGACATGTTATGTGATCATCTTTTAACTGAAATGATATAATGGTGAACTTTTAAAAATGTTCTTAGCCATGATCCCTTTGAATGGCATCCTAAGAATTCGTATGATACCAAATTCTGCATGTTGTTGCAAGGAATGTTGTTAAAAGCAAATTTTATATGGTTTATTCAGATACGGTCTGTCTGAGTGTATGATTTTTGGCTTATGCCTAACTGTGCTTGCGTGCACCCAAGACGTGTAAAATTAGCCCCTATATTACTAGTCTGCCTAATAAGACCCTAGTGTTATCGTTAAGTGAATATTTTAAGAATTCTTTTCCTTCCCATTGCATTTTGTGATCAACCTTTGCCTTTTGATATCCTTCCTAGAGGCTTTGTGTAGTGAAAAGAATATGAAATTAATAAATGCTATTGGGTTTTTAAAAATTATCAAGGTAGTACTTTCTTTGTAACAAGGCAAAAGTAATTTTCCCCTCTCTTCAGGTTAACCCCTAAAAGCAAATCATGTGAAATTGCAGTTTGATAGTCATCCTTCCACATTTATCTCTATCGGTAGAAATGTTAGTAAAAAAATAGATTTCGTTTTAGTTTAAAAAAACATATTATGCCATATATATTTTCTTTAACTTCTATTTGCTATGGATACATCCTCCTTTAATCAACACCTATAATTCCAACTCATTCTTTTAGTGCTCGCTTCGGCAGCACATATACCAACTCATTCTTTTAAAGTTGCATATCATTCCATGACCTTGATCCATCAGAATTCATGGAGCCCATCCCCTATTAACAGGCACTCAAGTTGTGTTTCAAATTATTTGGGTTTTCTGACAAGTAAAAGCAAAAAACAACTGTTTGATGCAGCGAAACAAATTTGTAAATAAATCTTTAGGAAATGGTATTTTTGTTCCTGTAACGTGTGGTTTGAATCATGACTGGTCCTTCGAACTATGTGGCATTGTGCTCTTCTTCACTGATGTAGAAAATGTATATGCTATAATAACTCCTTGGGTTGTTAAGGGGTGATGAACAATATAGGTAAGATTCTGGGCATATAGTAGGCACTCGGCGCTGTACAGGGTCAATTTTTGTATTGGCAGAATTGGCAGAGCTTAGGTTACTTAACTTTAGAGGTTTTATTACAGTGTGAATCTAAATCTGACCTCCCAAGTGTCTCTCTCTCTCTCTCTCTCTCTCTCCCTTCTTTAAGAAAAGGAAAACCCATTTTGTGAAAATTTTCAGCTTTTTTGACCTGTGTAATTTAAAAATATTACATTTTGGCACAACCTTTAGAGTTTTTGCTGCTGGTTTATAATTCCCTGGAGGTGAATTGAAAAGATTAGTGGTAGAACTTTTTCCATTAACTCTGGGAAAAACTACAGAGCAAAAAATTGTCCTTTGGCAGAAATGTCAACGCATACCTCTTCTGGAGCATTTGGAAACTGAAGCACTGAGAAGCTGATTTAATAGGAGAATTGAAAACCAAAATGTATACACATCTTCACCTTTCCTAACTGATGACAAGACAGGTGAAAAATATACACTCAGCACTGATGACGGAAGGAAAATAGGATCATTGCTCCAGAGAGTGCATTAAGGCTAGACCTGAAAAAGATCTAAGTGCTAGGCTTTTGGCCACGTTCTTCAGAAAGCTGATCTGTTCTTACGTAATGATACATCTCTTTGTACCTCGTGCCATAAAATCCCCCTTTTGTATGATATAGTGTCTTAAGATGTAGCTTTAAGAAAAAGAGAATGTTTAATAATGCTACAGATTTTGCTCTAGCAACTACCAAGATCAAACACTCATTTTCTCTTGTTTGTGGTTCTCGATCTTCCGGGGTATTGTCCCCACCCCACTATCCCAGATCTTAATTGTTCCTTCTGTTCCATAATGTTAGTATAGCAATAATGAAATAGTAAATATCTGTGTCAGCAGAAATTTTACTGGGTATAATCTTTATAGATATCTTTCATATAATGCAATAGATTTATTCAATCAAGTTTTCCCTCCTCCTTCCCCACCTCTATGCTTGTATTTCTACATCTGTGAAAGGTAATAATCACAGAGATGCTGTATAGGAATTAAGTGAAGACCATCTTTGTTTTTGGCACCCCCAAGCTGTTAGTATTTAGCTAATTAGTGTAGTCATCAATAGTTCTGGCTTGTAATGAGGGCTTGAATTGTACAAACACAGGGGGAGCGATTAATTGTGCTCTTTTTTGGGAGGCGGTCGGGGGGGAGGAAGTGTCCCCCCGAATGAGTGAATTTTGTGTGTTTTTAAATTGATATCCATCATATAATTCAATATGTATTTCCCTTGGTGATAATCCCTGGACATATAAATTTGCAATTGAGAATATACCATGCCTCTAAAAACATGTGTTTAAGGACATATGTTTTATTTCAAATCATTAGCCAACAGTTAACACTACTCAAAATAATAATTATATGTTAACATTCCAGGATGTACATAATTTATTTAGAAATGCATATGGGAAGTTGTGCATAGATAAATGCTAGGTAAAGTGCGTATACTATTGCTTATAGTATAGTTTTCATCTAATAACTTGTCTTACCTTTAGGATAATTATATTAATTTGAGATTGTGGGCAATTATAGGTTGGTAGTCTATAACGAATGAACAAAATTCTTCCTAAAGTTTCTTCTGAAGTCACTTGCTTAGCATTTGGACCATAATTATTTTCCAGAAATGAGAAGGTTAAGAATCTAGATTAGTCCTCAAAAGCCTGTTTAGCCCCTTTATGTTTGTAGTTAAGAATGAAAGACTGAAGGTTGGGGGACATGGGAAGAAAAAGAAGCAAAATGGGGGGAAATAGTGCATTTGATTATGCACTTGTGTGTAAACTACATTCTGGATTTTAAAAGCTAATCTAACATGGGTATAACCTTGTTTCTGTTGGAAAAAAAATGTAGATCCACGTGGAGATTCAGTGTACCTGGAACCAGAAACCTTTTAAAGAATAGATCTCTCCCCCATGTCCCTTTTGTAGCTTTCAAACTTTTTTCCAGGGTTGGGAGCACTGTTGAGCAATGAGTGGAATTCAGCCTTAAAATGAAGTTTTGGGTGCAGTCAGTCATAACACTTACAGTAGATAATATGCTATTTTTTAAAAAAATATAAATGTAGTTTTAAGCTTACTTATACAATCTTTGCTAATTCTCAAGAAAACAAAGACACTTTCATGAACACAACGTTTGAAAGTAAGGGCTAAGGGCTGCAGTCTTCTATCAGCCTCAGCGCCCAAATTTTATTTGGATACAGAGCATTGAGATCACCCTGATTTGCAGTGGTAAGTAGTGGCCACTGAGAATAGTTGTTTTTTTAGCAGCTTGCCTTGCGGTCTCAAGATTCTCACTCATCAATCTGATCCATATGATCGAAGGTGAGATAAGTTTCAGCTTTAAAACTGAATTGACAGTATCTAATAAACCGTTATATGGAAGTGGGGGCAAAACCCAAAACTTAGAGTATTAAAGTACAGTATAAGCATAATCTTTGACATGACCTCAACCTCATCTTTTCGTCTTTCATGGACCCTGGGGTTGGTTATTCATTAGAGAGAGAATGTGCCTTCCTGCCTCCGCAGTTTTGCCCACGCTGCCCCGAGCACAGCAAACCTTCTCCATCTCCTGGGGGTAAGCTCCACTGTCGACACCTGTTTTATATGTTAGTGTCTCTGAAGTCTTCCTTGACACTTCCTCCCCCCCGACCGCCTCCCAAAAAAGAGCACAATTAATCGCTCCCCCTGTGTTTGTACAATTCAAGCCCTCATTACAAGCCAGTTTGTATCGTAGTTGCCTGAGCCCCTGTCTCCCCTGGAAAGTAAGAATCCCTTAGCACGCGAGCTGTGTCCTAGCCACCTTTATAACAGTAGTGCTCTTGACAGGTGTCCAATTAATACCAGTATTGTTATTTACTAAATTGATTTAAACTCTTATAAAACTTTTTCCTGCTTTTCAGCTTCTGCCCTTCTACTTGAGAAGGGACCTTGAATTGATATGAAAGGAAACCCTTGTGTAAAAAGCTGAGTAGGAATTACAGACTCTTGCGAGTTTGGAGGGTCCATTGCCAAGGTTGTATAATCTAGTTACAGTGTGTGAATCTCATTCCCAGTTGAAGTGAAACCTTCTTGAGGACAGGAATTATATCTTATTCTGTTCATAGCTCTCCCCCAGCACCTAGCACAGGTACTATACTTGGTAAATACCTGCTGAAAAAAGTTCCTTCAGCAAATTAGGGGACTGGGGCTATGTGACATCTCCCTATCTAGCTTATTGGTTTGTTGTATCTAGTTGTTGGTGTTATTACAGGCTGTTACTCCAGGGCTGATTTTTGTTGGACACTAGCTAATTGCCAGAGTTCTTCTCCAGTACATGCCAGAGAGAAGGCAAGCATTCCTCTTGACAGTATCGGTAGGGTAGTTAAGATGATAGTGAGATTCAACATACGGTGGAATATTATTGGTTAGTTTAAAATTTGTCATTAATTTTTGTTAAAGAAGATATTTGAAAAACTTCCTGACCTTTGCTATTTTGAGGACTATTTTTCACCTCTGTGAATGAAGATAGGTTTATATATTTTCCATAACTAAAGTGTGTCTCATTAAATTTTCTAATTGAGGGTGCCTGGGTGGCTCAGTTGGTTGGGCGACTGCCTTTGGCTCAGGTCATGATCCTGGAGTCCCAGGATCGAGTCCCATATCGGACTCCCGGCTCTGCGGGAAGTCTGCTTCTCCCTCTGACCTTCTCCCCTCTCATTCTCAGTCTCTGTCTCTAATAAAAAAAAAATTCTAATTGAACTTGGAAACATGACATCTTCAAGTCAGGTAGCTCTCTATGAAGAAAGCCAATTAAATATTTTGTTAAGAAGTTACCTTATGAAAGCCAACTTGCTTTCCCCATGAGGTCGCTATTGTCTGCTATACAAGTCTGTATTAAACTTGATTATAGGCATTTTCTTATCAAGGCCCTGGTGGAACCAAGGCAGGAGAAGGCTAGGAGAGCTTTTTCTTTCTCGCTCAATTAGAACTCTACCAATGGTCAAGTCCCATTGACCCTAGTGGGTTGCTGCTTTGCACGCATTACCAGCAGCCCCACGGTAACAGTCTTGCCCATCATCATGGACACATTTACTAAGATAACAGCTAAGGTCCAGTGTTAACTTATGTTGTCAGGCAAGCTGTATAAGAAATTGGCATCCAAACAGTATGATACTGTCATGAAAACAGACAAATAGACCAATGGAACAGAATCTGTAGCCCAGAAATAAACCACGTCGTATACGGTCAACTAATATTTGATAAGAGAGCCAAGAATACCCAGTAAGGAAAGGACAGTCTCTTTAATAAAAGGTACTGGGATAATGGAATATTCACATGTAAAAGAACGAAATTAGATCCATATCTTATTCCACTCAGAAAAAGTAACTCAAATTGATTAAAGACTTAAATGTATGAAAATCCTAGAAGAAAATCTAGGAACAAATCTCTTTGACAGAAGTTTTGGTAATGATTTTTTTATAGATATACCTAAAGAACAAACAACAAAATAAAAAACCAAGTGGACCTCCATCAAACTCAAAAGCTTATGCACAGCAAAAGAAACCATCAACAAAGTGAAAAAACAATGCATGGAATGGGAAAAAAAAATTGCAAACAGATATCTAATCAGGATTAATATCCAAAATATATAAAGAACTCACACACTCAATAGCAAAAAAACCTGAATAACCCAATTTAAAAATTGGCAAAGGACCTGAATAACATTTTTTCAAAGAAGATAGACAAGGCTCCGCCTCATCAGGGACACGCCAATTGAAACCACAATGAAGTATCACCTCACGCCTATTAGAATGGCCATCACCACAAAGATAAGACATTACAAATGCTGGTGAGGATGTGGAGGGAAGGGAACCCTTGTGCACTCTGGGGGGATTATAAAATGGTGCACTCATTACAGTATGGAGGTTCCTTATAAAATTAAAAATAGAACAACTATATGATCCAGCATTTCCACTTCTGGGAATGTTTCAAAGGGAAGAATGTGGAAACAGGTCAAGTGTCATTGATGGATGAATGTATAAAGAAGTTGTTTATGTGTGTATGCGCATATAAATATATATATAAAATTATATTAAGAAGTTATATAAAATGTATATGTAATTCAGCCATAAAAAGAGGAAATCCTACCATTCATGGCAACATGGATGAACCCTGACAGCATCATGCTAAGGGAGGATAGTCAGAGAAAGACAAATATTGAATGATCTCATGTATATGTGGAATAAAAAAAAAAAACCCGCCCACATTTATAGAAAAAGAGATGAGACCTGTGGTTAGCAGGGGTAGGGAAAGGGGAAACTAGAGGAAAGTGACCAAAGGTACCAACTTCCAAGTTACAAGATAAATACAATATGATGACGACAGCTAACACTGCTGTATGACCCGCAGTTTAGGTGGTTCAGAGGCTAGATCCTAAGAGTTCTCATCACAAGGAGAAAATGCTCCTTCTTTCCTCGTCCTGTGTCTGTATGAGAGGTGGATGTCAGCCCAAGCGCTCACGGTCATCACTTCACAACGTACGTAAGCAGACCGTCATGCCGGACGCCTTAAACTTACACGGTGATGTGTGTCAGTGATTTCTCCATAAAACCGGGGGGGATAAAAGAAACCGGTTTGGCTCTTGCTTTGATTTGTGGAAAGGTTGCTGCATGAAGAAACTATCACATAAAACAGCACTGTGGCACCAGTTGTAAGTATAGCAAGTAATGACTAATTAGGTTCATTATCTTCTTGCTCCATTCTGTTCTTCTGATGGGGTGGGCCCTCTTAGCAATACAGTATCTTCCTTGCTTTCTCTTGGATTAGCATGTTTCTCCAAAGGTTTCCTCTTAACAGGAGCTTGCGGTGTGATGCCGGTCGTCTAAGAGAGGATCGTTAAGTAGTCGGCTTGATGGTTCAGTTATCCCACAGTGACAGCATCGAGTAATTACCTATTGGTTTTGCCTCAGGGCGCACGTGCGTGCACACACTCCCACAGAAACCCCATAGATGGAAGGACTCTGAAATTCGGGCTCCTGAATATCACCAATAGCTCCAAGTAGTAGCAGGTGGCTCTTCTAGAAAATGGCACCTATAGCTTCTTGCTCAATAGGACTTTTGTCCCCAAGGAGAATAGTCATCACTCTGCCTCGGTTTTTTAGTTTCAATGCACTTTAGTACGGTGGAGTCTCTTTTATGCTGTAAAAACTTTCCTTCCCTTTGAAATCTTTGTTTGGTCTTTCTAGTTCCAGTTGCATCTTAATATGCAAGAAAGGCAGCTGTGTTTTCCTTTAAGCAAATATAATTGTGGGGGAAGGCGTCTCTGTTTATCCCATGGACAGATACATTATGGGTAATGCCAAAAAAAAAAAAAAAAAAAAAGCTTGGGACCCCAGAAAAAATATGTAAATCTTTTCAGTTCTCTCTAAAGCAGTTAAGTGCTGCCCTTTATATGGCCGTCTCCTGCACTAGCATTTTCTGTAGAGCCAGCAGCTGTGGGGAGCAAGGGGCAAACACATGCACAGGAGAAATGGCCACCTTTCCTTCAGTTTCCACATAAAGACTGATGCACTGTGTCTCTTCTGGCCTCTGTCCATTTTTCAGGCAGCCACGTTCCTAGTCATTAGAATCTAACTCTATTTTGATAAATTATTTTTGAGGCCTTTATGTGCCATGTATCGAATGAACTTCTGGCAAGATTTTGCCGTTCTCTGATCTTCTGTTGACTTGCTTATCTAGAGAGATCCTTCGTGCAAGTGTGGGAGACGATTCTCTCAAGCTACGGAAGGAGAGAACACAGGCAGAAGCATATAGGAGTTATCCTTGGGAGCAGAATGTAGGCCTGGCCTGGGCAGGTTGCAGCTAATAGCTTCTCGTTGTCCAGAAGGCCTCCATTTCTGGAATGGCCCGGAGCGATGAGGCAGGCCCCGTCATAAAGCAGGAAGCACAGCAGCAGCTGGGGAGAGCCACATTTGGCCCACAGCGGCAAGCAGGCAGACCATGCCCGGGAAGGCCCGCTCTCTGAGGCCGAGGGAGCCAAATTAGGAAGGTTGGACGAGAGACGGTGTCGTTAACGGCTTTCTGGAGAGAGAGAGAGAGTGGTTATATTGGAAGCCAAAGGCACGAGTATGTTAATGTATGGGGAAGGTACTCCTAAAATGTTCACGCAGGTGATCTAGTGACCGTCATGAAACTTTCTTTTAAACGCATACTTTTAAAAAGTGAAATGCTAAATCTGAGCCTCATATCAGCTTTAAAAACAAGCATACTTAAGATCCAGCTTGAACATTAATAGGGGCCTACGCTTTTTCTCCAGGAAGGAAAGAAATAGGCTAAGCCCAGATTATTCCTGGTTTTGCCCATGTTTTAGAGGGATGTAGAGTGAGTCAGAAAGGGCTATTTATCTGGTCTCTTGCTTACTTTCAGAAACCTGGGCTTTTGTATGGCAAAGGGCTCATTGGAAAAAAGGTAGGCCTCATGTGAATTTCGACCTCACAGAATCTTAGCCTTCGCTGCAGAACCCAGGAGAGTGCAGAACCGGGAGGGTCAGACCCCGTGCTAAAGCTGGGACCCTGGGGCAAACTGCAGAGCAAGGGAGCACAAGTAAATCTGATTCCAGGCACCAGCGCCAGCCGACTGTGGTGACCTCTTTGCAGCATGTTGTTGAGAAGGGTTCTGAGGCTGGGACGAGGCTCAGCCTCGACTGTCATGGTTGATGAGTGACATCCAGCATTGCGTGAGCATTCAGGGAGCTGGCACGTTTCCTTTATATTTGCTGCCCCTGCTTTAGAAGCATGTGTGAAAATCTGTTTACTCCCTGATTGACAGTGCCTCAACTAGAAATAGGAAGGAGGGGAAAGGGGCGGGAGCAAGAAAGGCTGCAATTTTTAATATCTTTTCTCAAAAAAACCTTTTTTCCCCTCTGTTCTCTTTTCACCCAGCAGGTTTAGTGAAATGAAATATAAAACAAGACCTTTATTTTGTTACCTCTTGTCCTGATGTGACTCCTCGTAGAAGAACCCGTTTCTTTTGCCTTATTTCAGCTACCCGTGATTGGCATTTGCAGAGACCTATGGAATAAGGAGGAGAGAAGCAACTGTTGGTAGAATGTCCTTAATGTGCAGTCATATCTGCGACTTTCTTTGTAATGAATAGGAGAATAGATTAACATTCCACTTTGATTAGCATTTGTAATACATGCAAAGATATTAACCTTCAGTGCATTTCTGAAATAGTGTCTCCTGGGCAGAAGCCTTAGTTTTCAAGTAGGGAAATGAGACTTGAATCAAATGACCTCTTTTCCTAAATACCGAGAGTAGTAAGGCTCCATCTGTTAAGTGATTCGTCCTTCAGTCTAAATATTGGCACTTGATAGCTGATGTTGGAGGTCTCAAAGTGGTAAAAATCTATGGTATTTGGTAGAAATTAATGTTATACTTGATTTATCATTGTGCTGAAAAGTTTTTAGGGGCGCCTGAATGGCCAGTTGTTTAAGCATCCGACTCTTGATCCCAGCTCAGGTCTTGATCTCAGGGTCATGAGTTCAAGCCCAGCATTGGGCATGAGGCTACTTAAAAAAAAAGTTTTCATAAAGCCTGAGTGCTTTGTTTCACTGTGTGATTGTGATAAATTATCTAATTAATTTATTCACTTTGGATAACCACACCAGCTCTTCAGACCTGATACTGAAGTACACAAGACCTTTGTCTTTCAGATTCTTCAGTCGTAACTCCAGCTGGAGTTGCTGGCCATAATCAGGCAGTTTTGACAGCTGACAGTGACCAAATTAGGCAGAGAAGTCTAGAATTTCTCCTTCATGATATACTGTGTAGCCACAGCCATTACATACTTCTTATCATGATATGAAATGATTCATACATAGCAGAACTCTAGATTGTATAAGCTTTTTACATCATAAATTAGTCTTGTGCAACTAATTTCTCAGCGGTAATCAATCCACAGAGACCTATTGTGCTGTTTTGTTTTGTTTTTCATTGTTTTTGTGTGTGTAGGGACCCCTGGGTATCTCGTTTATCCTTCGCAAGGTCTACTCATTCAGACACAGGGAAGACCATTTCTAATTTCTGGTGTGGGTTTTCTTTGCATCCAGTGTTAGAAGAGAATCCTTCCGGCCATCCTGTCCCCCATTCTCATCTTGTGGACTGCACCCCAACACCGTTAGAGTCAATGCTGTCACTGGCTGTTGATTTCAAACAATTTGGGAATGAAATCCTAGTTAGTACTCTCCTATTTCTCCCTGCTCTCGAGTGTCCTTTGGTGGTTCAAGTTTTTGAGGGTGGGGTGGGGGACCAGATCTCACAGCATGAATAAACTGAAAAGTTAGCCAACATTTTTAATTAACACTGCACTTCTAAGTTTCCCGCTGAGGACTGCCGGCTTGACTTTACAAAATGACATTTATGACACTAGAGATGCGGAAATCCACAGAAAGAGACTGAAACCCAGTTTTAGGCCTGTTTGAGTACGGGCTGAACAGTAATAGAACTTTAGCTGTGTGGTGTTGATTATTCTTGAAATGCCCAACTTGTTTTAGACAGGCTTTTGCTACTAGGAAAGCAAATTAAAGCAGTTTGCCACCAGTTCTGCCGAGTTCCCCTCACTGCCTAGTCACAGGTAGCAGCCCTGCCACCAGCAGCGGGCAAATCTGTGCCAAGTGTAATTACTTCAAATACAATTCCATTTATTCAAAGGGAGGACTGTTGCTCCCCGTGAGAACTTCACTGAGAAAAGAAAAGATGCATAGCTTTATGTTAATTACATACCCCATGCTGGAGGTTTGATTTTAACACGAGGGCAGCTTTTTAATCCCTTTATCAAAATACATGCAGGAGCCTTATTTTGCCTCCACCTGAACACTTTGTGGGCCCCTTCACATCGTGTGAACAGTTAGCAGCCCTCACGTGGACTAGATCCTGGAACTGATTTTTGAAGTTGGTTGTTTGAAAGTGGAGCTTCGTTTAGCTTTGGAAATAAGGTGTTAACTAGTAAGTTCCCAGAATCACTTACTGAAGTTTATTGGACAGTACAATTTTAATAATAATATTCGTATTTATTAAAAGCTTACTCTGGGCCACGCATTGCACTGAGAGCTTAAACATTACCTTACCCCATCTTTACAACAGTCTCGAATAGTGGGAACAACATGCTAATTCTTCCTAGATGACGTATAGGAAGGATCCATGGATTTGGCCACCTTGGTGTGAATAGAAGCGAATGGATGGAAAGTAGGGCAGGGGAGGTGGTGCTTGTAAGCATAGTATTTCCCAGAGCTACGCTTTCAACAATGTGATAGTCACTGTTTAGATTTAAACGGCTTCGATATAAATTCATTAAAATAAAGTGAAATTTAAAATGCATTCCCTTTGCATTGGTCACCTTTCAGGTGCTCGGTACCCATGCGGCTCTCACCGTGGTATCAGACTGCGTAGGTACAGAACATTTCCATCATCACAGCAAGTCCTGTTGGAGAGACTGTTGGAATGCTAGTGACAAAGATACAATTGAGAAAGAGATTGAAGATAGAAGGAGGAAGAAATCCCACTAGAAAGTAGGGTAGGGAGAAGGTAAGAATGGGTTCCATGTGTAGGGATTGCCTTTCTTTTTACAAAAGAAGGGACTCTTCCTCCAAAGTAACACTAGAAAAGGTGCAGATCCAATGTTTATAGTGGGAAGATAAAGGAGTTCTCTCCTGGTTTCTGGTTTTTTGTTTTTTTTTTTTTTTTTTTTTTTCAGCAAAATGTAGACAAATGGCCAAGCGTGAAAGAGGAAGGAAAGGGGTGAGATTATTTTGAGGGGGTGGTGAAGGTTGGAGGTGGGATAAAATGATCATTGTAAAAAGGATGAGAGTGAGTTTATCACAGAAATGTAAAAATGTGGCAGGCAGAATTTAGTGTCTGCTTCTGAATCTGTTAATGATTCAAGTTGCCCTGGTTTATGTGATTTTTCCCCAGAAACACTCAACTGGAGAGCTGTATTAAGGGATATTCGTAAGGCAGACGTTCATAGATTGGGGCTGTGTGTAATGGCTTAGATTAATACTGCTGAATTGGAACCCTTAGGGAGATGTAAAACTAATGGAGCTCAGCATGGTGAATCCAATCCAGGACATGAATTGAGAAATGCATTGTTTAGTCCTGCAGTAATACATCATTATCCCTTTATATAGGAATCACTGAGATTCCACCTCTGAAATACTCATGGATGAGGCTCATCATCATCATTTGGAGAATTTGTATAGCAGGCTGCTGTTTTCTGTACTTCACGGATGGTCTTATTAATTTTGGTCTCAGCAGCCACCTAGAATGTTAAGCCAATTTGCTAAATCTTGCCTGCCCTCTGAAAAATACTTAAATCCATTTATGTAACACAAGGGGTTGAGGTTATAGGATATGGTTAGAATTTAATGCCTTTATAGGATATGGTTAGAATTTAATGCCTTCTTATGGCATCAGTACTGAATACTTTAATCAGAACCAAAAAAAGAAGCATGCTAGAATTTTTAAATTAAGGAGTAATTGTGTTGATGTTTCATAGGCGTGTGTCTAGTTCAACGTGATTATACATCCCATATAAACTTTCCACTTTCATTAGCTATAAAATGCTTGGAGGTGTATCCCTCATTTGTGGGGTATTAAGTAGGAAAATATTAGTTACTTGAATTCATAATGTACTTTTCTTCTAAAACTTGATCAGTCGTGTTACCATATGTGATTAGTTGTGCTTCATGCTAGAGATGAAATGGATTATCAGCAACTTACCTTCCAAGTTGTTTCTTTTCCCTACCAGTTACATTAAACATCCATTCCCAAATACAAAGAGACTTTTTTTATTTTTCTCATTTCTGGGACTTACTTCCAGGGAATTAAGAGGTTAATATTTATAATACTAATACTGAGTTTCAAAGATGCAAGGCACTGTGTACAGAGTCATGTTCGAGTATTTTTTTTAAGCCTCTATGTTCCAACCTTTTGAAATGGATTTAGTTCCTATGGAAACTTATCACTGTGGTAGGTAGTGCCCTTACCCACAGTGAAAAATAAAATCAATTCAGAGTATGATTGTAAAATTTTATAACATAGCTAGGGAAGTGGACATTAGGAATATGTGTAGTTGTGCTCTTTAGCTATTTAGATTGTGTTTGAAAACGACCTTGCATATGTCACCATCTGTCCTTCACATTTAAGCCAGAATAGGTAAATAGTGGGTTAGTAGAAGTTCCAATGGGCTCTTTTTCTCCCAACACCACAAATAGTAGTTTGTTGAGGAGGCCAAGGGTATGAGAAATATTTTAAAAGTAAAATTAGTTACGGGAGGCGAAGAAGGAGAGGTAAGAATCATGATTGCCTCCTACGAAAGACTGGCACTTGGCAGGGCATGCAGTTGGTAGAATTGATGTTGGCGAGCTTGAAGAGGAGCCAGCAGAGGGCAGAGAGACTATTTGGAGGGCAGTAATAATAGGAGGCTATGCAGAATGTGTTAGCTTAGCCTAGGGCGCTGGTAAGGCGAACCGAGCAGTGATTGAAAGTGGAAGACTTTTCAAAGGAAGAACTAACAATCTCAGTGACTTCTTGAATGTAAAGTATTAAGAGCACAAAAGAGCAAAAATGTAATACCTACTGATAAGCTAACGGTATTGCTCTTGGTGAAAAATGGAAGGAAAATCTTGTTTGGATAAGGAGCTGGAAGTCAAATAAATTGGACGTATCTAGTTGATGCTTAGTCTAAAGGTCTTTGAGTTAGAGGGAATATAAGAGGACCTCCAGATCTAGTCCCTAGCTTCAGGTAGGGAAGATTCCTGTCTATGTATTTTATAAAGAACTGATGCCCAAAGAAGCCAAAGTCACGCAGCTACTAAATGATGGAGAGCAACTAGAAAACCCATTCTGTCACACAGAAAGCAATAGGAAACCCCCCAAAGAGGAAGGATAACTCCATCTGGAACCACAGAAGAACAGCGGGGGCAAAGACCTGAGCTTTGGGGATCACGCACAATTGAGAGAGAGCAAGGTGGGGAAATTGTAGTGAAAAGGATACAGAGGGGACCAACCTCTCTGACAGACAGGGATTTCTTGGATGGAGACAGCTTTCAGGCTTTCCACTCATGTTACATTGTACTCCCAATGGCTTACCCTGTGACTTAAAATAATCGGGTGGTTTCTCTGTCTTTCTTTCTCACAAGGTTGCTGAGATAATAAGCCAGAAGGGCTGTGCCGAAGGCTGACGTGTGTGAAGGCATTGTGAATTATTGCCCAGTTCACATTTTTGTATCTCTGTAGAGTTAGCCTGTGGGATTTCTTACCTGGTGTCTCGGCACTGTTAAGTGCTACGGATTCACAGAAATGGGAAAACAACCTTTCTTTTAGCAATTTTTCAGGGCATACAAAGTATCTGTAGATTGTAATCTTTAAAATGAATTATTTCTTGATAAGCAACATATGCCTGTGATAGAAGGCATGTCTAAATGTCACATGCAAAAGTAGACCTCTTTCTTAAGTCTGTGACCTCCTACCCAAGTCCTCTCCTTTGAAGCAACTCTCCTTACCAGTTCCGTTGTCTTTTTCAGATACAGCCTATGCATATACCCACATATACATGTTATATGCTTTTAAATTGAACTTGAGTACATGATGAGCTTGCAGAAATAAGTAACTACCATGACTAACACCTGTAAACTCCTCTTTTTTAAAAAAATTTTTTTTTAAGATTTTATTTATTTATTTGAGAGAGATAGAGAGCACAAGAAGGCAGAGCAGCAGGCAGAGGGAGAGGGAGAAGCAGGCTCTCTGCTAAGCAAGGGAGTCTGACACGGGGCTCGATCCCAGGACCTGAGCCGAAGGCAGCTGCTTAACCAAGTGAACCACCCAGGTACCCCAACTCCTCTTTTTCAAATGTACTTTATGCCAGGCATTCTCCATCTTCTATTAACCCTTAATCAATCATTAATTTCAGTATACGCCTGTTTTGGAGAGCAAGAAGGGGCTCAAAGTGAGCGTACGAGACACAGTGAGCATGAAGACAAGCCCAACCGTAAATGCACACCCAAATCCCTGCCTCCAGTGCATTTCCATTATGTATAAAAGAAGGTGCTGTGGTGGGAAGTCCAGAGTAGATGGGGTCTACAGGAGGGTCTCTGGCCGGTCCCTTGTCGGCGTCAGGCATCGCTTTGGTCTTCCCAGACACCACTGCGTGCCTGGCCAGTTGGTGCGCTCTGGGCTTGCAGGGCCATCTCTGCTCTTCTCCACCAGCACCTCGTGACGCTTCTAGGACGAGAATCCGTCTCCTGGACTCTCACAAGATCTCGGTCTCTGTCACAAGCCTCCACTAGCCTTTAGGTTTCCTACCTGACTGTTGCCTTCTCCTGCACCTCACCAACCTCATCTTTTGTATTCTTGGTGGTGGACTTCGTGCTTCAACCAGGAAATCTGTGTTTCTCCGTGATCGCACGTCTGCGGGGATCGGGCCCTCTGTTCTGCCCTTCTTGCCTTCCTTTAAAGGACTGTTGAAAACTCTCCTTTGTTCACACAGCCTTCCCTATTTCCTGACTTCTGAGCACACCTTCACTCATGACTCCCCTTGATGGGAATTCCTTTGTCTGCTCCTAGAACGTGTCTGTTGAAAGTGTTTGGCTTTCTGATCTGTACGTAAATTTCCATAGGAATCTTGGGAAGAAAAAGTTTATTAGTGACATCACTGCCTTTACTTCCTTCACTTTTCTATCTGGAGTTCCTTTCCGTCCCCTCCCTTAACTGCCTAAGCCTTTCCTGTTCTTTAAGACCCTACCGAAATTCTTCCATCTCATCTATGACCTCCACATCTCCAGCCAGATGTAATCTTCCTCTCTTGTATTTTTCCCTTTTTCCCATTGCCAGTTGTACCCCATTAAAGTAGCTCCCTCCATTTCTCTTACTGCCCGTTCCTGAAATTGTTTCTCCAAATTGCGAGGGATCGGATACCACAGCCTTTTATCAGCCTTCTTCTTGTTGACAGTCTCCCCTGTCGAGACTCAGCCCTCCCCAGCTCCCGTGCCTGGGACAGATGGTTGCACAGTTCTCCCCTCCACTCTCACAGGCCTCACAGCTCTGGGGCCTTCCCGCTCCCTTCCCTGCCTCTCTCCCCCCGAGGCTGCAGCCCCCACGACGCGTCCTGCCTTCTGTCTCAGCGACCCCTGTGTCTTGCTTGGGGACTCTCCCGTGTGCTTGCAGCCCTGCCCGTGCTCGGCTCCAGCTCCACACCTGTCCACCTGGGGTTGCTGGCATCCTTGGGCACTTCCGTTCTGTAAATCCCTGGGCCTGACCCATGTGTGTGTCGCTCAGTCTTCCCTCCCCTTACCTCATGTCCTGTCTGCTAGCACATCCTTCCTTTCCTGCTTTCCAGGGCTGCCCTTTGGCCTGTTTTGTAGCTAGGGAGTGCTCTGCTGGCCTTCTGGCCCAGTCAGGTCTCTCTGCCGTCCATCTGGTTCATTCATAATAGGTTAGCCTTTTCACAGTGACACCTTCATAACTTCACCCCCGCGTTTGGCAAGGCTGGTGGCTTGCCATCAGCTGCGGGGTAGACCCTAAGCATGCAGTCTGTTAGCCCTGCCTCCAGCCCTAGTCCCCCGAACATGCCCGGCTCCACTGAGCCTGGACCGGAGCTCACACACCCCTCTCAAATGCCCTCTGTCTCCTCGCAGTCCCATCCTTCATTCAAGGGCCCTCTGTAACCCCGTCTCCTTTTCCATAGACTCCCACACTACCCCCATCCCGGAGAGACCCCTCCTCAGAACAGTGCAGTGACTTACCCATGACTGCTGCGAGGGTGTGTCTTCAAGGAGCCCGTTTCTTTCCCTCCTTTTGTTTCTGCACACCCTGTAGCATCCCCCTCACGGTGTGTACATGGCGGCATCACCTTGATGCCCACGAGGCCTTTCCCTGCCTGGCTGCCCTGTGTCCCTGGAGGTCTGCTCGTGTGGCCTGGTGCCACCATGCAGGAGCTTCCCGCGTCTCCCCTTCAGGTCCTCCTGTTCAAGTTCAAGTCCTCCCCACAGGCAGGAGAGCCAACAACAGGCTTAGCTCCGTCTCCTTCCTACCTGTGATTTCCTCCCTACTCCTTGTTTCTGGGACTCCTACACTTAGAGGGCAAATCGCTAAGGGTGATTATTTTTTTCCTTCACTTGTCACTAAAATAAATATATTTGCAGTTCTTACAGATAAGAGAGCCAGCCACATGCCTTCCTGGGTGTGTCTGGGAGTTGGCTCTTGCTTTCCCAGCGTAGTGGAGGTAGGGGTCTCACCTCAAGTGGCACCGAGCACTGTGTCACTACAGACGGGACGTCGGGTCTCCACCTAGTTGTTCTAGGGTGTGCCGCCATCCACACTGAGCTCTGCGACAGTTTCGAGATTTTAAAAATGAAGCTATTCTTGACTTCTCTTAGTAGGAAGAGCACTCTCTCACATGGGATCACAGCAGGGAAGAGGTGGGGAGAGTGGGATGTATTTTTATGCTTGGGTGACTCAAATGGGATTTCACCAGACGTCTCACCACCCTTCCCCCCCAAGCATCCCCTCAGCTGAAGAGTGTAAGAAATCCATCCCAAAGGGTAATTCGTTTTGAAAAATTGTAAGTGCCTAAAAATAGGAGCTTAACATGAATGTGTATGCTCAACCATATTTCTGCACAGACTGCTGGTACCATACTACTCAACTAGAGGATTCTGTGACTCTTTGCTATTATAATAGTTAGATCTCGTTGATGAAAATGATATAATAAGGGCTGTGAAGTATATATTTCTTCAAATATGGAAGGATTCTCTCTGGGAGGTTGTATTCCGTGTTTCATTACATTTGCCCGGAGAGTCTTGGATTCATGGCGAGTATACGCTGTCAGAAAAACCTGCCAAATCCTCAGCACTGGTGCCTTCCTTTTGGCTGTACTGGGCACCACCACACCGGCTGTATCCAGTTCCTCCTCTTCGGAACTTGACGACTCTCTGTGGGAAGAGTAGGTGCTGAAGAGAAGGGTAATATCCCTTCCAGAAATTGCAATGGAAGTTGTCTTGGGAAACAAATACCACAGTTTGCTTCCCTGGCCCAGAATGTGCAGCCTCCCGTTTGCACTGTCCTTCCCCATGGGCTGCTTGGGGTGCTCGGCCAGACCCTCTGTTTTTTCTCCACTGAAACTCATCTGGCCCAAAATGTCTTCCTCCTCCGTGATTTCCCTGCTGGTATGTTCTCTTGCTTCCCAGTATCTTTCTGCCTTCCCCATCTTATCCCATTTCCTCCTCTCTCCCTCCTACCTCCACATTTGGGCATTGATCCAGGACCAGATTACCCAGTTTTATTCTCCTTGGCCATATCGAGTAATAAAGCAATAGAGTGATTCCAAACGTCATTCTCAAATAGAGAAAACAACGAAGGCTGAAGAGTCATTTTAGCACCAATGGAGAGTTACCACCAGAGCTCTCCTACTAAGATAGCAACTAAGAACTTTTTTTTTTTAAGATTTTATTTATTTATTTGACAGAGAGAGAGATCACAAGTAGGCAGAGAGGCAGGCAGAGAGAGGGGGAAGCAGGCTCCCTGCTGAGCAGAGAGCCCGATGCGGGGCCCAATCCCAGGACCCTGAGATCATGACCTGAGCTGAAGGCAGAGGCTCTAACCCACTGAGCCACCCAGGTGCCCCGCAACTGGGAACTTTTCTCAACATTTATTGTTGGTAGGTCTAAAACTGTGCCCTGGCTTCTGATTTTTTCCTGTGGATTCCTATTTGACTCAGAATTTACAGGCTCTAACTATATACAACTACTTCCACCTCTCCAAACTAGGCCTGTGTTGGCAGATGTCATGAACACGAATCCCAAGTAGAGGAGTTCAGAAGGCTTGGAGTCACCGGGTTATGAGTGTATTCGTAACCCCAGGGTCAAAGGAGATCTCTCCTCTCCATCTTTCAGTCTGTCTCTGTTGTCTAGATACACTGGACAGATACACCTTCAGCAGGCTCAAAAGTTGCTTCGAGAAAGTCATAAGGCCAGTTTTAGCTTCCTGTTCACTAGTGATAGATGTCCTCTTGTCTAAAACACTGTATATTCCGTTTCTTTCCCATCCAAAACCAGATCTCCAAATTTGCTTCGCTCTATGTTTACAACTGTATTACCTCTCGATCTCATTTGAAGACGCCAGGTGCACTTTTGTCTCCCCCCACCCCCATTAGACTGTGAGCTCTCTGAAGGCAAAGATCATATCTTATTCAGAGCCTATCATCGTGAATGGCAGGTAATGAATGCTTAACACTATCAGTTGCTGGAGTAACAGAATGGATGAAAGAATGACTGAACCAGCCAACCCTCATATTTTCCATTCTTAGACCAATTTTAGTGAACATGTGAAGGAACAGGATAGAGCAAATAGAAATCACTCAAAGGTTGGGGGGTGGGCAAAATAAATTAACTTGTGTTGGCATAAGTTCAATGTATTATACATAGGTATACACGTATTTTAAGTAAAAGAAATGCCAGGGCGATGTATTGTGTTGCATGCTCAGGATTAACATTTTTTAAGTTGTTTAGTTAAACAGTTACTTTACCAAGTCAGGAGAGAGTAGATGCCGTGCTTTTCCTTAGTCGTACTTAAGCTGTTGATAATAATGTGTTTCTTCACCTTGAAGCCTTATTGAGATATTTCAAATAAAAATAATTTGGTGTGTTAAGTGGCTTGACCGCACTCACACAGCGATGTGGCCTTTGGGGATTCAGGTTTAGCTTTGGGCCCTGGACACCTGTGCGTGCCACGGCTCGCAGGTCTTTCGAAGGGCCAGAGAATGCCTCTGCAGATAGTACAGTTCTTTTAAACAAGGGCCACTTCTGTGAGCTGCCATTCTATGTTGTTCCTACTGCGGGGACGCAGGAGGTGATGTTTCTAGTGAGGATGCTTGTGTAAACGGCGGCTGTCTCAGGTGCTGCTAAAGCAAAGAGCTGCATTGTTAACCCACCAGTCTGTTTTTATTACGGCATTATTACTTGGCATTTATTAAGCAATAACAATATTCCAAGCATCGTTAAGAAGGAAAGAGAGAAAGGGAAGGATAGCTTATACTCCTCTAAATTAAGGCTCGCACAATGCAATATGTTAGCTCAAGCTCATCTTCTAATGAGAAGATTCTATGAGTTCGAGAAAGCAACATCTCATGAGTCCTGGGTTGCCCCAAAGAAGGTATGATCGGAAGTTGATTTGGGGTCCTTCCAGGTTGAGTTAATGTTGGCATCTTTTATGTTAGGTGTCCCTCAACTCTGTATAATTGTTGCCTCTTATTCTAGATATCTTTTATGTAAGTAAGAATTATTTTATCTCTCTTTTTAGAGAATATGCCTTGCTGCACATAGCCCAAAGGTGTCACGGGTACCATGATGTGGTAGAAAATTGAAATTAGCCAACTGATTGTTCTTCTTTGCCTCATACCTGATGCCTGACTTCACAAATCTTTTCAACCAAATGACTGTTTCTTGTCCAAGATGTTATTACTTGGAGAAATTTTCTGGAAAAGTTTTTTTTAACTAATATTAAGTGGCCATTAGTCTTTCTAGGTTACCAGATTTTAAGAAAATATTTATTAAACAAAAAATGGTTTGGGCCCTTATTCTTTGGAGATGCAGCAGAAGATGGCCCCATTCTTCTAAATCCAGACCCTTGTGGGGTGAGTCCACGTGTAGGACCTCACTCAGGGCCTGGTGAAGTCGGCAGGATGTCCTGTGGTTCTCTCGGAAGGGTGAAGTAAGAGCAGCCGGCTTAGGAAGACAAAGCAGACATCCGGGGCCCCGTAATGTCAGAGTGTATCGTTGTCCGCGGAACCCCGTGAGAAGACAGCGCAGCCAGCCCCTACCAGCTTTCACATGGTCACCTGTTAAGTTCCCACTCTCCTCCTACCTTTGCCCTAGTGTCCCTGCCATTTCCAAGCACTCAGCATTACTGAATAAGGAAGGAAAACACTTTGCAAATTGGAAAGCTTTGTACTCACCTTATATTCTGGTGTGTTTGTGTTCATCTGCTTGGAGTGTGTGAGGCCTGTTGGTCTAAGAACAGTGAATCTGTGTATGTAGAACACTGTATTATTCGTTTTATCTTGGATGGGTGACCAGAGGACTATCTGTGTATTTTTCCTGGTATCATGCCCTTTACTTGAGATGCTAATACCTGGAGTAAGACTGGCAATGTTTTCCCCTCTGTCCTTGCAGATAGGTCACCTTCCTCCATGGATCCAGATTCCTGAGTTGTGATACTGACCTCTTTGTCCAAAGTCAATCATAGATTAAATTAAAAATTAAATATTAAAATATTTTCAGATAGATATTGCTCTTTCAGGCCTTCGGTGTAGAGGATAGAAGTCTATGAACTCTGTTGTATCTCTAGCCACAGCTGAGTTTTTCTTTACGAACACCTAGTTGAATCCGCTGGTTGAATGGTATGGCAGCACTCATTATGGGTAACGATCCGCTCTCCAGCTTGATGGGTTCATTGAACTGAGTGCTGGACCAGGTGTCATCAAGGTCAGCGGTCCCTCCTTTGACTACGGGGGAGTCCTCTTGGCTTTTTTTGTGTTGAGATGATAGACAACATAATAGCTCACATTCAAAATACATGTAAAAGAAGTCCTCTGCTTTTATTTCACTTTATTTTCTCAGATTTTATAGCAATATGGAGACAAGTTGAAACTAAGAAGGCAAGCAGCTTTTGGAGATGTTTGGCCTCCAAACATATAAATTGTGGAAATGTACATCTCCAAACAGATGTATTTGTGGGAATTGGATTACAGCGCAGGTAGAAGCGTCAGTTCTAAGGGTGGTTAGCAGTTATTAGGAAAGCCAGAAAAGCTTGAGGTTCAGTTGTCTTTCAGATTTTGCATTGTTAAAAAGAGGCTGTTTACATTTTACTCTGGAAACTATTATTAGGATATTGTAATTTAAGGTAAAGTGAAAAATGAAAAAAGTTGAATAGATAATACATTTGAGTTAAATTTCTTCCTTGATGTTGCATTTTATAATAGCTTTATTATAAATGATAAGTGCGTGGATTATTACATAGGTTTAACTATTGGCAGTGGGCTTGAGAGCTTTAGTTTTGTGTCATTAGAAGCAGAAATCCCGACTCCTGAGCTTAACATCTAATGAAATGTTTAATACGGAATAAAATTAGAGTTTTTGCATTGTGCCATAGGAATTGGGGCTAAAGATTGGACTCCATGGCTGTGTTGTGTGCCTGCTTTTAATGTGATAGATACCATCTTATGAGATCACCAGATCCCACAAAGGATGCATTGTCACAACCTGTTAAAAGAATCAGAATTCTTTTAGTACCAGCCATTCTCATATCTACCCATCTACCCATCTATTCCTTCCCTGCCTCCCTCCCTGCCTCCTCTCTCCCTCTCTCCCCCACTTCCCCTGTCCCTCCATCACTTCCTTTCCTCACCCCCACCTCCCCACACCACTCTATACGTACTGGTCCAGATACAGGGAAAGGATCCTTTTTTGTGCACCTGTGCTCCTCATGAATGATTTCTGTGTTCCCGAGAGCGTTAAGAATTCGTTTCTGCTGATTGTCATTACGTGACTTCTTTAGCCTTCTGGTGGAGACTGGTATGAGGAGAGCTATCTCCATATTTTTTTTTTCCTTCTCTGAAGATACCTTATTATCCTTGCCATTTATATTAGAAGAACTAAAAAGATGGGTAAGTAGTTTCCTCGAAATATAAAGCTCAGACCCACATCAAAGAAGTTTCTCAGACATGAAAGCTGGGGAAGCAGCAGTGAAACCTGCAGAGAGCTCAAAACAGATGGCTGAGTGTCAGGGTGTCACCAAGCCTGGAGAGGAGAGCTGAACGCTGCTTATCTCCGCTTCAGTTTTACCAAAATGTTTTTATTTGCCTTTGACCCTTAATTCAACTTATAAGAAATTATCCCCAGGAAAGAATCAGAGACAACAGTAACAATTTATATCCATCACCGTGTTATTTTAAGCACTGAAAAATTAGAAACAGCCCAAATGTATTTCTGTATTCTTTTCTGTTTTTTTTTTCCCCTAGAGTTTCTACAGTGGCCCTGTCAGTGTAATGAGCAAAATACTTGGATCTATTTTCTTTGCTGCCTTTTAAGTGAATATTTAGCAATGAACATTAGCAAAGATGGTTTCACTAGCTATAGAATGCCTTACCAGGAATGATTTTAGTCTCTGTTCAAATCTTTGGCTTTCCACTTCTCTCGCTGAATACAGTCATCAACCCCCTTGGTCCTCAGCGCCACTGTGGGGTAGGAAAGGCAAAGGCAGCTGCTGGTGCTTGTGGGAGTGAGGGAGGAGGAAGGGAACAGAGTGTAGAGTCCAGAAAGGAAAAGGAAAGTGAAGAGGGGCATAGGGATACATGGTGGGACACATCAGAATCCCCAATCATTTCAAGTGACCACAAAACTGGGTTTTCTCTTGTTTGTGATCAATATATATTTTCAAGTATCGACTTTATTCCACAAATTCCTTTTTGCCAACTATGTTTTTGGATTACTATTTATCTCTTCTCTACTACTGTTTCAAGTTCTCCAGATTCGTATTTCGTCTTTGTCTTAACATTTCTCATTCACCATTGCCTTTTTAAATCTTATTTTCCTACAAAGAAGTTAAATTGTTTAAATGTCTCTCACAGCTAAGATTTAATTTTCCTTCTTAGGTATCTTGAAATGCTGTCCTTTTGTTATTTTTGTCTACTAGTGGCTTTTTCCATCATCAGGAAGGGAATCAGTCAATAGGAATCAATTGCTGACTCGGTGGCTATATGGAGGGCTTACCATAATGCATATTGGAAATGCCTTTAAGCCTTTTCCTGAATGGAAGGTGCCATGGCTTGTGTTTTATGGCCTTCTAATGGTGGACGGTAATCTCATTGAGCATTTTCCCAGAGTGAAAACAGTGCATTAGAGCAGCATAACAAGCATTGCCGATCAATACGGAAGCAGAGCTTTGCCCCTACAGATTAATCCAAGAAGAATGTACCAGGGTCTACTCCAGCAACTGGGAGACAATTATGCTGATTTCCACCCCTGTTTCTCCCCCTTTCTACTATCTAATCGTCAATACACGTTGAAATGTATACAAAAAGGATTTCAGCAGATTGTGTGTGTGTGTGTATCAAGGACCAGACTACCAGACAGGAAGTCAAGGACCCTGGAAGTGAGCAATATTGATTTGTGGTGATAAAAGTATATTTTGACACATTTCAGATCATAAATAACTCATGGACATTAACTTACATTGACTAACAGCTCAACTCGGTAAATGTTTATATACAACTTAAATTACCTCTTTCTAAGGAGTGCATAGTATTGGATGAATTATTCCATTGCAAGTATTTTTTTTAAAGAAAAAAAAAACACCCTCTTCTTTATGATGTGTAGCATGTGGAAGCTCAATTCTTTACGATCTTTTCTTGTATGTTAATGGGGAAGAGTTCTTGTCTTCTTTCCCCATCCTCCTTACCTTGCTTTTAAATCTAAGATATGGTAGAAGAATTGTGGTCCTCAGCACTAGGATAGAATATAACCCTGTTTTCCCATGAACTATCCTAGGTGTTAGTCATGTATTTTCTGGGTTCAGCTGACCTAATGCTTAATTATATTTTATTCAATATTTATCCATATGTGTGTCTTGCTACAATCAGTCAGTTTATGGTGTCTGTGCTTCTGCTTTCCGAAGCACAGCTGACTCCTTTTAGATGCTGATGTCCATGGTAGGGGATTAGGGAAATCCATGTCTAAAAAGAATTTATAGACATATGAACTTTGAAATCTTAACAGAAAATGGAAACTCCAGGTATTTGGATATAAATTCTGTATTTAGGTATTTAGCAGAATAGTAAGGTAATGAATGAAAAAGTAAAAGCAATCTTATGTAAAATTTATGGGATTATTATTTTTTTTTCTCCCGTATGTCTACTTTCCTTCGAAGGTAGTAAGAAGTAAATTCCCTCAGGGACCAGTGGCTTTAATTTCAGTTTTCTGTACTAGCAAAATATATATTAGTTTAGTGTGTTGGATAAAAGTAATGAGACAAATCATCACCCAGGGGTTTTCCTTATTGATGAGAAATATTCCCCCTGTATTCTCTAGGGGCTTCTTTAAGAACCCATTTAATATAAAATAATGGTATTTCAAGATTACTATAGAAATAAAAAATTTAAATTACAAAAAAAGAACTGATACGAAAGACTGGGAGCCTTTTGTACTAAACAAAACTAATTTGAAAAAAATATGAATTCCTAGATCAAAAGTGGTAGTATTATGTATTTTTTCCATGTATGTTTAGTCTTGATAATTCAAGTTCCTCCACCATCTTAACAAAAATATTTCCTTTTCATTGGTATAATTCATTTGGTTGATTTTGTTATATTTCAAGGGTATATTTTAAGATTTTTGGAGACATTTATATTTGGTACTGCATATTCACAAAAGCAAATCTAACTAAAATCTGACATTTGTAAGTATAATTAGTAAAATTTTAGCCCAGAAAATTTAAAAATGTTTTTTCCTCCACCCATTTATATTCTCAGTAGTTTACTACATGACTTCTATAAGAGGTATCCGTATCAATAGCTGAGGTCACAAAGAAAAGAAGACAGTCCTTACTTCTGGGGATTTGCCTCCTAGTAGATATAGGCTAGTAAATTATACTAGGCTAGGTATGTAGTCAGTGTTAAGTGGAAGGTGAAAAAAGTGGTAGAAGAAGCTAATACAGGATCAGTGGGGTCACCAAAAAGGGAGTAGTAGACCACCATCAATGGAGAGCTAGTGAAGCTGTCTAGAGAAAGTTACACTTCAATACTTAGCTCAAGTATTGAAAGACGAGTAGTTATTTTCTGGATATATAGGAATGGGTGGGAGTTTGGGTGCAGAGCATGTCCAAGATTAAAAGCAGCATGAGCAAAGACCTGAAGGGACATGTATGGATCAAACCCTGAAAGTGGTTTGGTCAGGCTGCAGCCATGTGGGAATTGAAGGCTACAGAGTAGGTGGTACCTGATCCAGAAGGACTTGCCTGTTGACCTTGTGTTTTATTTAGAAAGCAGTAGGGAGAGATATGGTCTCGGAGACACATAATACACATATGTGTTAGAAAGAACCTTCTGGAAGGCAGGAGTAGGGGGCACAAGCTAAGAGACAGATTAGTTTAGAAGGCATTGCCTGATTCCAGGATACAAGTGATTATTAATTAATGTCATGATAGTGAATATAAAGAGAACCAGACTGTATTATCTCGAACTTTGCGACCGACTGGATATGGGCATGGAAGAGAGAAGTTAGGGCTCTGAGGTTTCTGATTTGGCTGACTGGGCTGAAGGGTATTGGCACCAATCCCCTGGTTGAGGTTCAGGTTTGGTTAGGAATGTTACAGTGTCCAGAGAGGTTCATGGTGGTATCGATTATAGGAACTACTTTCACAGAAATCATTTTTAGAAACTTTTTTTCTATACTTGTAACATTTATATCTTATTTAATGTTTTATATACTCTTGAGCCTTGATCTTCATTCTGATCGAAGACCATTTGTCTCACTGGTTCCTGTTCTTGTTTTCAGGCGGTATGAGTTTCATCCTGTCTGTGCTGATCTGCAGGCCAAAATTCTCCAGTGCTACCGCCAAAACACCCAGCAGACTCTCAGCTGCTCCGCGCTGGCCGACCAGTACAAGCGCTGTGTCAATCAGGCCAAACAGGTGGGTGTGCCGGCCAGGTTACCTGGGGCACCAGAGGAAAGCGGGCCCAGCATCATGGGGCAGTGATAAGGACCGAATAGGCTAATGTGTATAGAAGAGCTTTCCAAACCAAACTAGTCATCATCATCAAGAATTGCTGTAACAAGTCCATTAGTTAGTAAAAGACTTCCATCCCATTGGTTGTAGGAAGAGCCCATATTCTCCTTGTGTTTAGCTCATTCACGTGCAGGAAAGAAGAAGATTCCTATTAACACAATATTTTTCCAGCTGCCTTGAACCTTTGTCCTTTATGATAACGGTGTCCTCGAGGTCATTGTCCCTTATTTCTGGGCCAATGCTCAAAGGCAGCAAAGAGGAAGGATACAAGTTAAGGGGCCAGCAGCTTTGGGTCTATAAGCAACAAGTAGTCATGCAGAGAGCCTGGCTTAGGAACACAAAAGACAAACAAAACACTAAAACAAAAAGCCAACTTTTGAGCACCTATCTTCTACTAGTTGGGAGAGCCCGCCGGATTGGGCAGGGAAAGAGAGGCCAGAGATGGGATTTAGGCAACACTTTCCATCGCTTTAATGTACCTCAGCCATACTCTTCTCTTGACTCCCCCCCAGCATTCCAGAATAATTCCGTGTTCACAGGACATGTGTTTTCTGTAATTCATGGCTTTAGAAAGCTAATGTTAATCTCTGAAGCAAATTACCGATTCTGGCAGGTCACATAATTGCCTATCATTTGACTGATTTAGCAGTTGGATGTAGGTTGTTGTGACAGACAGAAATTGTTAGAAACCGTGATTCTTTCTGTTCGCTAACTCCCTAGAGTTGACCCTCTGACCCAACTAAATCTAGTGGTGGAGTTACACAGCATGCCTTTCTGCAGTCTAATTTGCTGTAGTTACGATAAAACCACTTAGTGTAAATTTCTAACACTCTAAGTTTCTGATATCTGTGGGAGGGTTGATATTGTCTGGGTAGCTGGAAAGTAACATCAACACTAGTAGAAAAAAATATAATCAAAGATTTATTAAAAGCCTGTGTTTTCTTTCAAAGCCTAGTGGCTTGAGGCTTTCTTTGGCTTGTAGCTCCAACTGTGTGACTCCTAGTAGCATGCCAGTGATTCTTTTCTTTCACGGTCTTTGGTAGAAGTAATGTTGCTAATGTTAAGTTAGGCATTTTATTTGTCAAAGACAGCTTCTTCTATGCTCTTAACAAGCGCAAACTTTTAATAGTGATACTAACTGAAGCACCTGGGACCTGCAAGTTGACTTAGGGATTTTTCTAACTTGATATCAGTGCCACGTCGAGGTGGGGGTAGTAGTTGGTGCAAAGAACGGCTGTGACAAAGTGTATGTTTCTTTGCTGGCGTCTGACTAACATGCCTATTTGCACAGTGTGATTTGTAACATTACCGAAGTGGCAACTGCAAGGGTGTATGGAGTTTCTACTCCACCCTGCCTTTCTGGGTTGTGTTGAATTGTTTGTACCTTGCCTCATAGGATCAATGGTCTATATTTATAGAATAAAACAAAGTTACTTTGTGCCAACATCCAATATGCCACATGGTGCAGTAGGGAGTTCAAACTGGGCAGATCTGGGTTTGTATTGAAGCTTTGGCTTTTACTAACTCTGTGACCTTGGGCATTGATTTTTCTCGTCTGTAAATTGGGGTGATGTTATCTCCAGTGTTGTGGGGATTACATTTATATAAAGTATTCCATAAATCTTACTTTTTCCTTCTTTCTTCAGTTGTGTTATTTCATGTCGAAACCAGTAAACAGATCATCTCAAAGCACCAAATTATTCCTAGTGATTCCAATAGAGACCCCCCCTCCCCAACTCTGCAACATAATTTAGTATCCTTTCCGGCAAGTATGTTTTGAAGTGTCTGTTGTTTTCACAACTCTTATATTCAAATATTAGGGAGCCTATAACACCAGGTAAAAATACAAAGATAGCTGTCCACAAAGTATTTTTATCCTAGGATGGGCAACATTGTGATGGGCAAGAAAACAAGCAATAATACCTTGTATTTCTATAGTACTTTAGATTTCCAGGTGATTTCACATCCATTCTCTGGCTTGTTTTTATGACAACCTGAGATGTAAATAGAGATGGTTTTATTCTCACAGTTTTACAGTCGAGAGACTTGAAACCCAGGGAAGTCGTGACTGTAAATGTAACAACTAAACCAAGGTATACCTTTCCATAAAACAAAAACAATTAAAAATGGCATTTGGTTTTTGAGTTGGGTGTGAGAAGGGACAGCCATTATCCACTAATAACAGAAATAAGGCAGTGAGGGGTACCTGGGTGGCTCAGTGGGTTAAAGCCTCTGCCCTCAGCTCAGGTCATGATCTCAGGGTCCTGGGATCAAGCCCCACATTGGGCTCCCTGCTTAGCAGGAAGCCTGCTTCCCCCTCTCTCTCTGCCTGCCTCTCTGCCTACTTGTGATCTCTCTGTGTCAAATAAATAAAATCTTAAAAAAAAAAAAAGAAAGGCAGTGAGAGAAAATGTCAACGATGTCGATGAAGTGAAGAGAAAAACATGAATATCAAATGAAGTCGTACTGGAGACCGGAAGTAACAAATACGGAGGTGGAATTATAAAGACCACGGACAAAGGTGCAGCTCAGCCAAAAGGCGCCCTTTTTTAAGACCATACCAAAATGGCCACAGGGGCTTGATACCAGCCTTTCCTGAGCACTTTTCCTCTCATACCAGGTTTCCCTTTTTCTCAGTGTGAAGTTTGTCTAACCTTGTGAGCCCCGATTCCGCCCATTGCTAGAAGGGGCTTCTGCAATATAGTGATCCTGACGGGTCGGCTCCCCTTCTGTGACCCCTTGTTAAATCCAAAGAACCACCTAGACATGCTGATGTGGAAAATGGTCAACATGACACAACCCGTTAGGTCGTATTGTCCATTTCGGGAGCAGAGCAAGAGTTTTCCCCTTGGAATAATTCCACGAACCAACTCCGCTCCACGTTTACGTGACTCATAAGATTGGGCTTTTACTGGTTCCCCTGAGGCACTGTTCTATAGACTAATAGATTTTACTGATTGGAAAATTTCCGGATATTCCTTAGCCCTGTTTTTCCTGTCTTCATCCATTTACCCACATCAGTCTTTCTTCAGCTATTCTTAAATAATTCCTCATGGGTTGATAGGAGACATTTAGACTGTTACTTCCAGTATATTAAGTTATGTGTTCTTCATTAGGGTAAAGAGATAATAAATTGCTGTAATTATTGTTTCTAAGACTTAAAAGCTACTGGCTAGCTGTATGAGGTACGGCTTTTAAAAATGTAGGAAGACATCGATTGATAGTCTATGGCTTTTATTTCTCATATCTGCTTAGCTTCATAACTTTCTATAAACTCCCCAAGATTGAATTACATGTTCTTACCATGATAACCTGATTCCTGTTTAGTCTTGGTTCACCTACCTTACAGGGGACTACAGAAGGTGGGAAAGAAATGGGAAGTGAGGGATATCTGCTGCTAGTGGACCAAAAAGGTACCCAAGTTTTCTTTATCAAAAGGTGGGGAGAGGATCTTCATTGCTCGGTTCCCTGGACACCCCGCTGCCCTGATACCTTCTTGCAATATCTGGCCGCTTGGGGTTGGGGGGGGTCCTGCATGCTTAGCGGGCAGTTCGAAGCATTCCAACTCTTTCCCCAACTCTGCTGCTAACAGGATGGTACAGAAGCTGGCTGGACTCTAGGCAAACATTCTGTGTTCCCTGGAAGGTGGAGTTTATGGGAAATACTGTAGGTAACATTCCAGTCTAGTCTGGGCTTCCATTTCTTCTCTGCTAAATTATGGCTTTGAACTAGGTGCTCCATGAGGGCCTTCCGGCTCGGATGCTGTGGGACTAATTCTACTTCCATAGAATTACTACTTCCATAGAAATACTACTCCCACTCTACTTCCCGGAGAACGGGAGTTTGCGTGCACAGGAACACACCTCTAGGAGCACATTTCAGTCAAGGGACGTGTCTATTTGGTACAGGCAGCTCCCCTGCTTTGGGGACTTCCAGCACTTCTGCCTCTGCCTCTTAGATTTTTCTGTCGGCCTTAAACTTGTACTTCTGATTTTCCCACATGTCGCTTGGCCTCCCACAGCTATATGCTCTTTCCTTGAAGCTGATGCTTTTGACAGCCCCAGGGAAGCCAAGTGGCAGAATGAACTAGGAGGGGGTAAAAACAGTTTCTCCAAAGGCAGTGTACTGAAAAACAGCTGTCTCAGCACTGCCTGGCAGAACGTAGCCTGCCAGCTAATACACTCCATCAGAAAATGTAGGCTGCCTACCTCTAGCCAGCCTTGGACTCCCTGTTCGGCAGTGGCTTTCACCTATCCACGTGGATCGTGGAGGGTAAGGGACGGTGGAGACAGAGCAGGAAGCCGGGTCAGAAGAGCCAAGGAAAGCCTGGGACTGAAAGCAAGGGCCACACCGTGGAGATGCCAAAGGACAGAAGTCAGGGTGGAGCCTGGAGTCAGATGATGGAGGCCAGACAAGAGAAGATAAACCATCACAGAAGTTTAAATCAACAAGTGGGCAGTGGGTTAGTAGCCAAGTAAGCAGATCAATTGAAGGAAGGATGGAAATGAGGACATCTTGTAAGCGAGGCAGTACCTACCCATGCTTCCTGCTGGTATCATTGGAGAGATCAGAAAGGCACCCGGCGGTAGTGGAGAGCGTGGGGTCCAGACCCCGGTAAATGAGGCTAGATCTTAACACAAAGTTACTTCAGCCCAATGCGAGTGCACCCAGTTCTTCTTTCCAAAATGGAAATGACACTCCTAATCCTCAGGTAACTCCCAATATAGAAAACCTGAATTAAGACCAGGGTATATGGAGGGACATCCCGTGGCAGGAAGCATCAGCCTTCTTAAGGACGTTGCATTTTATCTCCCCTGTGACCTGGGTTTGTGTTAGACCAGGGCTCAAATACCTCCCTGTTGTCTGAGTGCGACGAAGGTCTAAAACAAGCGGCCTCTGTCGCTTTAGAAATCAGCCTTCTTGAAAGAAAAACCCAGAGCCAGAGCAAGCTGTGTTTTATCATTGTTTTCAGACGAATTATAAATTACATCCAAATGATGGAGTAGAGCCATACGCTATAGGGCTAGACAGACCTCAGAAGTCATGGGACCTAATCCCATCTTCTCACCTGGAAAATTTGCTCTCACAGAGGGTCAGTGGTCTGCTTATGGGACAGAATCCAGACCAGGTCAGCCTATTCCTAATGCTGAACCCAGCGTGCTGTTTTTCTGTAATATCGGGTCTCCAGCTTGGGTGAAACATCAGAATCTGCCGAGGAGCATACATGAAATGCACACATCTGGCCCCATCCCTGGAGATTTTGGTTCAGAGGGTCTGAGTTTGGACCTGGACATCTGTACTTTCACCAAATTCCCCAAGTAACTGTGCACAAGAGTGTGACAGACATACTCTAGAGCCCATTGGCCTAACCTGGATTTGAGGTCTTCGATCTTTCAGAGGCCCTGCTAAGTCTCTTTCGGGAGTTGGGGACCTGCCACTACCTGTCACTGCTTCTCGGGCCTGAGCCATCTGGCAGAGGTCTCATCAGGCCGACCCTGGGAACTTGTTCCTAGTTCAGCCTCAGGAACAAATTGAAAGAGGTCTTGGACAGAGGGCGGGAGCCCCTTAAAAAGAGGTTATTTTTCTCCCCCTCCCTTTGCCTCCTTTGAAACTAGGTCCCGTGAGTGAGGGGCCATGCCCGGTTTTCATGGGCTGGAGGGAGGCAGGAGGCACTGAGCCAAGGTAACACGGCCCCTGGCCAGACTAACCCTCCTGTGGCTCTGCTGCTCCATCACCCTGCTCCCCTCCCCTGACCCACCCACCCCAGGGGCCCCTCTCCTTATCCGTTTGCTTCCGATGTCCACAGACGCCCACCTGCAGGGAGCACAGAGATAAATCAAGAAGGTTAATATTCTGAGAAGACCTATGGGAGCGTGTTCTTACTGTGTTCAGAGGCTTCTTTATCATCATCACCTAATGACATATATTAATGGCCCAGCTGGGCTGTTCCTTCTCAAGATGGCACGTGGGTGTTCGCAGTAGATCTCCCGTCCTTGGGTGGGGTGGCCCTTTGGACTTGGAGTCACAGCAAAGCAAACCGACTCCCAAACTTTACATGTGTTATCAGTCTCTACTACCACAGGGACCCCTTCTCAAAATCGCTTTCTGGGAGTAGCAGTCGCTCTATGACATTTTCTCTTTTTTTTTTAATTTGGGTTAATACAAGAAATATTACGGTAGTAATAGACTCCTTTTTCTTAATAGGCATTTCTTTTCTAGTGCTTATCCTTCAAGAGTTAGAGCTGCAGTATGTTCGTGTTTTGTCTGTTATTGCAGCAAGTTGTGTAAACAGTTAATTACTTGTAACTTAATTTGAATATTTCACCAAGCATTCATCAGAGAAGGTATGACACCAGGTCCAGGCGTAAAGCAGGGTGAATAAAGAACAGCCCTGGCTGACCGGGGAGAGCCGAGTGAGAACACAGGAAGTTAGCTGATGAGATTTCCAGGTGGTCCGGGTAGTGCTTGGTGCACAGGCCAGGCTCTCTTTGTGCTCCTCCTAAATTGAATTTATTGGTTACTTTTGCTTCTGTCTCACCGTCTCCTCATTGTGTCTTCACCACTCCCTTGTCTTTTACTCTCCCCGCTTTTCATGTCCCTCCTTGGGGAAAAGCTCAGGTATACCCAGACATATTCCTATTTTAGTTCTCCCCCATAAATCCTCCTGCTTCTGTACTCAACTTTACTGGGGCTTCTGAAATCTTGGCGAGATGCTGGGTGATTTCAGGGACAAGCACTCAGAATACTATCTTTATATATATATATATATATTAAAGATTACCAATTATATATATATTGGTCTTCATGATGATTGTTTAGCAGTCCAGGGTTGCCATAATTCCTCTTAAAGACATCGAGACATCCAGTACCTGACCTATGGCTTTGATAGTCAATCCCTTCAAGAAAGCCGTAATTCAAAAATCAGTTGATGAGATTACTGTGTAACAAAAATATTTGAGGAAAACAGTGAAGATCATTTTAATAAATGGAAATGGCAGGCAATCTGCGGTCTCCAGAGGCCCTGCTCTGACGGCGTGAGCCGCCAATTGTTCCTTCCTTGGTGGCCAGAATCAGACAGAGACTCAGGGAAAGAGCAGTACGGATGCCTGAACTATTCTCTCCTTTTGGTAATTTACCCAGCTCTTCATAAAAGGGGTTTCTGCAGGCCCCTATACATGAATGATGAGCAAATGCAAGGAATTTCTTTCTCCACATTAAGATTAAGTGTTAGCAGTTCCTTAAATGAAGGAAGCAATTTTTTATAACTTGCAAATCTTCTCCCTGATTCTTCGGGGAATTTCCTATGTTAATTTATGCGGTGTTAAATTTATTCAGTGTTGAAATTCAGCCCAAAAGCAGCTACTTACAGAACCGATACAGAGACTATAAGAGAATCATCTATAAGGTGACACTAAAGGACACAGACCTTTCCACGCCACAGGATCCCTCCAGCTAGAGGTCACTGGGCCTGGGTGTTAAGCAGGTTTTATTGCATAGTTAGAATAGTAAGAACAGAGTGTTTTGCCAATCTTTTTTTTTTTTTTTTTTTTAAGTTCAACTTGAGGTTGTATTTATTAATGTCTTTGAAGTAGGGAGGTTTTGTATCACCTCTGCCACCCTTCGGTGGCCACGGAGTGCAGTTGACAACAAGGGTATAGACTGGTTGGCTCTGGAGCCTTCCCTTGTTCCTGTGTCTTCAAGGAGCCACCCGTGCATTTGCTGAACTGTGGTGCCATCTCCGAAAATCAGAATTTTAATACATGTAGCAGGCTGTTCTATGAATGCAGTGATTTCTCTGTGTTTTGTATTTGCTCAAAAGTGTTCTGTTAGTCTTTTCGTTAGACTGGTATGCTGGTCTTCAGACTAGCCAGGGCCTAGCTTGCCTCTCTCAAAGATTAAAGAGAGTCTGTTACTCTTAACATTATATAATCTGGCTGAGAAATTTGGTTGGGGTTACAGAAAGAAGAATAGTAAAAAGATTCCCTGGACTCTCAAAAAACACTTTATTGCTTTAATTATATTGTGGTCACTACAGATTATTTTGCACCAGTTGAAAAGAGTTACACATTGTCATGTAGCTGTCATAACCACAGGACCTAAACTATAAAATGAGGCACAGCCCTGTAATCTTGACCAGGCAGATAATAGCTTAAAGTTCCCACTGGTATGTGGAAGAAAGTAGTGAGTGTATAACTCCCAAAATTCAAAATGGTGTCACTCATAAGGTTATGATTTTGTTTAGTAACTGAATGCCTTTAGGTGGGCCAAGTAGATATCTACTTTATACTGACTTCTATTTTGTATTAACATACAATGTTGCAGTGAGATTATCTATATATCTGGAATTCATCATTTCCTGTCCAAATAATTGGACCCATGGTTGTTGTCTCACACAGATCAAGCCACAAGAGGATAAATGAGACACTATGATACTGGGACATTGTCTGGTGTGACTCTCATATTGTAGGTGCTCAATTTTTATTTTTTCCAATAAATACAGAGCGTATGTGGATGATGGTTTTGAGAGTAATCTCACATTATGCTGTTTGTTCTATAAGACAACTCTGTTTAGCAAAGTCTTCTGCTTTATCCGGTTTGTCTTTCCTGTTTTCTCTAGATGCATCTGGCTTCTCTAATTGTCATCTTTTATGACCATTTCTGTATGTGTTCTCTCCAAACCAGTTTGCCTGCTTTTGTATCTGGTCTTTTGTGCCCTATGGACATAGACTCCTTAGCAACCTATGATCATGGATAAATTAGGATAATCTACCTGTCCTGTGCTTTTGTGACCCAACACGCTCTCTTATTTGTCCTTCCCCTCTTTCTGTTCTGTTATTTCAATCATTTTTCTTCACCTTTGGCTTTAAATCTTTATCTCTAAAGACTGTCGACATCTCTTCCCAAGGCTGTAACTTCCTTCTAGGCATTTTCATCTGTGATTCCTTATAAACCCAAAATTTAAGTCCTTTCCTTCATTCCCAGGCTGGCTCCTCCCCCTGACTTTTCCATTTCTCTTGGGGACACCACCATTATTCTCCCTGTCACTGAGGATCACCGCCTCTATTTTTCTAGCCATGTCTTTTATGGCTCTATTTCTCATTCCCACCCTTGATTACTAATCTGCCTCTGCCTTGGTCTTCTTGCCTCCAGACTCTTATCTATTATACCTAGGAGGTTAGGTAACCCTCCTAAATGACATTTTCCTATTTAAAGACATGTGTTGGATTCCCAGGTTTTTTCCAGAGGCCAACAGGTTTTTTTCCAGAAAGCCAATGGGCTTTCACTCTGGGCCTTCTGGACACTCTTTTCCTTGATATGTTCTTAGTGTACACCCTTTCCTCTAGCTAGGTCGATCTTTCTCCTCCGCCCTCCATACATACTGGACTTGCTCCTACCTCTGAATCCTTGCGGCTGCTTCCTGCCTTCACCCCTCCCAGCCCGCTCCTGGGCCTTCTGTCTAGATTCTGAAAGACTCAGAGAGATGGTCTGAAAGGTCCTTTTAGAAGCTTCCTCTAACCACTCCAGTTCTAGAGAGTTTTCTTCCTCTGAAGGAGTTAGAACCACTCCTCTTTTGAACTATTACCTTCTCTGCAAGGATACTCAAGAAACTGGGAAGCAGGTGGGAGGAAAAAAATTACTTTTTCCTCCATATTCTTTTGTTTGTCGTGAATTTTGTACTGGTGTGTATGTATTATTTATTCAGTAGGATTAATTTTAGCATATATTTAGCAAGTATATTTTTTTAAATAGTGAATTATTACATTATATTATGCCTTAGTCTTCCACAGGCTTGTGTTTTGGTTTCCCCAAAGCACTTCCTTCAATGCAGTGATTACCTAGTAGGAGTTAAGAGCTGGGTATATAAGTAGTTAGAAGGCAGAGGGCTGTAAGGAAGAAGGTGTGAACAGATGAACTACAGGCAACCTTGGGCCTGACCTAGCCTCCTCTTACTGCATAATTTCAAAACTAAAGGGGAAAACATCACTTTAGTCTCTTAAAGATTCCTGAGAATGGAGAGAGTATATCCACTGCTCCGATTAGTTATAGAGTTTTAATCTGATAGTTGAGAACTCTTCCTATTTACCCCCCCCGACCCCCAATCACAAAAATAAATGACTAAATAGGATGTAGGGGCCACTTTTGCAATTTCAGAATAGGTATTTATCTTTGTAGCTCCATCCAGCATTACAAGCTCATGAACATCTGTGTTCTGCCTGGAGTGGGCAGAAGTGTCTGGGAGAAATTCTCGCCCTCTCAGAGTCTTGGGGGTTTAACCTTCACTTCACCCCAGTCCCTGTGGTCACCAGAAATACTAACACACATTTCCAAATACCCTTGGTAGTGAGACAGCACACATGTCCACACCCCACTATGATCCGGGCCATGCTCACTCTTGAGTTCAGCTTGGTAATGGTGGCAGGGGCGGGGGTGGGGTCATTTGGAGATTATACATGATTAAGCAATGGTGTTCATTAAAGGTAATAATATTTTGAGACCAAGAAGCATATGCCTTGTTTTATGTGTTTTTGAGTAGATCTTTGAAAAGTAATATAAATACTGCTAAATAGTTATTGCCATTTTGGGGATCCCTCCTTCAGCTGGTAAAACTCATGTTTTCTATTTCTCTTGCAGAGCATGCTTGAGAAGGGAGGATAAAGTCAACTTTTAGAACAAGCAGAACTCCTCAACATTAATTCCAGAGGCGGAACATTTTTTTTTCCTAGTAAGAGAGTAACCCATTTAAGGAGAAGACGATTAAAGAGAAGCACCAAAGAGCAGATTCAGCCGAAGCGTATCCCAGTTTGACCAACTACAGTTTGAAAAGCCAAGGCCTAGATCAGGTATCAGCCAGCAAGGACGCACTGCCGTGTTAGTCAGCCCTGTTCACAATGATTAAAAGAGAAAGGCAGCCCTCTCCACCTTTCTAACTTTCTATTCAACTTTCTCTTCTCACCATGCTCCAGGGTTGGGGGAATCTTCATTCCAGAAGAGCTGGGGTGGGGGGTTGGGATGGGGGGCTAAGGTAATTGGAACGGGGCAGGGAGAGGGCACCAAACCTCCATCTCAGCCCAGCAGTGCTTGGTGCAGTCTTCCAGGCTCTGGTGTGTTGATTTTCTCTTTTTCTTTTCTCCTTTGACTATATAAGAGCTACTTCATTTTAACTTATTATGGTGATCATATAAGTAAGACAAAAAGGAGAGAAAAATGTACCTCTTTTACTGGGATAATGTTTATGATTACAAGTGAAATAAGGCATTTTTTATCAACATAAAGACAACCTTGGCTTATACAACCTCTTCTCGATCATGAATACTGACATCTTTACTGCACTCACTATCAATAATAAATATATTTTCCGAAGAAGACTGGCATTGCAGCCTGGGGCCTCGTGTATTCCTTTTGTTGGGTTAGATGGTTATATATATGGGAATTGAGTTGATTTATATTGTTATTAATTTGCATCTTTGCCGTACCTTTCCTCTAAAAAGCTCCAAAGCACTTTGCAAGCCTCAGATGGGCAAGAGATACTTATAACTTGCCTCTCAGCTAGGTATGATTCAGTAAGATCTTTACAAATTGCATGAATCTTCCTGTCTTTGGGATGACTTAAGTCACCCTGCCTGGGGTAAGAACTAGATTAAATAAGCTTGGTTAGGAATGTCTGACCCTGTAATACTATGAAAATGTTTTAAAAAAGCCGGGGAGGGGAATCAACCTTTGCAGTTTTTCCTCTTTCCAGTTTCATTGAAATTTTTTGATTATAACTTATTTTTGTACCAGAGGATTGGTGCTTCAACCCTCGATTTTGATAAGTTGGAAGTTTGCATTCACACTGAAGCTGAATGGAAAGTTCTTTCTGAGATACAAATGGAGAAGAAAATGACAGTGCCCTGTGGTATCCTCTAAATAGCTTTTGTCATGTAGAAGTTTTATTCCATTTTTATTCTGATACAGAGAGAGAGAGAATTTAGCAAAATGATTAAGAATAGAGCCTCTGGAATAAGGAGTATCTATATTCAGTTTGTGTCTCTGCTTCTTACCAACTTTGGGACTAAAAAGTCACCTAACTATACCAATCCTCTGATTCTTAACCGTCAAAAGACAAAAAATTGAGGAACCTGCCTGTAAGCTTCTGGTGAAGACTTAAAATGTTTTCCACATACATTCAGTTGGGCCCAGTAATTGTTGGTTCGTGTGATCATTCATTAAACTGGTATTTGGAGTTGGGGGCATGGAAAGAATATCCACCCACCCAAGATTACTATAGAAGAATCAGGATGAATTTGTGCTTGGAAGTTTCAACCGACCCTGTATATACAAGTGTGGCATCTTAATTCCTCTCAATTCCTGATTTGGTTCTGATTGAAAGGCATCTTCCTGCACCGTTACGGACATACCTGTAGACCCAATGTTGATTCTGAGTGACCTTGGTAGCTCTCCTTCAGTAATTAACCAAGGGGCTCTGTGATTACTGTTTAATGAAGAGGTTTTTTTTTTGTTTTTGTCTTTGTTTTTTAATGGAGCAAAAAAAGCCTAGCTCACTTAAGTGGGAACGAAGGAGGAAGGTAACTTGAGCAGCACGTTTAGCCACCATCAGGATGGCATCCAGGTAACTGCCTGGGAGAAATAATAGGTACACAAAAACAAGTGTTTACACGGCGACTTGCTGTAGTGTTTGCAAATCAGCTAACTCACAAATTCCCTCCTAGACTGTTTTGTTTTGCAATTGAGAGCCAAGAACTTGGCACATCCCAGGCTGCCAGTCTTGTCGCTGGCAGAGAAATGCAGCACTGAAGCATCAGGCATTTCAAGCTGGTTAGATACATGAGAATGGGAGAGTGGTTTGTCAGGTTATTAATTTATCATTCTGATAAACACGATGGGTACGGGGGGAAAGACGGCACTTGGGGGAAATCAGAGGGTGAGGTGGTGCCTTTTCTCCACCTTTGGAAACCTCCCTGTTGACTACATCACAGCTCTGTTCAGGTCACTGTTGACTTTAGGACAGATGCCCAGGGAAGAATGTTGTGATTTATGAGTCTCATGGGAGTGACGTGCTCTGATCAGTTTCTCCATGAAGTAGAGCAGACCTTGAACCATAATGGATTAGCTCTTGAAACCCGAAGAATAAAGTATCCTGAAAGCTGGTCACACTAATCAAATGTCTGAAGAACTTCTAGAAGATAGCTAGGTCAGTCCAGTACAAAGTCCTCTCTTTGAAAAGTCAGTAATTTATTACAGAAGATTTGCTAACATGGGATGGTTCAAAAAATTATGGGCTAATCATCATTAATAGCAAACATGGATGACTAAAAGCCAGATACTTGTGGCCTGATCAACCAATAAGACTCCATAGCAGCTCTGAGTTGTATGTTGCTTAGAACTGAACAAGCAGCCAGATGGCCTTAGCTTCTCTGGCTTAGGAGCTGGGAACTTGTGGTTCTTAGCTTGGTATCTTTCAGCCCACATGTATAATTGCTTTTGCCAGAAACCCACAGGATAACTCTCTTTCCCCCATTTCGGTGAGCTATAGGATCTGACCCTTTCAAGATTTAAGAATTAGAGAAGATGAAGAACAATTGGAAGAGTAGCAGTAACTTATTATGATTCAGACCAAGTGAACTGAAAACTAGCAGTCTGTTTTGAGTCAATATTCTTGAAAAGCTAGTACTTTGAATGAGTTAATTATTCATTTGTTTTCTGTCATTGCTCTATCCCCCTACTCCCCCAGGTCTTCGTCCATTTCCTTACTTCCCCCTCTCTGTCTTTCCCGTCTGTTTCTCCTCTTCTAGCTGCTTTTTTCAGTTTAAACTTCTCTCATCCTACTTGGCCTTTCAGGGCCGGCTCCTGGGAGGTATTTGCAGGGGTGCTGAGGACGTTATCTCTGGTCCAGAATCTTGGACTCTTACTCTGGTTCTGCTGCTCTTGTCAATTGGGGCAAGTCCCTTCTTGGGTTTCTCACTGTGCCTTCTCTATTGTATGTATATGTTTTATATTTCATGTTGTGTGCTGTCTCCTTTCTCCAGGTTTTCCCAGCCTCAGTATTACTGGCAGGATCATGCCACCCGCCTCTCCCAGCTGACTGCTTTAGTAAAGTCATCATCCAAATCAAAGAATCTTCCACTTTCCCTGTCAGTTGTCTTGAACCTTCCAAATAGACCCACAGCGCCTTACTGTTTTGAAGTAAGCTCGACACCCAGTGTGGCTCTTGAACTCGTGACCCGAAGATCAAGAGTCACATGCTGTAGCAGCTGAGCCAGCCAGACCCCCCAGACCCACAGCCTTCTTTAGACCATGATAATATGCCCCGTATTTGTGGGACAGCCCAGTATTAAACCCAGTCTAGATTCAAAACATATGGTCACCATATTTATGGCTTTCCGATTAAGGAAGTTAGAAACTGAAAACTGAAACTGTTTGTAGTCCCTGAAACTCCCTCAAAGTCAACCCTGAATGGCAAATAGCTGTACCTCAATTTAATGAAATGCTTCAAACCTCTTGAGGTGAGTGTGACGAGGCGAGGCCTCCATTCACATCAAAGAATTTCCCGTGCAGAAAAGTTCGACTTCCCTCACCATTTTTCAGGGTACCACTCTGCACTGGCCACACCTCCTTCCCAGACTTGGTCCTGGCGCAGGTAACCCCCTGCCCAGGCTGGGGAGCCCCCCACAGCGCCCTTCCCTGCCAGGTGTGTCCCTGGGCCAGGCTCGCTGCTAGATTCCCAGCAGTGGCCTCAGCACAGCCTGTGCTCACTCTGTCTCCACCTCCCTGGCAAATAAATAAAATAGGGGTTGAGGACCAAGCACCTGGGACCCCCTGCTTGTTATCTGCCCGTGCCTTCCAAGAGACAAGGTAAAGACATTTTCTTCCATCTCATAGCCACAGGCTGCTCTCCTCTGCCAGCAGCAAACCAGAGGCCAGTCCAGCCTGCAAATTTTAGTTTTGCTTTGCATCTCCCTGAGGTAATGTGCACCCTAGTCTCAGAAACTCGTCCGCAAAGTCATTGAAAATATTATTGAACACAGAACGGAAGTGGCAATGACTTTGTATTTCAGGCTTAGGAGACAGGCTGCAGAGCCAGCACCGGCAACTTGGCCTTAGCTAAGGGTGAAGAGGATGTCAGCTCACCCACTGGCGGGAGTTAATTTTGAGCTACCTCAAGTGTTCTTAAAATGCCTCTGCAGGAGCCACATGGTAAATGTGAACCCAAAATAAAAGAGGCCCTGCTCCTCACTCTCAGGTGCTTAACACAGATCTTGGCAATCTCAGTAACGAAGGCAGAAGGTGACTTCCCACCAATGGAAGTTAGAAAGACGTTATTGCATGGAAGCGGAAAACGAGTTAGGATCCCCATTGAGGTGATGCTCTTTCAGGAACATCAGAAGTTACTGTCCCGAGTTTGTATAAGCACTTAACAACTTCCTCCTTGGTATAGGAGCAGCTTGCTCACCTTATGGATCTCCCCCTACCACTCCGGCTCACTGCTCCTGCACTCTCTTGTACCCAGGAGGGGTGGGTTCCAGCCACAGGACCGGGCCTGTGGCATTGCCTGAATCATCCACATCTCGATGCAGCAGAGCAGTGCCCCGGGCACTGTCCCATGGGTCGGGCATACAGTGGTCGAAACAATAGACCAGCCCTGGCCTCTCAGAGTTTACACTGAGTGCGGTGTGAGGGGAGTGAATAGTAAACATGCCAGGGAATAGTAAATGGCTATGCAAATATTGAAATATTGAACTTATTGAAATAAGTTCAAGGAGATGCAATAGGGCTTGTGGGGAGGAGGAGGGTGCTATGTAAGTAAGATTCAGTGGTGAAGACAAGCTACAAGGAGGTGATAGTTGAGCAGATTCTTGAAGGTAAATGGGAAGTGCATTCCAGGTTGTGGAGAATATAGTCAGCGCAGAGGACTTGAGGCAATTATAAGTTTGGTGTGTTAGGGAAGAGCAAAGAGGTCCTTGTGGTTTGAGTGAAGTAAAAAAGGCAGATGGTATTGGGAGATGGGTTCAGAGAGGTAGGTAGGGCCCAAACAGGAGGGACCTCTTTCTCCATGGTAAGAATTAAGCTTTATTCAGAGTGTGATTAAAAACCATTGGAGGGGTTGGTGCGGGGGGGGGGGGGGGAGTGTGCGTCATCGCTTTATCTAATTTACATTTCTAAAAGATCATTCTGGCTGCTGTGTGAAGAATTATCTGAAGTTTGGGTAAAGTGGGAGAGAGAACAGTAGGAAGCTATCACATCAAGGATGTCAGCAAGAGATGCTGGCTTGGACTGGGGTGGTAGCAGTGGAGAAAGTGAGTCGTCATCAGATTTAGGACATCTATAGTTAAAAGTAGACCCAATAAGACTGACTGTTGCATGAGATGGAGGTGGGGTGCGGGGGGGAGAGAAGGAGAGGAAAAGTATAAGAAACCCAAGATTTGCCTGAGCAGCTAACTCAATAGTGGTACCATTTTTGGGGGTTGAGACACAACACTAGCAAGATCGGGGCAAGGTGGGGGCAAGAATCAAGGGTTGTTTTGATCATGTTACATTTAATATATAAATTATAATTCCTAGTAGAAATGCTGAGCGGACTGTTAGGTAAATGCTGGGATTAAATAAGATTGAGGCATCAGTGTGGCCATGATTGAAGCATACAGTGTGGCCTTGGCACTGATTGTGCTCACCCAGGGAGCACAACTTAGCGCTATGGCTCTCAGGTGAAAACTTAAGCCTTATGGCTCTCAGGAGAGGAGTGAGCGGAGAGGAATGTGACAATGGCCATTGGGGTGAGGGACAAACCAAGGCTGACTTGGAGGCCAAGGGAAGAAAGTGTTTAAAGAAGGAGGGAATGCCCAGCTATGTTAAATGCTTCTGATGGATTGAACAAGAGGAAGACCAATGTAGTCAATGGATTCAGCGACATGAAGACTACTTGATAAGCAGTTTTGGTGACTCTGATAATGAAAGCCTGGTCACAGTGGGGGTGAGGAAAGAATGGGTTAGGGAAGTGGAGACAGGAGAGATAGCACTTCTGAGAAGTTTTACTAAAAGGCGAAGAAGTAGGAGGAAGAGCTGTGAGGTTCTAGGGAGGTTTCTTTTTAAGACTGGGGCTATTTTAGCCTGTTCTGTATGCCAGTGGAAATAACCAGGGGAAGAGAAATTCAGTGAAAAGTTTCCGAGCAAGCAGGCCAAGAGGTCTTAGGCACAGTTTATCCATTGTGATAGGAGGGAAGGTCAAGTTCATGAATACAGATGCAGGCAGGCTATGGATTTGGTCATGAGAGGGTTAGGTCATTCTTTTCTGATGGCTTCTATTTTCTGATGAACTGCAAGGAGTATCACAAGTTAATGTTCACTAGTAATTAAAGTACCTGAGCGCCTTCCTTTCTCTCTGTCTTTTCTTCCTGAATAATTCAATCCAAAAGCCATTAGGTGGGATCTCACAAGGTAGGCCTCCATGCTGGAGGCTGGGGTGATGGTGGCCCAGATTGGGATGCCTGACACGGTGAGACAGGGTGTGCATTCCTGGAAGAGGAACATTACAGTGGTGCCAGAGCCTGAGTGATTGGAGGAGGGTGACTGTGTTGGTACGGGAAGAATGGTGGCAGTAGCAACGGGAAAGTGGTTACATCTAGAGGACACTGACCTAGGAAATAAATTACAGTGAAGATGATGGGAGCCGGCTTCTTACTGTCAGAGGAAGGAATTAAAAACAAATACAGAAGAGGAGAAAAGTAAGATGAACTCTATGGTGTTGGTTTGGAATTAGAGATATTGTTGTGATTGTGGTTTTAAATATAAATATAGGTACCGAAGTAAGTGTAGATATAAATGTGTGTGCCTGTTTACATGTACAAATTCATACCATTATATAAATTAAGTACACATATATGTGTGTATATTCATATGCATATTCATACATATATTCCTTCACTCTGTCACTGGGAGGACTGAGAAGCAACAGCATCCTAATGGCAATAAGGATTCCAGGTGCACAGATCTCGGTTTCTAAATACCATTTTGTGGACTAAGAGGGACCATAACTTGCCAAAAAAATGACTTAACTCCAGAGCTGGGACAGGGGAAATACAAGATGGGAACATATCAAAAGGACAGAGCCAACTTAAAGCGGATATCATCGTTCACATCTGAGACAGTTTAAGCATCAAAATAAATACTGATGGTAATCCATGGAATAACATGGATATATAGGGTTCATACTGTTAACATAAATGTATGGGTGAATAGATAAGGAAAAGGAAATACTTCTTCCTCAGGATAGAATACAAACTAATAAATGGAAATGGAATGATAGAACTATAAAATCATCACTAGACAACAATTATAGTAATAATTCGCCCAAGAAACATCAATGGACATCAACAGGGGTGGAATTTTTTAAAGAAACATAGTCTCAAAATGATGCCCAATTTACAAATTACAAAAGTAAAAAGAGTAACCTTATAGTAAAGAAACCTTAACCAACACCGACATTCCAATTCCAGGAATAGGTCAAATCAAGATCTGGTGGGATGCAGTGAGAACACACAACAGCATCGCCTCTGCAATATTCCTACCAAAAATGTAGAGCCTTATCTAATCATGAGGAAATATCAGACAAACCCAAAATGAGAAACAATATATGAAAGGCTTGTAACCTTCCAAAGCATCAAAATTCTGAACACCAAGGAAAAAACTGAAGAACTATTCCAAATTGAAGGAGACAAAAGAGACAATAGTAACTAAATCCAATACATGATCCTAGACAATATCTTTTTGCTATAAAAGACATTTTTTTCCAAGATTTTATTTATTTGAGAGAGAGAGAGAAAGCACGAGAAGGGAGAGGGTCAGAGGGAGAAGTAGACTCCCCCGCTGAGTGGGGGAACCTGATGCAAGACTGGATCCCAGGACCCTAGGGTCATGACTTGAGCTGAAGGTAGATGCTTAGCCAGCTGAGCCATCAAGGCGCCCCATAAAAGACATTGTTGGGATACTTGGCAGATCTTGAACAGGGACTGGACTATGGGTTAGATGATAGTAATATGGTGACTTTTTTATTTTTTGGATGATCATGTGGTTATGTCAGGGACTGTTCTTGTTCGGGTTATTGGGGTGATGGACACAAGTCAGTAACTCCCTCTCAAATGGTTCAGGATAAAAAGTTATTTGTACTCTTCTTGAAACTTTTGTATAAGTTTGAAATTATTTTGAAATCAAAAAGAATTCTAAAGTAGCCAAGAGTAAAGAGATTTACTTTAAAAAATAAAAACGGAATAGCTAAGAATTGCCTGAAGACCTAGATGGGAGGACATGCTGCACTAGAGTCATTATCAAGTTACACTAATGAGGAGAGAATGGCCTTGGACAGACTAGTGGAACAGCATAGGGCATCCACAAACAGAACGATGCATAGATAAAAGGTTGCTGTATAACCAAGGTAATACTTCAGGCCAGAGGGGACAAACTGGTCCTTAAAAACATATGTCACCTCTTACCTGTTAGAATGATTATTATCAAAAAGACAACAAGTGTTGGTGAAGATGTGGGGAAAAGGGAGCCTTTGTGCACTGTTGGTGGGGATGTAAGCCCGTGAGGCCACTTTTGAAAATAGTGCGGAGGTCCTCAAAACACTAAAAATAGAACTGCTGTGTGATCGAGAAATTGCACTTGTAGTGTTAACTGAAGAAAATGAAAACACTAACTCAAAAAGATGTAACATTATTTACTGCATTTTTTTTACCATCATAGCCAGGATAGGGACACAACTTGTGTCCATCAACAGATGAATGGATGAAGAAGAGATTTATGTATATACCCACAATGGAATATTCAACCATAAGGAAGAACATCCTCCTATTTGAAACAACATGGATGGGCCTTGAGGGCATTATGCTAATCAAAGAAAGACAAATACCGTATGAACTCTCTTAGACATGGAATCTTAAACCCAAGCTCATGGAAACAGAAGAGATGGGTGGTTGCAAGAAGTGAAAGGGGAGGGATGGGCAAAATGGGTGAAGGTGGTCAAGGTACAAACTTCCAGCTCTAAAATAAATCATGGGAATATAATGTGCAGTATGGGGTCTATAGTTAATAATACTGTATTGTATATTTGAAAGTTACTAAGAGTAGAAAGAACAGATCTTAAAAGTTATCACAAGAAAAAAATGTGTGGTGATGGATATCAGACTTAATTGTGATCTTTTCACAATATATGCAAATATTGAATCATTATGTTATATACCTGAAACTATTATAATGTTATATGTCAGATCTCAATAAAAAGTAGATAGTGCTGTGTTAGTTCAATATCCACATGGAGCAAATGGGAGACTGGACCTACTTTGTTCCATACTCAACGTCAGTTTTAATTGGAGCGTCATTTAAGTGAATAAGCAAAACACTAACACTTCTAGAATACAATATACAAGAATAACTTTGTGACCTCAGTTAAGGAAAAATTTCTTAAAACAGGATACAAAAAAACACCATAAGGGAAAAGGTTGATAAATTGGATCACTTTAAGAATTTCTGTTCATCAAGACACCATGAAGAGAGTGAAAGGCAGACCTTAAGACAAGATACTTGTGAAGCATAAGCCAACAAAGGGCTCATATCCAGACTATATAAAGAACTACAAATCAGTAAGAAAAAGGCAACTGAACAGAAAAATGAGCAAGACTGAAATAAGCACTTCACAGAAAGTAAATATCTAAATGGCCAATGAGCATATGAAATGTACTCAACAGCATTACTAATTAGGGGAATGCAAATTAAAATCACAACAAGATGCCACCATTTACCACCAGAATGGCAAAAATTAAAAAAGATGGAAAATATGGAGTGTTGACAAGGATGTGAAGCAACCAGCTTCTAATACATCACTGGTAAGACTGCAGATTGGTAGAACCACACTGAGAAATGATTTGGCATTATCTGTTAAAGCTGAACATACTGCCTTTAGGTACAACAAAACTACTGTAGATGACTGGGTGGCTTATAACAGCCCAAATTTATTTCTCACTGTTCTGGAGGATGAGAATCCCAAGTCAAAGCACTAGTAGGTTTGATGTCTGGGGCAGCCCAGAACCTGGTTCTTAGATGACCCTTTCCTCCCAGCCCCTGATGTGGCAGAAGGGTCAAGGGGGCTCCATGAGGTTTCTTTTATAAGGGTACTAATCTTATTTATGGGTGATCCACCCTCATGGCCCAATCACCTTCCCCAAGGTCACTTCCAAATATCATCACACTGGGGATTAGGTTTCAACATTTGATTTGGAGAGGACACACATTCATTCTATAGCCATACCCCTAACTGATGACCCAGCAGTTACCATGCCTAAGTACATCCCAGGGAACATCTAATAGCATGCATACTAGCTACAAAGTGGAAACAACCAAATGTGCCTTGTAGTAGAAATATATGGTGGCATATGGAATATTACACATTAATACAGATGAATGAATTATGGCTACATGTAAAAATGGGTGATTCTCACAAACTTGAGGAAAAGAAGTATTAAAGAATACATATTGTATTATTCCATTCATATAAACTTCTTAAAAAGGCAAAGTGCATGATAGTGTTTATGGATGGGTGCTTCTGTGGTAAAACTATAAAGAAAAATGAAATATCAGCATAAATGAATAAGTTACCTCTCTGAGGATTGGAGAGGGTACTGATGAGAAGGGATACAAATGGGTCTTCAAGGGTCCTGGTAATATTCTTTATTTGCCTGGGTGGTGAGTGGATCTATTTAATTTATGATAATTCATTGGGCTATACATTTATGTACTTCCTGTGTCTTATACTTTATAATAAAAAGTGTTCGAAATTTAAACAGGTTCAAGACTATCCCTATGACAAAGCCATTTCTGCTCCCTTGACCATACCTACCAGTTAGTAACTGATATTTGTTGAGGGGTATTTTGAACCAAGCACTGTACTGATCATTTTATATGCATCATCTCTTATTGCAGTAGTCCTATAAATTAGGTACTTTTATTATTCCCATTTTACAGATAAGGAAACTGAGGCTTGGAGGGGTTAAGTAATTTGCCAAAGGTCATACAGTTAGTAAACTCAACCCAGTCCCATTCTCCCCAGAAGTCTGGCTCTTAATTGCTGCATGGTCCCCTTTCTGCTCATGCCTTATCCTGCTACCAAGACCTTCAGGGCATCCCTGGCTAGTCTAAACTGCCAAAATGGAACCCCCAACACATGGCCTCTAGTCCAGTGCCTTGTACAATATAAGCCTTCGATAAATGTAGCTCCATTCTTTTCATCCACTTCCTCTCATGTACCAGCTGCACTAGTGCAGGATTTTCTAGCCTGTGCAAAGTCACCGAGGTTTGAAGCAGAGGAAGAATCACAGAAAGCCTCCTGCCTGTGGCTGATGCAGGTTTTGCTTGCCATGGTTTGTCAGACAGATTCCCTACTTCCTTTTTTCCCCTCCCTGAGCTCCAAGACATCTGCTTAACTTCATCGTGTTCTTTCCCTTGGCCTGCCACCCAGGAAGCGATCGATGGAGAAGCAGCCAGTCTGCGTGCATGCCTGCTGCTTCTGCCTCCGGAGGGCGTCCCAGGTGCAACCGCTCTGCAGGGCCTGGCTGGGCCAGGAGGGTGCAGGGCGCAGAGCCCAGCCATTCTAAATAAAACTCCTACTTCCATATTGCTACTCTTTTCCCAAGGCCTCCTGAGGCAAAAAGACTTCCAAAGAACAGTAACTTGGTTTGGGAGTCTCAAGCCATATTTAGTGGTGATTGGTCACTGGCTTGGAAGCTGGAACTGCTCAATAATGCAGGCACAGAGCAGGTGCATGGGGCTTCAAGAAATATCACCAAGTCAGCCTTTGCCACTTGCCCTAACTGCCCTTTTCCTATTGCTAGAAGATTAAAAATAAACAACATCAAGAGAAGAAATCAAATTTTGAGAACTCTACACATATTTTCCTGGGCAATTTTTACTACCATCTCAAGTTGTCCAAAACAGCTAATTTTTTACAGTTCTCTCACCTCTCCTGAACCGGCTCTTCCTCAGGATTTATTTTGATACCTGCACCACCTATCTCGTGGGTCTGAAGTCTAGAGGTCCATAGACTCACCCCCCCTTCAACCTCCCACACACCCACTCTTGCCGGTCTTCAAGTACCATCCGTTTAGCCCTCACAGTCCTTCAGAGCCAGGAGAACTTGGGCCACTGCTTGGTTTATAGGCAGCTTGAAGTCACATAAATAACATCCTTAGAGTGAGCATTCTAGGTACTAAAAAGATTATGGCTGGTCTATAACATCCTTCAGGAAAATCTCTATAAATCTGTAGAGGGTAGTGTAAGAAGGGCAAGGTCTCTTCGGGTGCTTTTTTCCATAATCTCACGCAGACTGTAATGATGTTCACTGTGGCCTACCTGAAAGTATCCTTTGAGTTTGTTCAATTAATCAGGTGGCCAGCTGTTTTCGGGGGAAACTTGCCTTGCCTTCCCAGCTGCAAGGAAGAACCTTGAATAACCTAAGCCGATAATAGTAATTCCATTTTCCTTCCCAGTGATTGGGTTAGCAGTGGACATGTGATCTAATTCTGGCCAATGAGGTGCTAGTGCTTCTGGGTGCTTCCGGGACGGTTAAATGGGGACCTTAGTGAGGCTGGTTTTTATGTCCGCTGTTGGCTTTGGATGTTGCTGTGTGAGTGCGCAAGCCTGGAGCTTGGGTGCCCACCTGTGATCACGGAGCAACAGGCATGAGAACAGAGACTGAGATGTGGCGGATAGCAGAGGTCAAATGTGGGAAGAGTGTGCATCAGCTAAGACTGGTGTACCATTAGACTTCTTGTTAGGGGAGGTGATACATTTCTCCTTGTCATTTGTGTGGTTAACTGGGTTTGCTGTTACTTGGGCTGAAAACCTGATCCATCTGCATTTAACACAGATGCACCCTCTCTTACCCAATTCCTGTGCTTCCCTCATTAGGACACCAACTTCAGGTTAGCCTTTTTTTTTTTTTTTAAAGCAGGGATTTGTTTTTAATGATATCCTCACATTCAGTCACCTCAGCCTCTTTCTTACCAAATGCTTGCTGGAGGTTAGACTTGTAATTTCTAGAATGGAACAGTGTAAAATGAATTCCCCAGTCAGTTACATCAGAATCACATGGGAAATGGGCAGAAGATCCAGGGAAGATCTACGAATGGGCAATAAGTGCATGAAAAAGACCTTCAGTCTCACCGATCATTAAGGAAATGCAAATCAAAACCACAGTGAGATACCACTTCTCACCCCTTAGGATGGCTGTGATCAAAAAGGACACTAGCAAGTGTTGGTGAGGATGTGGAGAAATGAGAAACCGCATACACTGCTGGGAACGTGAAATGGTGCAGCTGCTCTGGGAGAGTCTGCAAGTTCTTCAGAGGATTAAACATAGTTACTGTATGAGCCAGCAATTCTGCCCCTAGAAATAGACCCAAGAGAACTGAAGACCTAGGCCCCCACAAAAACTTGTACATGAATGCTCATAGCAGCTTTATTTATAATAGCCAAAAAGTGGAAACAACCCAAATCTCCACCAGCTGATGAATGAAGAAACAAAATGCAGCATATCCATAGAGTGGATTATTATTTGGTAGGAAAGGAAATGAAGTTCCGATGCCTGCTATGGTACAGATGAGCCCTGCCTGAAAGCACGCTAAGCAAAAGAAATCAGTCACAAAGCAGCATGTGTTGTGTGAATCCATTTATATGAAATGTCCAGAAAAAGCAAATCCACAGAGACAACGAAGTAGATAGTGGGTGCCAGGGTAAGTGTTAGAGAGGATGGGGAATGACTGCTACAAGGTACAGGGTTTTTTTGCTGGTAATAATTGTACAACTCTGAATATACTAAAAACCATTGAATTGTGTACGTTAAATGGGTGAGTTTTATGATAGGTGAATTATGTCTTAAAGATTAAAGAAAGTTTAAGAAAGAAATCCAATTAAACCGTTTTTGCTTTCTGAATTTACAAGAATTGGAATTGCTCCCATTCATTTGTTAAAAAAATAATATAGGCAAAAACATTTGCTCTATAAGATAATAAATATGACTTTTATGCATCTAAACACACACACACACACTTAGGGAGTTTAGATTATGGATTTCCTGGGCACCTCCTAAGCCCTACAGATCGGACCCTCTGGGAGTGGGGTCAGGGAATGCGCAGCTCCCCAGAAAACGTCCTCATGCTCCAGTTTGCCAACTGAGAGATGAGAGGGAAGTTCTGGCTTTCAGAATAATGGTTCCTGCCTAGTGGAAGGTGCTTATTTGCAGAAAGTGTGCTGAGTTGCATACATGACTATAGCACAATGTATCATGAAGACACAGTTATGGCAGAATCTTAGAGACACAGAACTTAAATATTGAGTCTTGGCTCTGTTAACCAGAAAGCTGTGTGAACTCTGGGAACTTAAATCTCTTCGAGTCTGTTTCATAGTCTGTAAAATGGGGATAAGAATATTGCTCCCAATGGGGCTGATGTAATAACAGTTAAAAATCTTGGGTGCTTCATAAGCTCTGAAAAAATAAGCTTTTTTCAGAGTGGCATAAAAGAGTTGATATATTCTAAAGTATATCCTTAGATCAATGTTAGTCTTAGGAAAACATTTGAAGGACTTTAGCTCAAGGGCACACAGAAACGTCTTTATTGAACTGTTAGTCATATGGTGAAGTCCCTAGAGTATAAACCCTATGAGAGCAAGGCCCTGTTTTTGGCTCCTTGCTGTGTTATCAGTGTCTGGAGAGTAGTTGATTCTTAAATATTTGTTGAGTGCATGAGGGATACAGGGTTTTTCAGCAATTGTTGTGAATTAATGTTCTCTGAATCCCTTGCCATAATGTGAGGAGCACCTTTTGCCTGACTGTGGACACCTGGTATCTTGGCTCAAGCTGCCATAACAAAATACCATTGCCTGGGTGGCTTAAACAAGAGACATTTATTTTTCACAGTTCTGGAGACTGGGAAGTCCAAGATCACGGCTCTGACTGATTTGTTGCCTAGTAAGGAAATCCTTCCTGGCTTGAAGATAGCTACTTTCTCTCTGTGTCTTCTTAGCTGTGTCTCTTTTTCTTATAAAAACCACTAATCCCATCATGAGAGCCCCACCCTCATGACCTCATCTAACCCTGATTACTTCTCAAAGGCCCCATCTTCAGTCACCATCACGTTGAGGGGAGGGGTTCAATGTATGAATTTGGGGGACACAGTTCAGTCCATAATGCCTGGTTCTTCCTCCAGCCCCAACTCATCAGCAAATATCTTTGCTTCTTCCAACTCCCCCGCCACCGCCCTGCTGCAGCTAGACCCGCCAGAGATCTGTCTTTCTTGCTTCTGCCCACTCTCCTCCCCCCGCCAGCCCTGACTAGCTTTGCTTCATATTATGACACCTGTTTGCTGGCCTGCTCAGCTGACCAGATCTAATCTATAAACTCACAGGAGACAACATTTGTAGAGCCTTGTGTCAGTCCTGATAAATCTTTGTTCTCAAAAGTTTCTGTTAATGCCACCCAAGAGAATGCCAGTGGATGTGGAAATATCTTTGAAAAAACATCATTCTATGGACCAAGGTCTTTGCTAGAAGAGTTGGCATGCTCTGCTTGGACTGGCTGAGCTTATGGCACCACATTGCACAGCCTTTCCCATTGGCACATCCTCATTTTGTTTGCTGTAGATTATCATCAGGAGCTGAAGTCAACAGTTGTGCCTCCTGAGCCTCAAGGAACAGGCTTCTGCTCCTTCTCTCTGCCAGCAGTGTTGGTTAACAGACACTGTTTTCAAACACGCCTTGCTTGATGATCATTTGCCTTGGGTTTCTAACCTCTCCCTCCACAGATTGTTTGCTTTCTTTCTGATTGGTGTTTTCTGAACCTCCCAATTACATCACACACTGTTTGCCCTGCTTCTCCCAGCTCGTTGACAGGCAGTGACATGTAAGACCTTCTCTATCATGGCAGGAGAGACCACCAAGCTGCCATGAGCTCTGGGGAAGGAAGGGGGTGGTTTGCCTCCAATGCCAAGAGGTGGGCCTCTGCTGAGATGGAGGTGACCCCTGTCTAGAAAGAGGAAACCTTGGAGCATTTTAGAAGCCAGTTGGGAGCTCAGAGAGTCAACGGTGGATAGATGAGAGAGGCCCCCTGTACACTCAAGTGTTCTGGCTCTTTCGAGAAGTTCTCCCCAGGCCTGAACTGGGATTTAGAGGCAACATAGCATCTCCTGCTCCTGTTGGTGAAGAGACAGGCCACATGTCATGGATTCCTTCTTGGCCCAGAGGCTCGTATCCAGCAGACAGATTTTGCTTCCCACTGTATCTTCATCCTGACCCCAGGCATTGTTTTCACTATGTTAGCACGAGACCTTGCAGAAGGTAAATACCCAAATGTTTGAGTGAAGGTATCTAGGTCTAGGAATCAACTTACAGTCAAAATATGACCATCAGTATTGCCATACTGGGGGAATTCCAGTCAAAAGCAAAACTTGACATTTAAGTTGGCCTATTTGTTTTCATAATGGGGATACACCATTTTCTTAATCTTTAAAAATATAGGAGCAGATTAGTAAAATACCATCTATATGCCATACAGTTCCCCCTTTTCAAGTATACATTTCAGTGTCTTTTAGCATAACTACAAGGTTGTGTGACCATCACCACAGTCTAATTTTGGAGCATTTTTATCACCCTGGAAAGAAAACCTATGGCCTTTAGCAATCACTCCCCATTTCCCACACCAATCCTCAGTCTCTGGTGACCACAAATCTACTTTCTCGCTCTCTAGAGTTCCTTGTTCTAGACATTTCCTGAAAATGGAATCCTCCAGTATATGGCTTCTTTCAGCATAATGTTTGCAAGGTTCAGCCCTGCTGTAGCATGGGCCACAACTTCATTTCTTCATGATGAAATAATAGTCCATTATATGAATAGACCACATTTTGTTGATGAAGATTAGGGTTTCTACATTTTGATTATTATGAGTAATACTGTGAGCATTGGGGTACAAGTTTTTGTGTATACTTTTGTTTTCATTCCTCTTGGGTATATACTTAGGAGGGGAATTGCTGGGTCCTTTGGTACCTACCTATGCTTAAAATTTTGAGGGACTGCCAAACTTTTCCAAAGTAGCGTCACCATTTTACATTCCCACCAGCAGTATCTGAAATTTCTAATTTCTCCATATCCTCATCATTACTTTTTAAAATTAATGTATAATGTATTATTTACCCCAGGGTACATGTCTGTGAATCATCAGGCTTACACATTTCACAGCATTTGCCATAGCACATACCCTCCCCAATGTCCATATCCCTACCCCCCCTAATTCCCAGCAACACTTAGTTTCATGAGTTTAGGAGTCTCTTATGGTTTGTCTTCGTCCCCATCCCATCTTGTTTCATTTCTCTTCACCACTCCCCATAACCCCCTGCCCTGACTCTCAAATTCTTCATATCAGAGCGATCATGTGATAATTGTCTTTCTCTGACTGACTTATTTCGCTTAGCATAATACCCTCTAGTTCCATCCACGTCATTGCAAATGGCAAGATTTCGTTTCTCTTGATGGCTGCATAGTATTCCATTGAATATATATGCCACTTCTTCTTTATCCATTCATCTGTTGATGGACATCTAGGTTCTTTCCATAGTTTGGCTATTGTGGACATTGCTGCTATAAACATTCGGGTGCATGTGACCCTTCGGATCACTACATTTGTATCTTGAGGGTAAATACCCAGTAGTGCAATTGCTGGGTCATAGGGTAGCTCTATTTTCAACATTTTGAGGAAACTCCATACAGTTTTCCAGAGTGGCTATACCAGCTTGCATTCCCACCAACATTGTCGGAGGGTTCCCCTTTCTCCGCATCCTCGCCAACATCTGTCGTTCCCTGACTTGCTAATTTTAGCCGTTCTGACTGGCATGAGGTGGTATCTTACTGTGGTTTTGATTTGTATTTCTCTGATGCC
>CM052806.1:75470787-75542190 GCA_028533885.1 Nasua narica | reverse complement strand
TGTCATTTGTGAATATCTTCTCCCATTCTGTCAGTTGTCTTTTGGTTCTGTTGACAGTTTCCTTTGCTGTGCAAAAGCTTTTGATCTTGATGAAGTCCCAGTGGTTCATTTTTGCCCTTGCTTCCCTTGCCTTTGGAGATGTTTGTAGGAAGAAGTTGCTGCAGCTGAGGTCGAAGAGGTTGTTGCCTGTGTTCTCCTCGAGGATTTTGATGGAGTCTTGTCTCACATTGAGGTCTTTGATCCATTTTGAGTCTATTTTTATGTGTGGTGTAAGGAAATGGTCATTCTTCTGGAATCCCAATTATTCTAATATTGTTGCATCTTATGGTATCACTTATCTCTCGAAGTCTTCCCTTGTGGTCCAATAGTTGTTTGTCTCTCTTTTTTTCAGCTTCTTTATTTTTTGTCATTTGGTCTTCTATGTCACTAATTTTTTCTTCTGTCTCATTTATTCTAGCATTAAGAGCCTCCATTTTTGTTTGAATCTCATTAATAGTTTTTTTGTTTTCATCTTGGTTAGATTTTATTTCTTTTATTTCTCCCAAAAGGGATTTTATTTCTCCCGAAAGGGATTCTTTGATCTCTTCCGTGCTTTTTTCGAGCCCAGCTAGCACCTTGATAACTGTCATTTTGAACTCTATTTCCGACATATTACTGATGTCTGCACTAAGTAGGTCTCTAGCTGTTGGTACTGTCTCTTGTTCTTTTTTTTGTGGTGAGTTTTTCCGCCTTGTCATTTTATTGAGCTATGAATAGATGAGTGAGAGAGAAAAGTACTCTGGAGTTCTACAGTTCTCACTGATTGATGAACCTGGGCTTGGCTGGATATTCTCACTGGTATTCTGGGGAGGGGCCTTTACAACTTGGTTCTCAGATGTCTTTGCCTGAGGCAGAATTGCCCCACCCTTGCCCAGGGAGGGGCCAAGCAATTCGCTCAGGTTCGCTCTCGGGAGTCTTTGTTCCCTTAGCGCTTTCCGTACCGCCCTGGAGGCCAGGAATGCAAATGGCGGCTCCCAGTCTCTGGCCGGAGGAGCTGAGCACTGGAGTCCCTGAGTGCTGGAGTCCCCGCTCCTCAGCGCGCCCTCAGAGGAAAAGAGTCAATCACTCCCGTCTCCTGGGTCCGCACAAGCTCTGAGCCCAGCCACTGGTGGTGGTGCGCCTCTGTCTCTGGTGCGCGGTCCCGTCTGGAGTCTCCAAACCCAGCAAATTCCTGCTCCGCGCTGCCATGCCACTTCTCCCTGAGGAGGAAGGAGGGCGTTTCTCCGGAATGCCTTATGTGGTCCCCGCTCCAAGGGCCGCGGCCACGGTCTAGGGTAAGCCCCTGCTGAAAATGCACTGCGCGGCTCTTTCTCTGCCGCCGGCTTCTCCGCCCCGATATCTGGGAGCCCTGCCGCACTCAGACACCCCCGGTCTCTTTGTAACCTCGCAGGTCCTGAAACCACTTTGTTTCCGCGAGGGCTGAACCTCTGGCTTAGCCTCTGGAGGGATGTCCCTCGGCGGAGCAGACTCTAAAAGTTCTGATTTTGTGCTCCGCGGCTCTGCGGCTGCAGGGAGCCGACCCCTCCCCCCGCGGTCTCTCTTCCCGTCGCTTTGGAATCACTTTTCCAAACGTCCTACCTTTCGGAAAGTGGTTGATTTTCTGCTCCTAGAATTGCTCTTCTTCCTCTCTTCTCTCTCCTGTTGAGTATGCTGGCTTTTAGAATGATTTAATAACTATCTAGATGAACTTCTGGGATCCGACTCTATCTCAACCTCCTACTTCTCCGCCATCTTGCTCCCCCCTAAAGCTTTTGATCTTGATGAATTTCCAATAGTTCATTTTTGCCCTTGCTTCCCTTGCCTTTGGTGATGTTTCTAGGAAGAAGTTGCTGCAGCTGAGATCGAAGAGGTTGCTGCCTGTGTTCTCCTCAAGGATTTTGATGGGTTCCTGTCTCACATTGAGGTCTTTCATCCATTTGGAGTCTATTTTTATGTGTGGTGTAAGGAAAAGGTCCAGTTTCATACTTCGCACATGGCTGTTCAATTTTCCCAACACCATTTGTTAAAGAGATGTCTTTTTTCCATTGAATATTCTTTCCTGATTTGTGGGAGGTTAGTTGACTATAGAGTTGGGGGTCTATTTCTGGGATCTCTCTTCGGTTCCATTGATCTATGTGTCTGTTTTTGTGCCAGTACTGCACTGTCTTGATGATTATAGCTTTGTAATAGAGCTTGAAGTCTGGAATTGTGATGCTGCCAACTTTGGTTTTCTTTTTCAACATTCCTCTGGCTATTCACGGTCCTTTCTGGTTCCATATAAATTTTAGGATTATTTGTTCCATTTCTTTAAAAAACATTGAAGGTATTTTGATAGGGATTCCATTAAATGTGTAGATTGCTTTAGGTAGCATAGACATTTTCACAATATTTGTTCTTCCAATCCATGAGCATGGAACGTTTTTCCATTTCTTTGTGTCTTCCTCAGTTTCTTTCATCAGCACTTTATAGTTTTCTGAATACAGATTCTTTGCTTCTTTGGTTAGGTTTATTTCTTGGTATCCTATGGTTTTGAGTGCAATTGTAAATGGGATTGACTTCTTAATTTCTCTTTCTTTTGCCGTTGGTGGATGGACATGCAACTGATTTCTATGCATTGATTTTATATCGTGACACTTAACTGAATTCCTGTATGAGTTCTAGCAGGTTTGGAGTGGAGCCTTTTGGGTTTTCCACATAAAGTATCATATCATCTGCAAATAGTGAGAGTTTGACTTCTTCTTTGCCAATTTGGATGCCTTTTTATTTCTTTATGTTGTCTGATTGCTGAGGCTAGAACTTCTAGTACTATGTTGAATATCAGTGGTGATAGTGTACATCCCTGCCGAGTTCTTGATCTCAGGGGAAAAGCTCTCAGTTTTTCCCCATTGGGAATGATTTTCGCTGTGGGTTTTTCATAGATGGTTTGGATAATATTGAGGAATGTACCCTCTATCTGTATACTGTGAAGAGTTTTGATCAGGAAAGAATGCTGTACTTTGTCAAATGCTTTTTCAGCATCAATTGAGAGTATCATATGTTCTTGTTCTTTCTTTTATTAATGTATTATATCACACTGATTGATTTGCGAATGTTGAACCAACCTTGCAGCCCAGGAATAAATCCCACTTGGTCATAGTGGATAATCCTTTTAATGTACTGTTGGATCCTATTGGCTAGAATTTTGGTGAGAATTTTTGCATCCATGTCCATCAAGGATATTGATCTATAATTCTCCTTTTTGATGGGATCTTTTTCTGGTGTTGCGATCAAGGTAATGCTGGCCTCATAAAATGAGTTTGGGAATTTTCCTTCCATTTCTATTTTTTGGAACAATTTCAGGAGAATAGGTATTAATTCTTCTTTAAACGTTTGGTAGAATTCCCCTGGGAAGTGGTCTGGCCCTGGGCTCTTGTTTGTTGGGGGATTTTCGATGACTGCTTCAATCTCCTTAATGGTCATGGTTCTGTTCAGGTTTTCTATTTCTTCGTGGTTTAGGTTTGGTAGTTTTTGTGTCTTTAGGAATGCATCCATTTCTTCCAGATTTTCAAATTTGCTGGCATATAGTTGCTCATAATATGTTCTTATAATTGTTTGTATTTATTTGGTGTTGGTTGTGATCTCTCCTCTTTCATCCATGATTTTAACTTGGGTCCTTTTTGTTTTCCTTTTGATAAGTCTGGCCAGGGGTTTATCAATCTTATTAATTCTTTCAAAGAACAAGCTTCTAGTTTCGTTGATTTGCTCTACTGTTCTTTTGGTTTCTCTTTCATTGATTTATGCTCTGATCTTTATTATTTCTCTTCTCCTCCTGGTTTAGGCTTTCTTTGCTATTCTTTCTCCAGCTCCTTTAGGTGTAGGGTTAGGTTGTGTATTTGAGATCTTTCTGTTTCTTGAGAAAGGCTTGTATTGCTATATACTTTCCTCTCAGGACTGCTTTGCTGTGTCCCAAAGATTTTGAACATTTGTTTCCATAAATTTTTTAAATTCTTCTTTAATTTCCTGGTTAACCCATTCATTCTTTAGTAGGATGCTCTTAGCCTCCATGTATTTGCGTTCTTTCCAATTTTCCTCTTGCGATTGACTTCAAGTTTCATGGCATTGTGGTCTGAAGTTATGCAGGGAATGATCCCAATCTTTTGGTACCAGTTGAGACCTGATTTGTGACCCAGGATGTGATCTATTCTGGAGAATGTTCCACGTGCAGTTGAGAAGAATGTGTATTTTGTTGCTTTGGGATGGAATGTTTTGAATACATCTGTGATGTCCTTCTGGTCCAGTGTGTCATTTAAAGCTTTTATTTCCTCATTGATCTTTTGCTTAGATGATCTGTCCATCTCAGTAAGGGGGGGGCGGTGTTAAAGTCCCCTACTATTATTCTATTATTGTTGATATGTTTCTTTGATTTTGTTATTAATTGGTTTATATAATTGACTGCTCCCATGTTAGGGGCATAGATACCTAAAATTATTAGATCTTTTTGTGGGACAGTCCCTTTAAGTATGATATAGTATCCTTCCATCTCTTATTATAGTCTTTGGCTTAAAATCTAATTTATCTGATATAAGGATTGCCACCTCAGCTTTCTTTTGGTGTCCATTAGCATGATAAATGGTTTTCCACCCCCTCACTTTAAATCTGAAGGTGACTTTGGGCCTGAAATGAGCTCCTTGTAGACAGCATATCAATGGGTCTTGTTTTTTTATCCATTCTGATACCCTGTGTCTTTTGATTGGGTCACTTAGCCCATTTACATTCAGGGTAACTATTGACAGGTATGAATTTAGTGCCATTGTATTGCCTGTAAGGTGACTGTTAACTGTATATTGTCTCTGTTCCTTTCTGGTCTATGTTCCTTTTAGGCTCTCTTTGCTTTCAATATTTCCTGTAGGGCTGATTTGGTGTTTGCAAATTCTTTTAGTTTTTGTTTGTCCTGGAAGCTTTTTATCTCTCCTTCTGTTTTCAATGACAGCCTAGCTGGATATAGTATTCTTGGATGCATATTTTTCTCATTTAGTGCTCTGAATATTTCATGTCAGTCCTTTCTGTCCTGCCAGGTCTCTGTGGATAAATCTGCTGCCAATCTAATATTTCTGCCTTTGTATGTTACAGACTTCTTGTTCCAAGTTGCTTTCAGGATTTTCTCTTTGTCACTGAGACTTGTAAGTTTTACTATTAGATGAAAGAGATGTTGGGGTATGGACCTATTTTTATTGATTTTGAGGGGGGTTCTCTGTGCCTCCTGATTTTGATGCTTGTTCTCTTTGCCAAATTGGGGAAAATCTCTGCTATAATTCACTCCAATATACCTTCTGTCCCTCTCTCTCTTCTTCTGGAATCCCAATTATTCTAATATTGTTTTGTCTTATGGTATAACTTATCTCTCAAATTCTCCCCTTGTGGTCCAGTAGATGTTTGTCTCTCTTTTTCTCAGCTTCTTTATTCTCCATCATTTGGTCTTCTATATCACTAATTCTCTCTTTTGCCTCATTTATCCTATCAGTAAGAGCCTCCATTTTTTTTATCACACCTCATTAATAGCTTTTTTTTTTAACTTGGTTAGATTTTAGTTTTTTTATTTCTCCAGAAACGGATTTTATTTCTCCAAAAAGGGATTCTCTAATATCTTCCATGCTTTTTTCAAGCCTAGCTAGTACCTAGATAATTGTCATTCTGAACTCTAGTTCTGACATATTACTAATGTCTGTATTCATTAGGTCCCTAGCCATTGGTACTGCCTCTTGTTCTTTTTTTTGTGGTGAGTTTTTCCACCTTGTCATTTTATCCAGATAAGAAATGGTGAATGAGAGAACAAAATACTAAAAGGGTAGCAACGACCCCAGAAAAATATATACTAACCAAATCAGAAGAGAGCCAAAACCAAGAGTTGAAGAAGGGGCTGGGGGCGGGGGACAGTAGGAGAAGAAGAAAAGAAGAGAAAAAAATACATATATGTATATATATTAGACTGGTGAATAGTACAGAGCCCTACACTTCATTTTGGTTATATTTTGGTCTGTTAGAAGAAACTATCTCCCAAAATTTTAAAGAAAGAAAAACATAAATATACAAAAAAAAAAAGGGTAAACACTACGAAGGGATGGAATATGAGTTTAAAGATGAAAATTAAAAAAGATTCTAAAAAAGGGATTGGTAAGATAAGAAGTTGGTTGAAAAAAGAAAAAAAAAGAGGAAAGAATGTGATCAGACTGGAGGCTAGAACAAAGCCAAGTGCTAGATTTAGGGTGTATTTTGATCTATTAGAAGAAATTGTAGGGGGACCTGCATGGCTCAGTGGGTTAAAGCCTCTGCCTTTGGCTCAGGTCATGATCTCAGGGTCCTCGGATCGAGCCCCACATCAGGCTCTCTGCTCAGTGGGGATCCTGCTTCCCCCTCTCTCTCTGCCTGCCTCTCTGCCTACATGTGCTCTCTCTCTGTCAAATAAGTAAATAAAATCTTTAAAAAGAAAAAGAAGAAATTGTATCCCAAAATTTTAAAAGAAAAGAAAAAACCTATATGTATACAAATAATAAGGTTAAATACAAGGAGGGAATAAAATATGAATATAACAGTGAAATTTAGAAAAGGTCTTTAAAAAGGTATTGATAAGATACTAGTTAAAAAAACGTTAAAGTAAGAAAGAAGAAAAATTAAATAAAATAAATTTTTAAAATTTAACTTTGAAAGACTAAAGGATCATGGGGGAAAAGCCATGAATTCCATGTGTTGCTTCTTCCTAATTCTGGAGTTCCACAGTTCTCATTGATCAGTGAACTTGGTCTTGGCTGGATGTTCTTGCTGATCTTTTGGGGGAGGGGCCTGTTGCCCTGATTCTCAAATGTCTTTGCCTAAGGCGGAAGTGCACCGCCCTTGCCAGGGGCCGGGCCAAGCAATCTGCTGGTAGCTTTTGTTCCCTGACCGCTTTCCATACAGCTTTGGAGGCGGGGAATGAAGATGGCGGCCTCCCAATCTCCACCCTGTAGAAGCCGAGAGCTCGGGGCCCCACTCCTCAGCGTGCCCTCAGAGAAAAGTCGTCAGTCCCTCCCGTCTCCCTGGTCTCCGGCTGCGCTGCAAGCTCAACCGGGCTATGATCAGGTGTTTCTGTCTCTGGCGCTCAGCCCCTCCTGGAGTCTCCAAACCCAGCTGATTCCTGCCACGCATTCCCGTGCTGCTCCTCCCGGGGGAGGAAGGAAGGGGTCTCTTCGGATCTGCCACTTGTGGGTCCCTGTCGAAGAGCAGAGCAGTGGCCCGACTGTGCCACAGATCGCGGTTTAAGGTAAGCCTGAGCTGAGAGCCGCCTGCTCGGCTCCGTCTCTGTAGCTGGCTTCCCCACGCTGATACCTGTGAGCTCTGCCACGCTCAGACACCCCTGGGTCTTTTTGTATCCCCGCGGGTCCTGAGACCACACTGTCCCTGCTAAGGCTCCACCTCCCACTTAGCCTCTGGAGCGATGCCCCTCAGTGGAGCAGACCTCTAAAAGTTCCTATTTTGTGCTCTGCTGCTGTGCGGCTGCAGGGAGCTGACCCCTCCCCCCGCAGTCTCTCTTCCTGTCACTTTGGATTCACATTTCCACACACATCCTACCTTCTGGAAAGTGGTCGATTTTCTGTTCCTAGAATTGCTGTTCTTCTCTTCTATCTCCTGTTGAGTTTGTAGGTGTTTAGAATGGTTTGATAACTATGTAGCTGAACTTCTGGGATGTGATTGTATCTCAGCCTCCTAATCCTCCGCCATCTTGCTCCTCCCCCTCTTCCTCATCATTACTTACTGCCTTGTCTATCTTTTTGGTCACAGCCATCCTAATTGTTATGAAGTGGTGTTACACTGATTTTCAATTACATTTCCCTGATGACAAATGATGTTGGATGTGTTTTTGTGTGTTTATTAACCATTTGTATATCTTCTTTGGAGAAATGTCTGTTCTGATTATTTGCCCATTTTTTAACTTGCGTTACTTTTTACTATTGTAAGATTTCTTTATGTATTTTGGAAACAAATTCTTTATCAGATATATGACTTGAATGTATTTTCTCCCATTCTGTGTTGTATTTTCACTTACTTGATGGTATCATTTGCAGCACAAAGCTGTTAATCTTTATGAAGCCCAATGTATTTGTTTTTCTTTTGTTTCTTGTGGTTTTGGCTTTATATCTAAGAAACTGTTCTCTAAATGAAGGCTATAACCACTTACTCCTGTTTTCTTTTTTAAAAAGACTTATTGATTTATTGTAGAAAGAGACAGAAAGAGAGCATGCATGAGCATGGGGAGGGGCAGGGAGAGAGGGGAGAAGCAGAAACCCCACTGAGCACAGAGCCCAGTGCAGGGCTCCATCTCATGACTGTAAGATCATGACTGGAGCTGAAATCAAGAGTTGGACACTTAACCTACTGAGCCACCCAAGCATCCCACCTATGTTTTCTTCTAAGAGTTTTATAATTTTAGCTTTTACATTGAGGTCTGTGATGAATTTTGAGTTGATTTTTGTATATAGAATGAGGAAAGGGCCCAATTTAATTCTTTTACAGGTATAGTTGTTTTGAAAGCTGAGAATAACTCCACCCCCTTTAACCTGTGCTGTCAGGTTGTAACTCATGCCCTGGCCTATTGCATCTCTGGGGCATCTAGCAGCAAGTGAAGTGGTGCTGAGATGCTGTCTAGGGAAAGATGAGCATGGAGAGTACGCAACTAAAGAGCCAACAGACTGAGGGACCAGCTTTGGATTTCAACTGACAGCATCTTTTTGCACCACCCACTCCTCTCCTGATTGTTAAATTGGGAGCAGCATTACACTTGGAGCCACTTGGGACTTTTTAAAAATATGAAATGTTAAGTAGTGCCTCAAAGTTCGTGTCCTTGGCAGAATACTGCCTGGGGGAAACCAGTAAGGCATAGTGCTTACCAAGTCTCAGATGCCATTCTAGGTATTTTACCTGCATTTGCTCATGGATCAAGGTAACTGTGAGCCCTGCTTTTCAGGCCCGTGCATCTCCCCTCTAGGAAGGAGGGTGGGAGCAGCAAGGGGGGATGATAGAGAGTGGAGGGGAGTGATGTTAGGGAAGGGAATCCAATTGAGGAAGAAGGCGGCATGTGTGGAAGAGAATGTTAGGGTAAAGGAGAATCTTAGAGCAAGTCTACCAGGACTGCTCAAAGGCACGTGTGTGCACGTGTGCACATACATGTGTATGGAGGGGCATCTTGGTGTCTTTCTCATCTTTGTGCCTCCCTTTCCTCCCAGTGCCCCTGTGTCTCTGCTGCTCTATGCTGCTGCTGCACAGGGTGGGCCTCATGCTGTAGGTACCCACCCTGCTCTGCCCCTGTTCTCCAGGGAGCTTTCCTCACTCTCACCTGAATCACTAATTATCTAATGAGATCATCTAAACCTCAGCTCTGGGTTAACCAAACCAGATGATTTACTTGCATTTTGGCTTATCAGTCTTTAGAATACTTTAGCTTTGAAGGGGCCAGTGTCAGAGCTGGTACCTCCTTGTGTTGGGGAGGGAGTAGGGCCCCTTCAAAGCTAAAGAATTTTAAAGCATGTCTCCCAACCCAGAGCAGTGACTCTGCCTGATGTGCCCCAGACCCTAATCTCTGCCTGTCATGGACCTGCCCCAAACTACAATTGACATGAGATATGAGAAGTGGAAGGAACACTGAACAAGGGGCCAGGCTATGAGGAACTAAAGCCCTGCTGAGTTGCAAACTGCCTTTGGGTCCCTGGGAATTAAGTCCTTGCCTGGCCTCAACTGCCTGGGGAACATGAATCACTTGATTAGACCCTGGCCTGGCCCTCACCAACCGCCCCCAGCCCGGCTCTGGTTTTCCATATTATCCTCCCAGGCAGGGCACTAAGCTTCCATAGCCACTCTCTTCTGTCTGAAATGGGGTCTGCGTCTTTCTCTTCCTCCATTTTCAGGGCACCTGGGTCAGATACATCTTGACCATCTCTCAGGGGAGGCAGCTGCTGGGGCAGACACTGACTAGCTCTGTGAACTTGGGCAAGCTCTCTAGCCTGTTTTTCCTCCATTTCTCCACCTATATAATGGAGATGGTTGTTGTGAAGATTAAGTGAGTCAGTCGTAAAGCTCTCTGAACAGTGCTAGCACAGGGTAAGGGTTAGCCATGATCTCCCATTATCACAACCACAGCTGTGTTGCCTGCACACAGGCTTGCCCTGTCTACCCGGGAAGGGCTGCTGAGTGCCAGACCGTGCTGCTGTCCTGCTCCCCATTTCCCACGTTCTAAGCTAAGTCCTGCTCTGTGTCACATCTCCCTTCAAGCCCCCCAGCCTCAGGCTTCCTTCATTCTGGCCACACGGGGACACACATAAGTCAGACTTGGGGTATCCGCATGTCTCGGGTCCAGAAATCTACATATTTCAAACCTACATTTTCACACCTACGGAATCATTCTTGAATCCACGATTTTCAATACTTTCTAGTATAATGTATCTCTACCTGGTAGACTACACATTGAGATTTCCTTCTCTGTTCTCTTGATCCTCCATAGTCCATTCTTGGTCCTAAATCTTTAACTGTTAGGTAGCAGGTTATTTTAAATCATTTGTTTTGGCTAGTTTATAAATGATACCTATTTGTAAACTTGGAAAATGCAGGAAAGAGATAAAATAAGAACAAAAGTCGTTGATGTTTTGTTTATTAATCCTTTAAGTGAAAATACACTTAAACATGAACAATGACATGATTTAATCCTTTAAAGGGATTTAGCTCACATGTTTCTAGTGACAAGTTTTAAGAGAGGAGTTATTGTCAAACATGCTTATTTGACAATGATAGTAGTTTTAATTCCTTTTAATTCAATAATCCTTTATTTATGTCATAGCAAACAAATGCCCACTCTACTCTTAGCTACTGATACTTCTGCATCCTGCATCACTTTTTCTCTGAACCAAGATGTTGATAGAAAAATTAGTTGTGTTGTCAGGTGCTGAATTAAACAAATTTATACCATCTTCCTCACCGAAGGACTTTTCAGAGCCTTTAACAGTTAATGTAATTTCCTAGGAATGACAGACTCTGTGGAGTATTGCCCAAACTTGACTATGGAACAGTCCCACACTTGTTTGTAAAACGTACATTTTAACATCTTGCTGGGAGTTAGGATTCCCTGGAACTCCATTTGAGAAACACCACTTTACATTAAGCCCGTCCAAATTTTCACCTGTTCATATCACACCCCAAAGCCAGGAGTACAAGATTTCCTGTGGCTGAGTTGAGAAGCCACCTAGAGCCATTACTGATTTCTGGGTAGAGCAAACCTTGGGTGAAAAAGAGCAGTGGGTGTGCAATAGAACACGGAGCTTCATGTCCAGGCATTGCTGCTCAAAAACTACGGGACTTTGGTTAATCACAGCTGAGGCTCTTTCCTTGCCTACAGACTGGGGATAAGTTCTGCCTCCCAGAGTTGCTGTAAAGAATAAATGACATTGTTTATGAAAGTGCTTAGTTAAATCTAAATGCTCTAGACAAGTAATTTTAAGGTGTTTATTAGTATAGGAACAAACCCAAAAATTGTAACCTTGTTAGTATTGTGTTTTATCAACTTGGCTCGTGCCCGGTGCTCCAGAACCCCCAGGCCTTTCTAACCTGACGAACAGCATCCTCACTCTCTAGGACTTCCTGGAGAGAGACACAGAAGCACCTGCTCTGCTGTGCCAAGCCCACCCTGGCCCACCACGGGAACCCACTCCATTCGTGTTGGAAGTCCGCCTGCTCAAGGATACCCAACTGGGCTTCGAGAACCACTGCTGCACCAGCCCTGGGGGTAAGAAGTAGCCAGAGCACCAGGAGGCCCCCCACCCTCCCCACTCTCACTCTGTTACCAGGTCCTCACGGAGCTGGGGCCCCAAAGGGAAATAGCACACTAGCAACCGCTCGGCAGTAGAAATTGGAAGTGCACCTCCTGCCAGTGGTCCTCTCTCCATCTGGTGGGGCTGGGCATGAGCCACCAACTTCAGAGTCTGTGTTCCTCCATCTGCTAAAATGTCTGATAATGCTCACCTCATGAGCAGTTCTGCAGACAAAAAAGAAAATGTCACACTTCTGGGCCTCAAGGGGCTCCATTTAGTGTGGGAGGAAAGATTCACCCTCTAAATAAGAGCAAGAGACTTTTTTATGATGAAGGAGCTGCCATAAGACAGAAAGTGACACCTGCACATAGCTGTGTGGCTTCCTCAGTGGGCCGTGGCCAAGGAACCCAACTTCGTGGTGTGGTGGTGTCCCAGCTCGGGATGCTGTGACAAAATACCATGGACTGGGTGGCATAAACACAGGTGTTCTCTCACAGTTCTGGAGGCTGGAAGTCTGAGATCAGGGTGCCCACAGGGTTGGGGTCTGGGGAGGGCTCCCTTTCTGGCTTGAGTCAGCCACCTGCTCACCATGTCCTCACGGAGCCTTTGCTCAGTACCCATGTGGACACCGGGACTCTCTGGTCTCTCTTCCTATAAGGCTGCCAATCCTATCAGACTAGAACTGATGACCTGATGACCTCATCCAACCTTAACTACTTCTGAATATGGTCACATTGGGGTTAGGAGTTCAACATATGAGTGGGGGGGTTGCACAACTCAGTTGTAGCAGATGGCAGTGAGGTCCAGGCTGTGCATCTGTTCCCAGGGGATCAGCTGACTCACCCCGGTTCTAGCACAGGGAGCTCACAACATTGGGGGGTCTGGATTTGATGCAGACCATCCTAACCATTGCAGTGGAAAAATATTAGACCCCTAATCCTTTGAAACCCCTAGTTTATCCCTCACTTTGAGGGATGAGGAGATCAGGACTCCCAGAAATGAAGTGATACTCTTAAGGTCCCACTGTCCGAATTCTTCAGTCCCTCAGGGATTGCCATTTTAAGAATGTGATTTCTAAAAAGCCGTGCCCATTTGAGCCACATTAAACTACTTCCAGGGCTGTGCGTATCCTGTATCCCAGGCAGGTGTTCACATTTGATCTTGCTTAGTGTCAGCTCATTGTAAATAGACTTAGCAGCCACCATGATGAAATCTCAAGGCAAGGAACCTGAAGCCCAAACTATTCTTGTCCTACCCCCTTTCCCTTAGAAGCTTCTAGAACCTCCAAGGAAACCCTAGGGCTTCTAGAATATAAGCAGGAATTCACTTAGTCAAGTCCAAGATCCTTATTCGAGAGAGAGACCCAGAGGAAAGTGAGCTGCCCAGAGTTACGCAGCAAGGACAGAAAGTTAGCTCCATGCCTGGAACACAACCAAGGTCGCCATTCAGAGTCTCCTGTTCTTCCTCCAGGAGACTCCAAACTCAACCAAGTGTCAGCATCACGTGCGTGTTTAAGATAGGTGTCTCTTCAGGCATGACTTCGAAGAATTCCATTCAGGAGGTCTAGATGGAGGCCCTGGTATGGAGATATTTGAGAAACACCAAGTGACTGACACGGCTCCTCTGGCTAGGACCAGGCATTTGTGTTGAAGGCGTGCAAGCCTCTTTATCGAAGCCAGCAGTATGAGTCTCTGAGGCTCTCAGGCCAAGTTGTCATTGACTTTTTATGTCCCTGTGGAGCTCTATTCTTGATTCCACCAAAGACCTGAGGGGCGATTCCTAGAGCTAGAGGCTGTGTCTTGTCCACAGTGTCACTCGGTAGACTCAACCAGAAAGTTCCCAACACATTCCTATAGGTGGAATAACAGGTGCAGACAGGCGATCCCACTAATTATCGCCATCTGGATGAATAGGCTAAAAAAAAAAAATCCCCCAAAAATATGTGATGGAATTTTCCTCTCTTTGTTTTCTTATTTCTGGTGGCTTAAATACTGTGTTTGGTTTAAATACAGGCATGATTCGAACACAAATATTATGAGCAGAAAAGCCAACGCAGCAGACTCAGTGGAAAGACTGTTGCTTTCAGGTAGGACATAAAAATAGTGTTTGCCGCGTGGGCAGGTGTTTCTGTCTCCTGGTATGTGTCACCTCACTCCTCCGTGGGACATCTCTGCGTCGTTAGTGCACTTCCATTTGAGGGAGAAATAATGGGAGGAGAAGAGGCTTGATGGTTTAAGTTCACAAAAAATTGGTGATGGACTTGAGATGAACGTGTGCGTGGCAGGCCTTCGCTACAACCAGGTCTGGCCTTGGTTTCTTGGCCCCCAAGGTGGGGCTGAGAAAGAGCGCTGAGTTCATGACCCCTGGATTAATAGAACCAGGAATGGACCTCCAGTCAATTGGGCTCGTTTTTGTTTTGATGATTAAGAAGGAGCATTTGAAAAGTCGTCACCTGTGGAGAGTACCTTCCAACCTTGGGGAACATCCTCCTGACCCCTGGGTCGTGCTGCTACCTTCATGACAACTGGTAGGAGGGGAGGGAGGGTGGAGGGCGAGAGCTCATTGTTGAGCTCAGCTGCCAGGGTACCGCTGGGGAGAGGTGGCTCTGATCCGCTGGCCCCATCACGATCGGGGAAGATGAGATTTTAGTCCTGAAGATGTGGTCTGGGCAGACTGTGATGGCTTACGTTCTGTCTCTGGGAGCTCTGCACCTGGCTTTTCCCTATGTCCCACTCTCCTTGAAGAGAGTAGAACTGGGTGTGACATAGTCAAGAAGTGAGAATAAGGCTCCCCACTTCCCTCTTTTCCTGTAGCTTGGGAATCAGAATCAAGGCTAGTGTAGCTAGGGGGGTGCTGGCAATTCCATTTTAACCTGCTAAGCGCCAGGGGACTCAAAGATATAAATGGTGAGATCCCTGCCCAGTCCTATCCCAGACTTGATAGGATAATCCCAGGCAGGGGACCACAGGGCTGGGCCCGCTCAAGCAGGTTTCAGTGGGAATGCAGAGGGAGGAAGGACCTTGCAGCGGAGGGCTGCAGCTGGGGTAAGGCAGGGGCGAACTGCCTTGTCCAGGCTTCTAGAATCAGATCCTGAAACATAGCAGCAAATCCAGGTTACTTACAGAATCCCTTCATTTTGTATCTGTATGATCTTGGAGTGCTGTTAAATGGCATCGAGATACTGAGCCTGCCAGTTTCTTTGAGTCCCTTCGCCTTTGTGGACCGGGTTGGTGTCAGGCTAAACCAATTACCGATGAAAGCAAAACCTCTCTTCTGCCACTGGTGTCTCTTGAGTGAAGGCATTGGAGCCCTTCTTAAAAAGAAAACATTACCTGACCACATTATTAGTTGTAACATCTTAGTTCCATTTAGCAAAGCAGATTTGCTACGTCCCTACCAGGGGCCTGGGAGGGCAGGTCAAGGGACCAGTCCTATTTAGTTAGTGGTGAGAAGGAGTGAGGGACCCAGGAGGATGACCGGACCCAAAGGCCCCATTCCTGAGGCAGAAAGAAGTTTTCTGGAAGAACCTGGACTGATGCCTTGTTGGGGCTGGAGGAGCCCTCCCACCTCGTCAGTGATACCCACATCTGCCCTCGGAGTGGGTCAGGCTGCGGTGTTTGTACCTGTTTTTTCGGCCCTGCACCCGTGATCAGTCCAGTTGAGTCCCATCGCCCCTCACAGCTCACTCACCTGCCTCCCTCGCGTCCTCCCTCACCACCCCTGCCAGTCATCAGTTCTGGCTTTTCTTGCATGAGTCAAGTCCTCTGCCCGCAGCTGCGTTCCCTTAGTCTGGATCCTCTGCCTTGAAACGTGGGAAAATGGGTGCATGGCTTGAGCCCCCCAAGGAGTTCCGGGGTCTTCATTTGTAAAGCTTAAGCAGTCTCACCACTTGATGTCAATAATCTAGATTTTGCCGATCTGGTGAATTATTTGACATAATTGTGGAAAGCTAGGCAGTTGAAAGAAGAGGCGTTTTTTAAATAAACAAAGATGCCACTATCGGTTGAGCTGGGGCTGCAGTAAGCAGAAAGGAGAGAGTTGGATAGTTCATTGGGGCAGGAAGTGTTCTGGGCTGTTCCCAGAATTGGGGCTGGCTCCAGCACGAGTGTGCCAAAGGGGAAGGCTGAGGAACAAACTACAACACTTCCTGGTGGGCCTTATGCTGACCTGCCATCTCAGTAAATGGCCACAGTGGGTCTGGTGAGCAAGGAGTCATCCCCAGTCCCTGAGCCAAAAAGCTTTCATTTTCAAAAGTCCTAGTCAGTGTTAAGAATATGGTAGGTGGCTATAGGATACTGCGGAGTAGAGTTACTCACCCTAACACACCATGGGATGCGTCTATAATAAAGAAATTAAGTTAACCCATAGAAAGATCTAGCCTTTGCTCTCATCTCCTGGCAGTGATTTCTAGGCCCTTGGAATATCCCACTTGATGAGAGTGTCTTTCTTTGCTCGGGGACCTTGAGTCTCAATGGATAATGTGATTTATGATAGGGGCTTTGGGTCATGCAGTATCTGCACTGTCTCCAGAAGGGTCAGCTATGTGGTCAGTCAACCATGGAGCCCCTGTACAGATTCTACACATCAAAGCTCAAATGAGCTTCCCTGGTTGGGAAATGCCCTGTGCATATGTCCTGTATCATCGCAGGGACGGGTTAACATGGTCCCCACCTCCATGGGAGCTTTGCATGTGGAACTTTCCCGGACTCTGCCCTATGTGTCTTTTCCCTGATTTGAAGCTGCATCCCTTAGCTGTAGTAAACTGTAATGGAATATAACAGCTTGCAGTGAGTTCTGGAAGTCTTAGTAAATTATAGAACCTCAGGATAGTTTCAAGAACACCCCCAAATCTCCAAACCTTGTAGTTGGTAATTATGCAGGAGAGTAGAATCCTTTACCATCTGAATGTGTTTTTAATGCTGGCTATGTGACTAAGCTCACTAACTGCAGGCAGACAGACAGGTTGAACCTAAGAAAATTTCAAGAAGAAAGTGCTAGAGACACAGGCTCTTAGAAGCACAGATGTCACAGCAGTGACACTGGGCTATGGGCCAAGCTCACTGCATGTTGGGCCATGTGAGCCTCAAGTGCAGACACAAACTGCGCTAGCTGGGCTGTCACTGAAACACTTTCCGCTGCCAGGATGGAGAGAAATCCTACGTAAATATGCAAGATTAGAGTATAACTATGGCCCAGATGACTGTAGTGCATCCTTGCTGGAGGGGATTCCTAGGGTTCAGTGGGTATAGCATCTGGGTGGATTGGGGTGGAAAGATGGGTTGGTAACAGGAAGGAGAAAAATAAACAGGTGATGAGTCAGAAGAGGAATTGGATCCTAAGAATGTTATGGACTGTTAAGTGATGAATCACTAAATTCTTCTTAAACCTATATTGCACTCTCTGTTAACTAACTAGAATTTAAATAAAAACCTGAAACATTCAAACAAATGAAAGATTGTTATGGACTGGCCATGACCTTGGGCAGGTCATTGCTATTGCTGGATCTTTGCCCGTTTGGCATCTTGCAAGCAGGTATTCATCTAGTTTATAGGAGGATGGAGGTAGATTCAGGGCAGATGAGGATCTCTGTCAGGGACCATGTGGGCGCTTGACTTACTACTTTAATCCAGGTTCACAGAAGCAGAACCGATCAGACACACACACACATATGCACACATAGAGTGAGAGGTTGAGAGGTTTGTTTTAGGGAACTGGCTTGGGGGATCGTGGGGGTTGGCAACTCTGAAATCTGTAGGACAGGCCCACAAGCTGGAAACTCAGGGAAGAGTAGAGGCTATAGTCTCAGCAAGCTAGACAACTCAGGTAAGTTTTCTATGTTGTCGTCTTGGGGAGAATCCCTTCTTTAGAAAGAAACTTTAGATAGTTTCTTTAGAAACTATCCTGAGGTTCTATAATTTACTAGGACTTTAGAAAGCCTTGGGGGTGCCTCGGGGGCTCAGTTGGTTAAGATCTGACTCTTAACCTCAGCTCGATTCTTTTTTTTTTTCCCCAAATATGTTTATTTTATTTTTTCAGTGTTACAAGATTCATTGTTCATGCACCACACCCAGTGCTCTGTGCAATATGTGCCCTCCTCAATACCCACCACCAGGTTCGCCCACCCCCCCCACCCCCTCCCCTCCAAAACCCTGTTTATTGCTCAGAGTCCACACCCTCTCATGGTTCATCGCCCCCTCAGATTTCCCCCCATTCACCCTTTCCTTCCTTCTCACAATGCCCTCCATGTTTTTCCTTATGCTCCACACATAAGTGAGACCATAAGGTAATTAAATCTCTCCGCTTGACTTATTTCACTCTGCATAATCTCTTCCAGTTCCGTCCATGTTGATACAAAAGTTGGGTATTCAGCCTTTCTGATGGAGGCATAATATTCCATTGTATATATGGACCATATCTTCTTTATCCATTCATCTGTTGAAGGGCATCTTGGTTCTTTCCACAGTTTGGCGATTGTGGCCATGGCTGCTATGAACATTGGGGTACATGTGGCCCTTCTTTGTACTGCATCTGCTTCTTTGGGGTAAATACCCAGTAGTGCAATTGCAGGGTCATAGGGTAAACCTTAGCTCAGTTCTTGATGTCAGGATTGTGAGTTCAAGCCCCCCATTGGGCTCCATGCTGGGCGTGGAGCCTACTTAAAGAAAAAAAGAGGTGGGGGAATCTCAATGTTTGTTTTTAAGGCCTTCAACTGATTGGACAAGGTCCTATTGCTTTGCTCAAAGTCTACTGAACTAAATGTTAACCGCATCTTAAAACTAGCTTCACATCAATACCTAGACTGATGTTTGACTAAACAATGGGTGCCATAGCCTAGTCAAGTCAACACATAGAAATAACCATCACACTTTCCTGATTTAATGCTCACAGCAACAGCGCAATGTAGGCAGGGTGGTAAAGAACTGCAGTGAGGCTGGGTCTGAGGTGGGTCTGGCTCCATTTGCACATGATACCATGCTGTATCTTGTAGATAATCCCCATGATCTTCTAACTGGGCCATTTAACTCTTGGTAAACCAAACAACAGATCATTTTTCCTGTTGTCCCTACCCCCAAAGGAATTGCTAGTATTACCACCCTCCTCCCTACTAAGGTAATGATCTCCTAGGAGCCTGGAAAGCTTTTTAGTAGCCAAAGACTTGTCCTTGTGTCTAGACTCTGATACTTACCAGCTTCCTCTTCATCTCTACGTTTGAATCTCCACTGAACAGTTCAGGGAATGCATTTGTTCATTCAACAAAGTCTATTAAATATTTATGATGTTCTAGGCATTATGATAAGGCTTGGGGTTGGAACATGGCTAAGACATATGGCTCAGTCTAGCCAGTCTTGAGAAGATTATGATAAGATGAGCAAATGTTTGGAAAGTGCTTTTGCTATTGTGAAATTCTGGCTCTAAATTTCTCCAAGCTCACTGTAGCCCCTGAGTGTACAAGCTTCTGTGATCCTGTGAAACGATGTAGTTGACTTCATTATCAGCATGGTGGTGACTAAACATTGCATGCATTCTGAACATTTATTTGCCTCAAAGGTTAAGTATATCAGTTGCTTAACCACCTGTAAAATCTTTGGATTCCCGGAAGACATGCTAAAGAAAGATCTGAGCTGAAACTCACACAGGAACTTCACCAAAGAGAGGAGAGAGTGAATAGAGAGGAGGTGTGCTATATTAAGGACTGATTTCTTAAATCGCCGGATGTTAATAATCAAACTATCACTAATGGAGAAAAACACAGCAGAGGAAATGTTATGTCTGTGAACTTAAAAACTCTTCTCATGCCCAAATGACTCATATTCCATTTGGGAAAATGCCCCATTCTAAGGATGATGAGTTAACTAGGTAAGTTGTCTCATGACTGGAGAGGAACCCTTGTCATTTATTCACCTGTAATGTCATGGATGAGTCACTTTCTTAAGAGTGCTATGTTTGGGCTCAAGAGTTGTAACTGGGATGATATTTTTACCCTGAAATGTATGAATAAGTATATATTTTGCTGATGAAGAGCAGCGCTGTTCCTTCATGAGTGATTTTGAAGATACACTGATGGAGAGAACAAAACCAGTTTTATCAACCCATGTGGGCCCTGAAATAAAAGTGACCAAGAATAGAGAAAGAACCCAAATGGGCCTGCAGAAGCTTACGTTGTTAGATAAATGTGTGTGTGTGTGTGTATTATAGTATAATATATATTATATGTATTATGCATTATATATGTGTGTGTGTATATTTTACACGTATAATACACATTCTTAACTATAAAGTGTATATGTTTTTTAAATGTCTGGATTTCACTGTAGTGTCAAGTATGAGGGATTCAGTGTGATTCTGGAAGGGAGGTAGGAAAATCAGAGGCAAGAATAGATACAATTAGGGAAAAACTAAATGTAAATGACATTCCCAGTTGCATTAAGGAAGTGACTTCGGTTTCGGTTCTGAGCGTGTTCAGAGGGGGTGACCACTGAGGGCCTGCTGGGCAGGCTGCAGCCCAGGACGATCTGCTTCTGCTTTTCCCTCTAGAGGCCCTTCTGGCTCTGGAGCGGCTGCCCCTTGTAGGTGTCCATAGTGGCTGGAGGGACGGAGGTCAGGCTTCAGAGCCTCTGCTCCAGCCACCGCTGGTTTCCCTCGGAAGAAGTTAGTGAACGGTCTCAGAATGGCCTCCACCACTGCCCTCCTTCTCCTGTCCGAAAGACTTCTGTCGTCCCGGCTGCTCCCGGGCCACTGCGTGGTCGAAGGAGGCAGCTGTTGAGTGGCATATTTATTGCACATGTGAGTTCATTAGAGTCTGGTGTGTGTGGTAGAGCTTCCAGTCTGTTCCCTCAGCTTTTTTCTCGGACTCCCTGGCTCAGAAGAGAGCTCTGGCTTTCATTTCTGTATGCTATGAAAACAAGATTCTGCGTATGTTATATATAGATGTGCACAGGTGTTAGATAAGAAATACATGTGTTGTGAGTGTAAAATGTGGTCTTAAGCCTCAGATGCATAAATCTATTTATTTCCAGCCATGTGCATCTGTTTACAAATGACCCGGTGGTGTCTGCCCTAGTCCAGAGAATAACTTAGGACCATTCAAAATGAACCATACTTGTCAACATGTTCTAAAAGCCAGTTAATAAAAAAGAAAAATGTCAAGTTGCTTCCACATTGATCTAAGGAGGACTCTTTTAAAAATATATCCAGTGAAAGTTATTTATGAGACAATTTCTGTCATTTTACACTCAAGAAATTTCAATGATGTCTCATTGCCTATAGTGAACAAACCAGATTCTGGCTGGTCATTCACGGCCTCCCATAGTCTCAACCTAGCATTATTTCTCTTTAAGATAAGACCTCCATTGCTCATACCACAGAGATTATTTTTGGTTGTACCCTTTGACCAGGTGAAAAAGTCCGTTTCTTGGACAAATATATAATTGACATATATATCCATTTTGCAGAGGGACCAAAGCTAGAAGGGATAGTGAATTCATTTATCAACTAATATTGACACCTAGGCTGGGCTGGGCTTGGTTCCAGCACTGGGGATATAGCAGGGGACAAAACAAAGCCTCTGCTCTCACGGAGCTTGCCTACAATTAGGGGAGACAGGCTGACATGTCAGAAGGGGTAAGAAGAGATATCAAGCAGCTTGTGATGGGGAGCTATTTCTGACCTCAAAAAGGCAGCTTCTCTGATAAGGTGAACTTTGAGCAGAGACTTGCATAAAATGAAGGAGAACACCAATTAAGTTTCAGGAGGATGGTGTTTTCAGGCATTGGGAAGAGCAAATGCAGACTCTGAGGCAGGGGTATGCTTGGAGGGTTTGTGCGACAGCAGGAAGGCCAGTGGTGGCTGTGGTGGAGTGAGTGAAGTGAGAATAGTAAGAGGTAAGATCAAGTGGTAGCTAAGGCCAGATTACATGGAGCATTCTGGTCATGGCAATGACTTAGGATTTTACTCTGGGTGACATGGGAAGCTACTGGAAGATTCTGAGCAGATGAGAAGTGTGAACGTCTTATGTACTTATATCTTAAGTGATTCCTTTGGTTGTCATATGCAGAACAGTTTACTGTGGGCTTTAGGGGTGGAAGCTGGGAGACCAATTAGAGTATTCTAATAGTCTGGGTTAGAAACTAGTTGGTTTGGACTAGGGTGTGGGTAGGGGCAGTGGTGAAAATGGTTAGATGTTGTAGAAACTTTGAAGGCAGTGTCGTAAGGATTTTCTAACAAATTGTACATGGAATGTGAGAGGGGAGTCTTTGATCCCAAGGGTTTTGGACTGACCAGTCAGGAAAATTGAGAATAGAGTTGCTATTTATGGAGATGGGGAGACGTTTGGGGACAAATAGGGGTAGAAAGCCAGATGTTCTATTTTGGATAGATTACATTTTAAGATGCCCAGTCTGTAGTTAGAAATCTTCAGCAGGCAATGGGTTATATGAGTCTGGGATTCAGGGGAGAAATAGTATTGGGAGTTGTTCAGCCTATAGATGGCTTTAGGGATCCAAGATAGATAAATAAGGGAAGAAGTCTACAGACCCAGCAAAGACAGAGAAGAAGCAGCCAATGGTATAGGATGGAAACCAAGAGAGAGGGATTTTTGTGAGGCCAAGAAAAGATAGCATCCCCAGAAGGAGACAGTAATCAAGTAAGTTAGATTTGCTGAAGATGGAAACTTGAACATTGAATTTAATGATGTAGAGATCCATTGCTATATAGAATTTGAATTTAGAATGTCTCCAACAGGCCAAAACTGTTATGACTGATTTAATAGCCATCACGTATATAAATGTTCAGGAGGGTATTTAGCTATTTGAAGGACTGACCTGTGGAAGAAGGATCATTCTTGCTTTTATAGATGGAGGGTAGAAGCTAAAGGGGGATGTATTTGAGTTTTCTGTTTCTGTGTAACATACCACCCCAAAATGTGTTAGTTTAATACACTGATTTATTATTTCTCTCAATGCTGTGGGTCGGTTGGGTGGCTCTTCTGCTGGTTTTGCCAGGGCTGATATAACTATATATAGTATATAACTATATATAGACTGATTGTGGATTGTCAAGGCTCTGGGTTCAGCTGGGTCCCTCAGATCACGTGGTCTTGCATCTTCAAGGAGGTGAAATTGGAATTCCTCAAATGATAATGGCAGTGATCCAAGAGGGTGAGCCCAAAGCACAAAGACTTATCAGGCAAAGACTTGTATCATATCTGTCCCATTGGCCATGGTGAGTTGTAGGGACAAGCCCAGGGTCAAGGTGGGAGGAGACAGTATCAGTATATGGATCCCAGAGATGTGATTCACTGGGGACCATTAGTGTAAAATCTCCACCAGATTTTGACTTGATATGGGAGAGAAGCTTTAAACAACTATAGTCATACAGTTGGCTGCCTTGTGAAATAGTTGCTTTGGTGGTGGTGGAGATATTCCATTTATAACTCATACGTTTATTTTTGTACTCATAACATTATATTAAATACCTATGATGTGCAAGACCCTGGATTAGGTAGTATGAGAGATAAAAGATGGATAGAATAGAGTCTGTGGAGTGACTCTTATAGATCACTAGGAGAAATGATCAAAACAAAACAAAACAAAAACAAAAAAGGAGAGACTTGGGAGAGACTTACAGATAAAATGCAGTGGGAGAGCAGAGTAGAGAGAGAACTTCTGGTAGAGTTAGGGTGTAGAGGGTAGAGGAGGCCCCTGAGCCTTTACAGGAAAGGTAACATTATAGTAGAGGGACAGGAAGTAAGCTAACAGTTATTGAGTTCTTTTTGCCAGGTGCAGCACTAGGCTCTGTGCTAATGTTTTACTCTGTAATCTTTATGGCAATTGCATCATTCTCATTTAACAAATGAGGATGTGGATCTCAGAGTGTTCACAGATGAATCATCAGGCCAAGAATGCTACTTTCAGTGGTCCAAAGTCTGTATTGTTCATGGGAAGCTAGGCTGCCTCCATAAACTTATCACATATATTATGATTCAAAGATTTTCAAGTACTTTACATACAAAATTTCATTCAAGCCTCACAACAGATAAGAGGAAAATATTGTCCCCAACTTATAGATGAGTAAACTGAGGCTCGGAGAAGTTGGGTCAGACAGATATGGAAATTTGCATTAACTCTTCCCTCTGCCTTGAGTGTTGTTTCCCATGACTGTATGGGACTCATTCCCTTCTGTCATTCAGATCTCAGCTTACATATCTCCTTTCATGCTTACCAAGTCTGACGTGGCACCCAAGACCTAGGCTCTCACATCATCCTGTTTAAATTCTTTGTATCACACATGTCATTGTCCAAATGATCTGGGTTGTTTGTTTGTTTGCTTTTATTTTTGTTTTTTTGTTTTATTTTGTTTTTTGCTAATTGCCAATTGTCAGCTTCCCCTCACTAAATGTAAACTCCATGAGTGCAGTATTTTTTTTTCTATTTCTTTTCAGTTTTCAGACTGATTTCTATAGTTTTATTATGATGTGTCCTACTTGGAATTTGTTGGGTTCCCTTAAGCTGAGAAGTGGTGTCAACTCTGGAAAATTCTAAACCATTAGCTTTTCAAATATTTTTTTCTTTTTCTTTCTAGTTACACCTTCTGTGATCCCTATTATACTTTGGTTGTATCTTTTCATTCTTTCATTCAAGTATCTTAATTTTTTTCTTTTTCTTTTTTGCTGATGCATTTGGATAATTTTTCAGCTATTTCCTCTAATCTACTAGGTATATTTTCCCGGGTCTAATCTGCTGTTTAACCCATCCAATGAATTTTAAATTTCATATATTATAATTTTTATTTCATGAAGTTATATTTGGTTCCTTAAAATAGGTTTGTTCAACTTTGATAACCTTTTGCTTCTTTGTAATACTGTGAATTCCATCTTACTTCTTTATGTTAAAAATCTCAGATAACCCAATACCTGCAGGATCAAGGGGTCTGATTCTGCAATTTGTTATTTCTATTGACTCTTACTCATATTTGTTTGTGCTACCATGTGTTTTATGATTTTGCTCTTCATTTATGAACATATCAAGATGCCTGAGTTGAGGGTCCTTTCCTTCAGAGAGAATTTGTTTTTCTTCTGCTGAGTGTTTGGAACACTGTCATTCTGGGACTACTTTTAAGTTTGGCACTTTTTCTTCCTTCTGGCTTCACAGGTGGTATGAATTCTAGCCCCAAGTCCTAATAAATATTAGTTTGTGGTAGGAAATATTAGGGGAGACTTTTTTCCACCTGCCACTTTCCTGGCTTAAGGGTCAAGGCTAAACCAGACAAATCTCTATGTAACCACTGAGGTATCACTCTATAGGAGTCTCAACTAATAAAGTCCCATTTCAATTGAGATCCAGGATGTTTTTTCAATTCTCATGTGTATGTGTCTCTAAATCACTAGGAAATACACAGATATCCACAAGGAAAATGCCTTTGTAGCTTACTTATCCCCACTAAATTGCAGCTCCTTGTTTTTAATTCCTCTGATTGGTTTCCTTCTTTTCACGCTAGCTCAGCCATACTTTGAAATATGTTTTTCGTTTTATTCAGCATTTTTAGATGTTCTATACTGGGAGGATATTCTCTCCTCACTTAGTCCAACATATTGCCAGAAGCAAAAGCACCTCTTCTTTTCCCACACTATATTGCATAGCCTTCAAGCTTGACAAATACTTGTCAGAGATGTAGCAAAAAAGTAATTTCTGTTTTGAGCAATGTTACCAAGATCTGATTCCCCTGATATTAAAAATGTCCCTCTTTCCCTCAGCTTCTCTAACCATAAAAGAAAAGCAAGTGTCTTCCTATAAAATGAAGGTGTAATGTGACTGGAACACAATAAGAAATGGGAAGAGAAGTACAAAATACAATTTGGAGATAGAGATTGGAATCAGATTAGGACAGACTATTGTGGGGAACTGGGTTTTACTCTAAGTAGAATGTGAAGTCATTGAAGGGTGTTAAACAGGGAAGAGATATAAGCTAATTTTATTGAAAGAATATGAATGAGGGTGGCAAATTGTTGGTGAGCAGAAATGGGGAAAGAAAGAACTGCTAGGACACTATGGAAGTAGTTCATAGTCAAGAAGAAATGGAGGTAGGTTGGAAGAGCATGATAGCCATGAGATGCAAAAATATGGATGAATATAGAGTCTATCATTGAGTAACTACCCCAAATTTAGCAACTTAAAAAATGAGCACCTGTTATATTAGCCCCTGTTATATTATAGGGTTTTTGAGGGTGAGGGATATAGGAGCAGTTTACCTGGGTATTTTTGGCCCAGGGTCTCTTATGAAGTTACACTCAAGCTGTTGTATGGGGCTACAGTCCTCTCAAAGCTTGATTGGGCTGGAGAATCGACTTCCAAGCTCACTCGTATGGTCGTTGGAATATTCCGTTCCTTTTCTGACTGTTGGTCAGAAGTTTCTCTTCTCTACCACATGGTTCTCTGCAAGGGCTATTGACAGCATGGCAGCTTGAAGCTTAATTCCCCCAGAGTGGGGGTGATGGTGGGGAGAACAAGATGGAAGTCATAGTCTTTTCATAATCTGATCTCTGAAGTAACATGCTACAATTCTGCCATATGCTATTGGTCATAGAGATCAACCCAAGTACAATGTGGGAAGGGACTGTACCAGGGTATGAATACCAGTAAATGAGAATCACTGGGGATCATCTTGGAAGCTGCCTACCATAATGGTTATGAGATCTACTTTGGTTGTAGAACAAATAGGACTTTGCTGGTGAATTTGATACAGCATATGAGGAAAAGGGGGAAAATGAGAATGGCTTCTAGGCTTCAGGTTCGAGCTACTTAATACAATGAGAACTACTGGAAGAGAAACATTGGAGTTGGGGAGAAATTGAGAGTTCTTCTTGCAACTTGTGAAGTTTGCAAAACCTTTTAGATACTCAAGTGGGCATGTCCAGTAAGCAGTTTGAATGAATGATTCTGGAACTCAGGGAAGAGCCAAAGACAGGAGATTAAATTTGCAACTATAGCCTATTGCTAGGATTTAAAGCCTAGGCACTGCATAAGATCATGTAGTTGCAGTCATTCTTGACGTTAGTAGGTTAGAATTATCTGGAATGCTTTAAAAAATTTTGACTCCAGGCCATTCTCCAAATCAACTAAATCTGGGCATGCCACCCAGCCATCGAGATTTTTAAAGCTCCTAAATGATTCCAAAGTACAACCATCGTTGAGAACCCTTGACAAGGGAGAAATGCCAGTGGAAAAAAGAAGGGACCCAGATCCCTTGCATGTGTGTAAGGGTAAAGGATGACACAGTGCTCCAGTGAGAGAAAGCTATGGCATAAGGTAGAGCTTATTTTACAGTTCCTGAGAATTGGTTGATTTCATGGTTTGTGTGCCATTGAGCCACTAACCAGCTGGTAAGAATAGTTTTTGTACTTCACGTGCAAAGGGCTATCATCTGTGACTGATGGAGAGCCTAGGATCACTTTGGAATTTCAAAAAGTTAAAAGTTAAATACACTGATTCCATTTTGTAATGCAATCAGACTTAATTAAATCCAAAGTATTTACCAAGTATTCCTCTGGCCTTCTTAATTAGGGATAAAAGTTAAGCAAATTTGAACCCGACACGCTTTAAAGGGTGGGTGCTTTTGTGCAGAGATGTAGTGTGATTCCAGCCGGAAGCTTCTGAAATCAGGCTGCAGGGGAAAAGAATAAGTTTCCAGCCCAGTTTAACTTCAAATAAACAATTATAACCTGCTGATCTTTGCATGCAGAAAAACTGGGGGGCGATCTGTTGTCGAGTAGGTGTTTGGGGTATTTTTCCATCTATGTTTACTAGGTCCTTCTCCCCTTCTTAAAATGGAGAGGATCCCTGCTTTCTCTCTTTCCTGAGGCCATTGTCTATAGAGAAATAAGCAAATATAAAATAGCCTTATCTTGCTGCTGTAAAGACTTGCCACTATCACCATAACCTGTCTTCTAGGAGTGTTCAGAAGACATTCATCTGCCTTGGACATCTGCTTTCCTTGTCTTCTCACCATCAAGGCTTGCTTTCCTTCCAAATCTCATGGCACAAACCTCACATTTCTTCAAGAAGTCCTTGATTTACCCCATCTCACTTGGATCCTCCTTTTTGTTTTTCTTCAATGCCAGAAAAATATGGTATTGTCTTTAAATTAAGTACTACTTATTTATATGTTTCTCTATAGATGTCCTAAATTTGCCCCAAGTGTTCATTCTGCATCTCATTAGATTGTGAGTTTTGGGGGGTTAGAACCTGGAGATTTTGCCCAGCTTTGTAGCACCGATCAATATGAAAGTTCTGTCCATCAAGGTGGACTACTAACTTCTTACATATGATTTATATTTCTCACTGATCTTCCCAAATCAAGATCACCCAGAAAGCAATCGAATTTGGAATGTTTGTAGACATTTTCCTGCATCTAGAGCTCAGTCCTTCCCTTGTTAAAACAATTCTTGTTATCAGAGTCTTAGTGATAACCAGGTATCAGCCAATGAGGGAGGCGATGGAAACATTCACTTTCACCTTTTGTTAGCAGGAGTTTGTCTTTATCAGCATACTTCACTGAGATTTCAATATCAGTCTCCTTCCTTCCTTGTCTTTCAAGTTGTTCCAAGCCCAGTGACATTCGAAATGATGAGGCATTGTCTAAATGTGGAGACCATTATTCTTTATGCACAACTGTGTGTGCTTGGGCGCCATTCCAGTCTGATGGGAAGCGTAACTCTGACCTCACGGAGGAAGGCATTCTGAAAATGATCCTCTGTGAGCTTGAAAGTGGCAAAGACCATGATCTGATATTTTTAGAACCCCAACAGGGACAAAAGGACTCAAGCTGTTGTTTTGTGGATTTTACATAATAAACATGTATCATAGGCTTCTGTGGTATGGCAGAAACATCATTCTGGAAGACAGGAGACCTGAGTTGGGGTCTTGCTCTTTCACTAAGTCTTTGAGTGACCTTGGGTGCACCTCGTCACCCTGGGAGACCACAGAGAGGAAGCAAGTGGAACTGGGTCATCTTAATTTCCCTAAAGCTCTAAATTGCTAATGAGTGCTATGAGGTAATGTGACCCAATCAACTAGGACTTCACAATTTTGTTCTTGTCTCATAATGTTTCTATTGATTAGAGAGGTGGGAGGGAAACTATTTTGGGGTACCCTTCTGGATGTCTCATAGATACATATGTGACAAATAGTGAAAGGGGATCAGAAACCAGAAGGTGGAAATGGGGAAAGAGAGGAAAGAAAAGTAGAAAAGAGGATGTTCTTGAGTTTCTCTCCATACTGCCATTTTCCTGGTGAATAGTAGATTTCTGGTCGTTCCCAAGTGGTCAAGGGTACTTGCTGATTGCTCTGGACTGAATGCCCATGCTCTCAGCAAATTCTTATGGTGAAGCCCTACTATGATGGTGTTAGGAGGTGGGGACTTTGGGAGGTGATTAGGTCATGAGAGTAAAGCGGCCATGATAGGATTAATGCCTTATAAGTGAAGGAGGAAAGCTAGCCTTCTCTCTCTGCCATATGAGACCACAATGAGAAGATGACATGTGTAAAACAGGAAGAAGGGCCTTCAGTAAAACCCAACCATTCTGGCCCCCAGCCAGCCTCCAGGACCATAAGAAGTAAAGGTTTGTTATTTAAGCTGTCATTCAGTGGTATTTACTGTAGCAGTCTGAGCTGAGACACTGGTAACATCCAAGACACAGGGTGGGACTCTGTTTCTTAACTCCAGGACTGGAGTGATCCCTTAAATCACTCTGTTTCAAGGACAAATGTCTGTTTGGAGAGGCTAAATCTACTGCCCTTGGCCCCCGTGCAGAGCCCGAGTCCTCACATGCTTTTAAAATGAAAACTTTATATAAAGGTCATATTTGGCCTAACTTTCTGAAGCTTGCTTTGTGTGCCTCTGTATGTGTGTGTGTGTGTGTGTGTGAGAGAGAGAGAGAGGGAGAGAGAGAGAGAGAGAGAGAGAGATGTATCCATGTTGATACACAGAGCTCTAGCTGGTTCATTTTTTTTTAAAGTTAACATATAATGTATTATTTGCCCCAGGGGTACAGGTCTGTGAATCATTAGGCTTATACATTTCACAGAAGTCACCATAGCATATACCTGCCTCAATGTCCATAACCCAGCCACCCTATCCTTACCCCCCAACCCCCAGCAATCCTCAGTTTGTTTTGTGAGATTAAGAGTCTGTTATGGTTTGTCTCCCTCCTGATCCCATCTTGTTTCATTTTCCTTCCCTACGCCCCACAACCCCCCACCCTGCCTCCCAAATTCCTCATATCAGAGAGATCATATGATAATTTCCTTTCTCTGACTGACTTATTTTGCTTAGCATAGTACCCTCTAGTTCCATCCTCATTGTTGCAAATGGCAAGATTTCGGGGTTTTTGATGGCTGCATAGTGTTCCTTGTGTGTGTGTGTGTGTGTGTGTGTGTGTGTGTGTGTGTGTGTGTGTATACCACATCTCCTTTATCCATTCATCTGTTGATGGACATCTAGACTCTTTCCATAGTTTGACTATTGTACACATTGCTGCTATAAACATTCAGGCACATGTGCCCCTTTGGATCTCTACATTTGTATCTTTAGAGTACATACCCAGTAGTGTAATTGCTGGGTCGTAGGTTGGCTCTATTTTCAACTTTTTGAGGAACCTCCATGCTGTTTGCCAGAGTGGCTGCACCAGCTTGCATTCCCACCAACAGTGTAGGAGGGTTCCCCTTTCTCTGCATCCTCGCCAACATCTGTCATTACCTGACTTGTTAATTTTAGCCATTCTGACTGGTGTGAAATGGTATCTCACTGTGGCTTTGATTTGGATTTCCTTTATGCTGAGTGATGTTGAGTACTTTTTCATGTGTCTGTTGGCCATTTGGATGTCCTCTTTGCAGAAATGTCTGTTCATGTCTTCTGCACATTTCTTGATCGGATTATTTGTTCTTTGGGTGTTGAGTCTGAGAAGTTCTTTATAGATTTTGAATACTAGCCCTTAATCTGATATGTCATTTGTGAATATCTTCTCCCATTCTGTCAGTTGTCTTTTGGTTTTGTTGACTATGTCCTTTGTTGTGCAAAAGCTTTTAATCTTGATGAAGTCCCAGTAGTTCATTTTTGCCTTTGCCTCCCTTGCCTTTGGTGATGTTTCTAGGAAGAAGTTGCTGCGGCTAAGATCGAAGAGGTGGCTGCGTGTGTTCTCCTCAAGGATTTTGATGGATTCCTGTCTCACGTTGAGGTCTTTCATCCATTTTGAGTTTATTTTTGTGTGTGGTATAAGAATATGGTTCAGTTTCATTCTTCTGCATGTGCCTGTCCAATTCTCCCAACACTATTTGTTGAAGAGACTGTCTTTTTTCCATTGGACATTCTTTCCTGCTTTGTTGAAGATGAGTTGGGGGTCTATTTCTGGGCTCTCTATTCTGTTCCATTGATCTATGTGTCTGTTTTTGTGCCGGTACCATACTGTCTTGATGATTACAGCTTTCTAATAGAGCTTGAAGTCTGAAATTGTGATGCTGCCAACTTTGGTTTTCTTTTTCAACATTCCTCTGGCTATTCGGGATCTTTTCTGGTTCCATATAAATTTTAGGATTATTTGTTCCATTTCTTTAAAAAACATTGATGGTATTTTGATAGGGATTCCAATAAATGTGTAGATTACTTTAGGTTAGCTGGTTCATTTTAATTACTACGTACATTTCCATTGTAAGAATATCACTATGTGTATATTCTTCTTTCAATGGACATATGTGGTGTTTCCAACCCCTTTTCTATTAAAAGTAAAGCTACAATACGCATATTTAGTCCTATCTTCTTGATCACATGGCATTGCTGGATCAAAGACTATGTATATCTTCAACTTGTTATTGCCAGAATGCTCTTAAAAGGGTCATATGAATTCATACTCCCACCAACACTACAGGAGAGTTCCTATTATTCCAAATCCCTGTCTCCACACAGCATTTTCCAGGCCTTTTACGTTCTGCCAATCTCTGATATAAAAGGTGTTTAATCTGGTTCCAGACTTTTAAGGGAATGATTTAAACATTTCAGTGTTAAGTAGGTAGTTTACTATAGGTTCTTGACAGATGTTGTTTATTAGATTAAGGAAGTTACTAGTCTTATTTTTCTGATTTTTTTTAAACCACAAATAGATATGGAGTTTTATCAAATATTTTTGTTCTGCTTGTAGAGATGATCATCTAGCATTTTAAAGAATTGTGCTAATGGTATTCGATGCAGGTGACTGGTTTGATGGGAAACTGAGATGAGGCAAAGATTCTTATAAAAGACAAATTCCTTGCAGTTTTTCAAAACGTCAGCCTCCAATAGAGCATCTCAAAAGTCACCTCCCACAGTAGGAGGGTTGGAAAGGAAGGCAGGTATTGTCATGTACCACAAATAATTCATCATGTGGTAAGTGGGGATGTGCTGGGGTGTTGTTGTAACTAGAGACTATTACCCAGAAGGACTGAAGAACAGCATGCTTCACAATGGATTATTTGAACAATATACGATTATTATGGGCCAATGCCTCCGGCTTGGATATATTTTTGTTAAGGTGAAATTTTCTTTGTAATGGAGTTGGATATAATAGGATTTGATCTCCATCCATCTCACTTACCCATTCTCCCTCTGGCGGCTGTGATAACCCTGCTGCCTTTGCAGCAGCCAGCCCAGCTGTATCGAAGGAGCCAAACATGCCTCTAATTTGTGCCCAAAAGCTCTCTAGTGGGGTTTAACTCGCAAGGCCCAGATCTCTTTGATTTAGCTAATGTTCATCCATCACGGGTAGCTTTACTCAATCTGCTTTCCCAAGGTGTTTATGGTCTTACTCAGCTCATCTCCCTCTGAACCCTCCCAACCTATTTAGATGCAATTTGAGTCTGTCATGCATCATGGAAGGTGTTCAGTGATGTCCTGGAGGGTTCTGGGTTTTTGCCCCTGGCTGGGGTGAGTGCCCCATCTGTCTGAGTAGGGGAGTTGTCAGTTCGAGGATGATGCTAACGAGGCCCATATCACAGGTTTTGAAGAGAGGCACACCTGCCACCTACCTTGCGACAGTATTTGGAGTTTAGTAAGTTTGTTCCCAGAAGATGGGTCTTCATGATGCCATGCACAAAATCAGCACTCCAGGCTATATGATTCAGAGGACACGCCCCATGGGCATTTGTTTGGTTGAATATTCTATATGCAAATTAATCACTTCTCTTCTCCTGAGTGCTGTGTTAAGTATATTAACCTCATCATTCTTTTCTTATTTTGTACATAGGCTGATTCCACAAGAAGTTACAATGTGGGCAGTTGTTTATGGCATTTCACTTGAGGGGTATTAAAAGGCCCCCCTCACCAGACATGTTTCCTCTGCTGAGGTGCTTGGGAAAATGTGACTTATCATTGGGGGATAAAAATCATTGTCACGGGGTGCCTGGGTGGCTCAATGGGTTAAGCCTCTGCCTTTGGCTCAGGTCATGATCCTAGGGTCCTGGGATCAAGCCCCGCATTGGGCTCTCTGCTCAGCAGGGAGCCTGCTTCCTCCTCTCTCTCCGCCTGCCTCTCTGCCTACTTGTGATCTCTCTTTCTGTCAAATAAATAAAATCTTTAAAAAAATCGTTGTCACTCTCAGGCTAGGATGACTTAATAAGCTTAGCTAGAGAGTTGGGGCTCATAAGAAGTATAATGCAACATTCATTCATTTGGAATACTCTTAATAAACAGTGAGCATGTGCCAATGCTCTGTGAGTTTCTGGTGTTTGCAATGATGTGGCCCATGTGCTACTGTGAGCCTCCCCCCCTTCCCCCGGGGGAGCATGTGGTCTAGCTGTGTCCCTGAAAGAGCACTGAACTGGTGTGAGGGCCTGGGATTCTTGTCCCAGTCCTCTACCAGATCTGAGAGCTAGGTAGACCAGGGAATGTCTTTGGGTCATGATTTCCACATTTTAAATTTTAAAGTGGAGAGAGAGTGGGAGAGGCTCCCTGAAGTTCCTTGAAGGTCTGGCCTATGATGAGTGGAACAGGAATTACAGTCCCCTTGCTCCCCCATCAGCAGAAATCTCCCTTTCCCCTTCCTTGTGTGTCAACTGCCCAGTTCTATCTTCCTATTTAAGCAGATCACCGTTGGTGGTTAAGGTTGCTTATCCTTTCAGAAATTGAAAAAAAAAGATATGTACTAGCCACTTGAAATCTATATTCTTTATCCCTTTTTCATTTAACACAAGATATAACATGCTACCAATGCTGTCCTGCCATTGCCTTTTTTTCTCCAGTTAAGAAGATACCTTGAAGATTTTTTTATGTTAATCAGCTTCTTCAATCTTTTTTGGTTTTGTTCTTATCATTATCTAGAATTCCCCTGTATGCCTGTCAGCAGTTTAGCCAGTTCCCATATAGATGGCAGTTTGGCTGTTTCCATTCTTTTTTTTTTTTTTTTTAAGATTTTATTTATTTATTTGTCAGAGAAAGAGGAAGGAGAGAGAGCACAAGCAGGGGGAGCTGCAGGCAGAGGGAGAAACAGGTTTCCCACTGAGCAAGGAGCCCAACATGGGGCTCAGTCCCAGGACCCTGAGATCATGACCTGAACCAAAGGCAGATGCTTAAGCTCCTGAGTCTCTCGGGTGCCTCTGGTTGTTTCCATTCTTCTGCTATTCTAAGCCATGCCCAAATGTACAGGATGGTGCTTACAGCATTGTGCATGCTGGCGTGGGGATCAGTAAGGTAATTCCTAGAAGCAGAGTTTCTGGGTGGGTCAAAGATACACACATGGGTAATTTTGAAAGACTAATGTCTTTCTTGTGACACCAAATATGTGGTATCTTTTCCAACACCAGTTCCCCGATTCCCTGACGCCAACTGGGTATCCAACAATTCAGTTCAAGTCTGACATTATTTACCTGGAGTTGGCAGCAGACTCCAGAGGCTTAAATGCTCAGTCCCACCAGACTGATCGCACTTTAGAGGCCAGGTGCAAATGTGGTGCCTGCTGACTACAAATTCCAGGGCTCTCATGGTAACCCTCCCCCCTCCCCTGTTCCTTGATTCTCTAGAATGACTCCTAGAACTCAGGAAAGTGCTTTACTACTATGACTGGCTAATTATAAAGGATGCAAGTCACAGACCCTCCAGTGGAAGGGCCAGGTATATGGGGGGGGGGGGGGTGGGAGCTTCCAAAAAGCTTGGCGATTTTGATGGCTGGCCCTTTCCTGAGTCACCCTATTAGTGTAAACTCAGGTCTGGTTTTTAGGGCTTCCCTATGAGTAGGAAAAGACACTCTTACCACTTAGGAAATTCCAAGTGTTCTAAGAGCTCTGTGCCAGAAACTGGGGACAAAGACCAAACATATTTTTTAAATTATATTACAGAAAGATACAGTCAAAATATCCTAATGTATCAATTTATATCCCACTCCTGCCATTAGTGGATGAGATTGCCTGTGTCCCCAGGGCATGGCCATCACCATGGGTCATTGAGCTTTTGGCCTCTTGCCACCTTGATGGTGATAAGATGGTGATAAGACCCCTCACAATACTTTTAATTTGTTGTTTCTTGTATCCTGAAAGAAGCTGAGCATCTTTTCATGTATTGGAGAGCCGTGTCTATTTTGAGTAGATAAGTTTGGAGGGGAAGAGAAAAGAAAAGTCCAGTTCTTGGTTCTGGACTTGGTTCTCTTTAGCAAAGGCTTGCTAAAGGTTTGGCCCTTTGGTTTGGCCCTACAAACCAAACCAGACCTCAGAGGCAGGACTGAGGGATCCTGTAGGGTCAGAAATGGACTGAAGGTCCCTCATTTTTTTTTTTTTTTTACCATTTTCTTACCATTTGCATTAGAGTCGTCCCACCCGACTCTGCAGCCCACCCCTGGGCTTCACAGTAACCCTGTGAGTGGATCAGTCACGCCCCTGCTATTAGGACATCTCAGGCTCCCTGGCAGCTCCTCCAGGACGAGGTCTCCTGGGTGAGCTGAGGTGACCCCGCCAAGGCCCAGCTGTGAGAGCCCAGCTGCTGTGTTTTGCTGATCACTGTGTTCCGATGCCCTCTGGAGAATCAAAATTGCCGGGTGAGGGGACCCAGATTGTGTCACCTTTGATGCTGGAGGGTAGAGATTTGTAGGGGGGCTGGGACTTTGAGAAAAAAGGACAGTAGGAAGAAGAGAGATGGGGAGAAGGTAATGCTATTCTAGCCACTGATATTCACCGTCAGCTCTGGCTGGCACAGATGAATTTATGTGCAAGGGCCCCTCATTCCAGGATGTGGGACAGCCGACAGCCATCAGGGGAAGCAGTCTGCGTGTGTCGGGGGCTGCAGAGGGGGACAACTTGCAGGTTTCATCTCTCTGTGGCAGCTAGGACTGGGAGAGTGAACTGTCCGTGGGAGGGGACCCCCTCAGTAGCATGGCTGAAGGGCAGGAGCCAGTCTCCTTGAAGGAGTAAGATGCTGCCGGCAGGGTGACTGGTCTCGTGTGCAAGTCCTGGGTCCCTCCACCGAAGCTGTACCCCCAAAGCAGCCCTAAGCAGAGATGCTTGGCAAGGAAAAGGAAAAGTGCCCCTACTCAGTGGTTATTTCCACTCTGTCCCTCCCAAAACACTGGTAAGATGCAGCTGGAGTTTAAGCTGGTTGCTAGTCTGTGATGCTTGGCTCAGTTTCCACGCATGTGAAATGCTTGCGAGTATGCTTAGAACATTCTCATTTCTGGAAATGTTAAGACTCCCAAAGACCAGTTGCTCAGGTCTTCTCCCAGAAGCAGAGTGGATGAGTGTGGAGCGCAGCAGCCGTGGCCTCTCCCTGAGTCTTGAAGGACCCGAGGCAGAGGGTTCCCAGTGCTGTGATGGATGGAGGTGCGGGGCAGAAGGATCTTTTGGCAGCGGCCTGCCCGGCGTCTGATGAGCAGCCAACACAGAATGAAGATAAAGCACCAGTGAGCTTTGATGGACGATGGGCAAAGCTTGTCTTGAAATTGGCCTCTCAAAACAATATACAAACTAATACACAAATCAATGCAAAGTGTTTAAACCACCAGGAAAACTGGGCCCATCTATCACACTTAAGGGGAAGAGAGGGCCATGGAGTTCGGCAATTGCCTGAGTCCCCAAGGCCCTGGGGAAGGAAACTCGATCTCTGGGAACTGACAACTTGATTCAGCATCTCCCTGCTGAGCATGTACCCCAATATGGCCTGAAGTGGGTAAAAGGGAACGCATTCTGACCTCAGCCATGCGCCTGTGCTTCATAGGAAGAGCTGTGGCCCTTATCTCTTTCATTCCCCCAGTGAATGACCAGGGATGGAGGGGCCCATGGTCCGGGGGTGGCTGTTGTATCTGGGGGCCTGAGATGGCAGCGATCCACAAGAGTTGGTGACTGGAGAGCCAGCGGCATGGAGACCTATGATCACTAACACGGTTCGGTTCTGCTCTATTTTTTTTTTAAATGAACTATAGCTCAGTTTGAATTTTATTTATTTATTTATTTGACAGAGAGAGAGAGAGAGCACAAGCAGGTGGAGTAGCAGGCAGAGCGAGAAGGAGAAACAGGCTCCCCCCTGAGCCAGGAGCCAGACATGGGGCTCAATCCCAGGAACCTGGGATCATGACCCGAGCCGAAGGCAGTTGCTTAACCAACTAGTGAGCCACCCCGGTGCCCCGGTTCTGCTGTATTTTTAAAATATAGATGTGTGTATATTTTTATTTTTAATAAAATATAAAAAATTGTATATAAGGTATAAAACATGGTGTTTTAGTACACATACTAAGTGAAATGCTGACGTCATTGTGGCTGTTTCACGTAGATGTCATGTGTGCTGATGAGAACCCCCAAGGTCTACTCTCTTATCGAACGTCCAGTATTCAGTACAGAAATACTAGCAATAGTCATGGTGCTTGCACATTAGATCTCGAGACTCGGTCCCGACAGAACTGCCCCTTTGCGCCCCTGGCCAACGTCTCCCCCTTCCCCCACCTTTCCGCCCCTGGTATCCGCCATTCTCCTCTCTGCTTCCATGTATTTGACTTTTTCAGATTCCATGAGTAAGGGAGATTGTGCAGTATTTTTCTTTCTGTAAGTGGCTTATTTCACTAAGTAGAATGTCCTCCAGGTTCCTATATGTCACAAGCGGTGAGATTCCCTTCTTTGTAAGGTGGAATAATATTCCATTGCGTATGTGTCTATACAGACACCCCCCGCACACACACAATTTCTTTGTTCTTCATCCATCGACAGACCCTTAGGTTGTTTCCATACCTTGGCTGTTGCGAGTAATGCTACAGTGAACACAACATGGATGACTGGGTTTCCGTGGCCACTCCAGCCCCATTCCCCCCTACCCTCTGCCCACTGGGGGTGGCTCCCTTCTTCATTCTCTGAATAATCACACTATCTACTTCGGACTGTTTCTTTCATCGACATTAAGCTCTTAGAATTTTGTATCTGGGGGTGCCTGGGTGGCTCAGTGGGTTAAAGCCTCTGCCTTCGGCTCAGGTCATGATCTCAGGGTCCTGGGATCGAGTCCCACATCAGGCTCTCTGCTCGGCAGGGAGCCTGCTTCCCTCTCTCTCTCTACCTGCCTCTCTGCCTACTTGTGATCTCTCTCTCTCTCGATCTGTCAAATAAATAAATAAAAAATCTTTAAAAAAAAAGTATTTTGTATCTGCCTTATTCATTCTAGATATTGCTTAACTGGAATAGGAAGTGAATACACGTCACGTCACTGTTTGCAGCCTGCCTTACACTTTGCAGTCTTTCCATGTTTATGGCTGACAGTGTTAGTTTCACTTAACAGGAGAAGAGATCGAAGCTCAGAGGAGTTTAATGCTATGACCAGTCTGCCAGAAGGAACACCTTGTAGGACTATGGAGTTGTAGCTGTGTTTTGTTTCTCAAATCATTGACCGCAGAAGTTGGCCTCTGACGAGGACCCTGTTATTCCAGCTTCCACAGAGGTTCTGCGGAAGGGCTACCTACTTCATCCTTCCCTTCTGTCGTTACAGTTTCTGACCTCATCTTGTGGCAGCAGGGCCTTAGTAGCCTAGGAATTTGGCCGGAATGGAAGCTGGTTACTTTTTATGGATTTTGCCCCATAACCCAAAACTGAAAGAACAATCCCATTTTCAGCAATAAAAGTAAAGAGAAAGGTTTGGAGAGCCTTCAGCAAAGGGGCCATATAAGTCACAGGGGCAGAGGAGCCCTGGACATTTCTCACTCATCTCCTACTTCCAGGCTACACAGCCGCACCGTCTCAGCCAGGTACGCTTCTGACCACCCCTCCGAGGGGAGAAAGGAGATGACCTTCACCTGGAGCTTATCCTAGTGCTGTGCAAAGGCGTCGCTTGGCAGTTCATCCTAAAATTCCTCTTCTGTAATTTTGACCCATGATCTTTGGTTGGACTATGTCCTGTTACAATGTCTCTAAACTGCAAAGTCATTCCCAGAACCTCTGGGCTAGTCTCAGTGCCATTTGGGTCACCCCTGAAATGTGTCATCGGTTGTGGGTGTCCTTCTGTATAAAGGCTATGGACAAACGGAGGCCTCCAGAGGAGAGCGAATAGGACATAGAGTGGACAGGCCACCCTGCCACATTGAGTGTAGTCCAGGAGTCTGAATTCTGAATTCTATGGAGCAAAAAGGATTCAACTGATGGCTGGGATTTTGAAGGAGCACATGAGGGGAAATGGAGGGATGCATTGGGAGCCGAAGCATGAAAGTAGGGAGCTGTAGGCAATGTGACTACAGAGATGGACAGGGGTCAGGGCATGGATGCCGAGTGTCATGATAAGGAGTGTGGTTCTGAGAGTGGTAGGCAGCCGATGAAGGTCAGTGCATGGCAGTGACCTACTTAGATGTGTGTTCAAAGGTCACTAGGAGGCTGTCTCGAGAAGGGCTCAGAGGGGCCAAGACTAGAGGCAAGGAGGGCAATAGGAGACTGGCACAGTGTCAGCACCCAAAGAAGAAACTTCTGGCTCTTCCTTTGGGCTCACGAGAGGCTCTGGGGTTGTATGGGCTGCGGCTCTCCCCCAGAGGCCCTGGCAGTTGCCCGCAGAGGGTGCCGTGCTTCTGCAGGGGATCGCGTGGGCTGGTTGTCAGTTGAGCTGCTGTCCTGAGAACAGAAACCATGGGAGAGCCCACATCCCCCTTCTTGGGCCCCAGAGGATTCTGGGAAGGTCAGCTGGACCAGTTCCCAGAGGAGAAGGGTGTTTCTTGCTCCCCAGTTTCTGTTGGCAAGAAGAAAAAAATCAAAACTCTTATTTTTATAGACACACAATTAGGAGAGGCCGAAACTCATTCCAGGAAAGCCTTGGGGGAAGTAGATCTTGTCTATACACTGTCTTTCCCTTCTGGGGCCCATGAAGGCCCAGGCCTATCCCACCACAGACTTTTTTTTTTTTTTTTTAAGATTTTATTTATTTATTTGAGAGAGAGAGTGCACAAGAGAGCACAAGCAGGGGAGCATCAGAGGGAGAAAGAGAAGCAGGCTCCCCACCGAGCAGGGAGCCCGACATGGGGCTCGATCCCAGGACCCTGGGATTACAACCCGAGCTGAAGGCAGATGCTCAATGCACTGAGCCACCCAGGAGCCCCTCAGACTCTTTTTTTAAATTATAGTAAAATACACATGAGATAAAATTTATTATCTTAGCCATTTCTAAGTATACATTAGTGCTAGGTCCATTCACATTGTTGTACACCTAATCTCGAGAACCCTCTATCTGGCAGAAACTGTGCCCATGAGACAACTCCCCACTGCTCCTGGAAACCCCATCCTACTTTCCATCTCTGCCAATGTGAATACCCCAGGTGCCTTTTATAAGTAGACTCATGGAGTATTTGTCTTTTTGTAACTGGCTTATTTCACTCAGTGTAATGTCCTGTAGGGTCAACCTCACTGTAGCACACGTCAGAATTTCCCAACTTTTTAAGGGCGAATTATATTCTCTTTAGGTATATGCCGAACTTGTTTGTCTCTGTCGGTTGATGAGCCCTTGGGTTACTTCCACACTCTGGCCACTGTGAGTAATGCTGCTACAAACATGGGTGTACAAATGGATCCTTGAGACCTGCTTTCACTTCTTTCGGGTCTATACCCAGAAGTGAAATTGCTAGACCCCATGGTAATTCTACTTTTACATTTTTGAGGAACCACCATCCAGCTTTCCACAGCAGCGGTACTGTTTTCCATTTCCACCAGTGGCCACCACGGACTTTTTATGACATGCCCAGAAGCTACAGGGCTGCCATGGGAGTCGAGGACACAGGCTGACTGATAGCCACACTGGGCTATAATTAGCTACCCATTATCGGTTAAGGGTTCATATCATTGAACCCTTAACCACGCCATGACACACTCTCGAGCCCTGGAGGTGAGGGGCAGGGAGCAGTGGGGACTCTAAGCCAACTCAGCTCAGAATGACTCTGCTTCAATTTCAGAGCCTTGGGTTTGAATGTAAAGATTTGCTCTACAAGTCTACTTAAGAAACAATATGAGTTTTGAATAAGCTTTCCGAGTTATGGAATATAGGTTATTTAGGGAGCTAATTGCCTCCCATCTTTTGTTTCCTTTTTTTTATGGTAGGAAATTTCAAAGTGTCTCATTCTAACTAGGACTTTGTTTCTGAGGATCTCAAGCGACTGCATGAAGTTTCTTGCTACTCAATTCCATGAGATTATCTTGAAGTCAGAAGATGCAAGAGCTAAGATGTCCAATTTATGGTTGCTACAACGAGAAGTGATATAGTGGACCCTTACTGGGGTGTCTTCTCAGACTCTCTTCTCTGAGAACTGCATGCCTCACCTCCGGGCTTTGGCTCCTTGCAGTCATGCTTCTGGCATATTTCCCTATCTGGTTGCTGACTCAGGGACTGACTACTAACCCATGCTGAACCATTCAGATTCTTCTGCAAATTTGGCGTTGTGCCTAAGGGCGGGGACAGCAAACTGATCAAATCTTGCCTCCCACCTGCCTGTTTTTGTAAAGGAAGTTTTATGGGAACACAGTCATAGGCCCATTTATTACGCATTAGCTGGGACTGCTTTTGCATAACAATGAGAGAGTTGGGTAGTGGTAGAGACACTGTGTGGCCCACAAAGCCAAAATTACATTTGATCTGGCCTTTATAGAAGCAGTTTGCCAACTGACAGTTTAAGGGGAAGTCCATTAGTCTCTCTGAATGGCTGGACCAGGGTCTGTGCACCCCCAGTCTGTGGATAGCCACATTCGGCCATGTAGACTGAGGAGAAGAGAAGGCCGGTCTACAGAAAGAGAGAAACAGGAAACAGACCTGGGGATGGGAGATAAGAGAAGGAGAGCAAATCCTTCTCAGGATAGTGCCCAAGGCCTTTGATCTAAACCTTTTTTAAGGTTATTGGGTTTCAGTAGTTACTCCCAGACCCTTATGATAAAATCATCCTTTTTTTTTTTTTTTTTTTTTTGCTTAAGTTAGCTCAAATCTGTGTCTGGTTTTGGCAACTAGAGCCCCGACAAATACTCTGGAGAAGCTCTGTGCCTCCTGCTACTCACAGATGAGTGGTGGACTAGCACACCAGAGCTAAGTCCAGAGATCTGGCCTTCCCTCTGTCTTATCTTCTGAGCTCGTGAGCCTCTCCGGGCCCTGCTGGGGGAAGCAGGTGTGTAAAAATGTTGGCAGCCGAGCTGACGCAGAGAAAAAGGTGCTGGTGAGGCGCCCAGGATCGGAGCAGCGGTGCGTGGCCTCTTGCTCTTGACTGACAGCCACTGTGTCCTGCCGGCAGGAGGGGGAGTGGCCCCCAAACCTTGTGTGCTCCAGCAGCTGCCATCGGGGGACAGACCAGAAGCTGCCAACCTGGCCTTCCTGCCCTTGAATCCTTTGAAACAGTGCTCTCAAGTCTGCCTTGAATTTCCTCTGTAACTTTTAAAAATGAACTCAAATGTAATTTTTAGTCAAACACTTTTTTTTTAAAGTAGGCTCCACCTCCAAAGTGGGGCTTGAACCCATGATCCCGAGGTCAAGAGTTACTTGCTTTACTGACTGAGCTAGCCAGGCGCACCTTGAACACTTCTTTTTTTTTTTTTTTTAAGATTTTACTTATTTATTTGACAGGCAGAGAGAGATCACAAGCAGGCAGAGAGGCAGGCAGAGAGAGAGGGGGAAGCAGGTTCACTGCTGAGCAGAGAGCCCGATGCGGGGCTCGATCCCAGGACCCTGAGATCATGACCTGAGCCGAAGGCAGAGGCTTAACCCACTGAGCCACCCAGGCGCCCCTCCTTGAACACTTCTTATCCTGGCAGCCTGGTAAAGTCAAACACAGCGTTTGGCACAGAGTGGAATGGCGTTCATGGTTCAAATTCACAGTCGAATTCCGACAAATTTGTAATGAGAACTTCTGGTTCAAGACGATGGCTTGAGCTCATGCTTTCATCTTTGTCGCTTAGATTTCACTAGACTCAAGCCATAAATGATGTCTATTATGGCAAAAGTGTGGAGAGGAAGATTGCCACAGGACAAGGAAGCTCAACACTCTTCTGGATGATGGAATGAATGAGATCTCTGATGCATGCAACAGTCAAAAAAGGAAAAACCCGCCATAAAGGAGGCTGCATGTGGGAGTCTCAAAACCTGTTAGAAACCAAGAGGGGTTCCGGGCTCAGACTTAGCAGGTGCAGTGAAAGCCATGAGTAAGAAATGGGGCTCATGGAGGAGGGATGGTTAAGTTAGTATAGGTTTGCACAGGTCACCTGGTCTGTCTGCTCCAAGATCACACACAGGAGGTATATCTTTAAATTTAAACCAGCCCTCTGGAGAAGGCTGAAGCATCTAATGCAAATTTTGGTGCACACTCTGCCCTTCAGGGAGTCTGTAGCTTGACTTTCAAGTCAGCTGTTGTATTCACTCAGCCTAACACCAAACCTGCCAACCAACATGCAACCAGGAAAACTTCCACACCCGGGGAGAGTTAATTAAACTTCTAGGATAGAGACCTGGTGGTAAAATGGATCTCTTATGTTGGAGCACAATGGAGAAGAAAACCACATTAGCTGCCTAGTCCCTTTAAACTATGGAATGACAACCGGAGGTCACAAGAATTAGGCAAGAACCAGAATCTGAAAGAGACCAAGATAAATCGACTGACCCCAGGGGAAATCGAGTTGATTAAAAAAAATCATATTTATATACTCAGATTCAAGGGTATATTATATTCATAGACCATGATAAGATGCAATACAAAAAAAAAAGGAGCAGAAAGCAAATAACAGACAGTACTTAGAGATTAAAAAATCTCACATATCAAAATAAATTCAAAACAAGCTTGGGATAAAAAGCCAAGGGGACCTCTCAGAATACAGAACAGAAATATTAAGAGAAGTGAAATACTGGAGAAAAGGCAAGAAAGATGAGAGCTCATCCTGAGGTCAAACATAAAGGAAAAAGAATTATAGAAAAAGAGAATAGAGAAAATAGAAATTAGCAAAGAAACAGTAAAAGAAAATTTTTCTGGGCTGAAGAGGACCTTAATTTTAAGGGGCTCAGAGGATCCAGAAAAATGAAAGCAACACAGCAAAACAACCCACACTCAGACACTTCTTTGCAAAATCTTAAATCACCAAGGATAATTGGTAGATCCTAAAATCTCCCAGAGAGATCAAATGAGTCGCTTCCATGAAACGAAATTTGAACTGGCAACTGACTTTTCATCTGTAACTCTCAGTGCTAGAATATAATAATGTCTCTAAGTTTCCGAGAGAATAAGACCTAACTTCATTTTTTTTTTAAAAAATCCAGCCCCCCCCCCAAAAAAAATCCAGCCCAAATAATCAAGTATCAGGGCAAAATAAGGACATTTAATTTTTATATACCCTTTCTTAGGAAATTATTTGAGCATGTATCCCAGCAGCATGGGGAGGTAAACAAAGGAAGAGAAAGACATGGGATCCAGGGGACAGGAGAGCAGCTGAATCAAGGAGACTAGTTAAGTGGACCCCAAACTAACAACTAAGGCAAGTCTTTAGGATAACTGATCACCAATCCAGATTGAAGCAGAAGAACAGAGTGCTCTGTCAGGAAGAGTGCCTGAGCAAAAAGGCAGCTCCTTGTGGTAGATGATATCCTTGGGAGGATGGAAAACGGCGAGGATCTGAAAAATGCCCATTGTTCACAGAAAAAAAGAATGTATTTAGAAACTCCTAGAAAAACAAGGCGCTATACCAGAAAGTCATAATCCAAATGGCAAGAAAAATGCATCACGATTTTAAACAATGGCTGGAATATCAGAAAAAAAAAATTGAGTTTTATGCTGTGACCATAAACCAAGAAGTGGAGTCATTCACACCATTTAGGATAAGACGGTGACCACCAGTAGGGCACGACCTTGACCATCTGCATTTGCTGTAGGGCCCCGTGGGGCCTAGAGTGGCTGAGCTCTCGGCTGGCCCCGGCCGCAGTGGGCTCTTTCTGCTTCCCCAGATGCACTGTGTGGGTAACATCACTTTCTGTTTGCGTACTCAGGAGAGCAAAGTCAGGGAGCCTTATTTTACAGAACCTGGCAGGCCTGGCTCTTTTGCACCTCCATCTGTCCTGGCTGCTGGGCCCCAGTGTGTGTCCGAGATGGAGCACTCTACAGGGTAGTATGGGGTCCGTTGTGTACTATGAGATATTGGCAGTCTGAGGCTGAGCCTCCGTGCTCTTCGGAGCCATGGAAGGCCCGCTGGGTGCCCCAGAAATGTTCTCCCGGCTAGTCCTGGAGCTGCTGTGCAGTGTTCTGGTGATGTCTGTGTGCTGGAGATAGGCCCAGCTCTCTGTGGGTTTCCCTGTGAGATCCTAGTGTGTCCTGCAATGGTGGTTTTTATAGTAAGGAGCCGGCATACTTTAAGGAGGGAAGAAGAGCTAGCCAAAAGGCTTTTTGCCTTCAACACTCCATGAGGGTGTATTGAAGATCCAGGGACTAGGCTGGGCTAATGACAAGCCTGTGAAGACCCCTAGCATCCTGTGGTGGGGTCAGTCCTCTGCAGTCACAGATGCTGTGTTTAGCGGCACTTAATAAAACTCAGAACTGATCTGCACTTGAGGACGTGGCCGACTTGCTTGGAAAAGGACAGAAAAGGACAGAAAAGCGAGGCCTCTCAATGATGTAGTGTGGCTGGCCCAGGCAGGCCCAGGCTGGAGGCATCTCACTGGGTTCAGAGGGGCCCAGTGTGCCGCCAGAAGAAAAGGTAGATATATAACAGAGCCCGCTGCACAGGGTCACTTTCCCAAGAGCTAAACTCAAAATTGATGGCTAAAAGAGACCCGAGAAGCTACACCTCCCAACCAATACAAGATTCTCTTCTATGTTCGCCCAGCTTCTCCCTGCCCGGAGTTCAAGCTGGGAAATGCACTCCTCCCCTGGTCGACCCGTCCCCTTTCTCCACAGTGCTAATCATTTAAAAAATAAATTTGCTGGTCTTCTGGGGGAGGGTCCTGTTGTGCTACTTAGCCACCAAAAAGAGTGAAATCTTGCCATTTGCAAGGATGTGGATGGAACTAGAGGGTATTATGCTGAGCGAAGTAAGTCAGAGAAAGACAAATATCATATGATTTCACTCATATGTGGAATTTAAGAAAAAAAACAGATGAACATAAGGGAGGGGGATGGAAAAATAAAATAAGACAAAAACAGAGAGGGAGACAAACCATAAGAGGCTCTTAACTCTAGGAAACAAACTGAGGGAGACTGGAGGAGAGGACGCTGGGGGGATGGGTAACTTGGTGATGGGCAGTAAGGAAGGCCCTTGTAATGAGCACTGGGTATTATATGCAATTGATGAATCACTAAAATCTACCTCTGAAACTAATAATACACTAGATGTTCATTAAATTGAATTTCAATAAAAATTTTTTAAAAAATTGCTTTCTTATCATTAAAATGAAAAAAAAAAAAAGCCCTCTAAACTTGGCTTCACGGACCAAGTTCATCTTCAAAGATGAATACAATTACTTGAAGATGCGTCAATGTCCCTCCAATCCCAAGAGTCAGAGGCAAAAACAAAAATGAAAACACACCTTAAAAGCATCTCACAGCAGTGGAGGACAGCTTCAGAAAAAGATGACAGATGACTTAAACGAAAACACTAATCTTCAGGGGAGTCTAGAACTCTGTGCCTAAGAAACTGAGGGATGGAAGCCAAGGGCCCGAGCACTGAAGGAGCAGAAAAAAGGTGTGAAAACACAAATGCACAGACGAAACAAGTAATGGATGAGAAAGAGAGCCGGTTACAGTCTTGGGCTGAACCCATGCTGAACATCATAGGTTTGCCTGCTCTCTCTAGAGCAAATCTCTACATGGATGGTGGCCACTTGGAATGAGAGGAAAGAGGGCAGCGTACAGTGGAGATCACTGGGTGGCTCAGTGCAGGTTGATTTGAAGAGACTCAGGGACCTAATAATTTAGCCATGGCCTTTAAATGACATGGAGAAGAACAAAATATATCCAAAAAATTAGGTGAAGAAAATTGAAGAGTTTCCAGGACAAATAAAAGTCCTCCAGATCTCGTGAGCATCTCTGCAGTCCAAGAACTCTAGCTTGAACTTGAGTTTGAAAGTGAGATTTGGAAGCTCCAGCTGAATCCTCAACTACCAAGAACATGTAATGCCAACTCAGGGAAAACATATTGAAAAGGAACTCTTGTGCTTGGAAATAGAGAAGAATGGTCTCAAAGTGCATGGTTGCATGAACTGCACAAAGCAGAAGGGCCACCTTTGCAGGAAGATGGCCGAAGACTCAGACAGAGAATTGGAAAGAACCACTTCCTTTTATCAGAACCAGATTCTCTTCTATGAGAAAATGCTCGAGGAAGTTGGATAGCAGCTCTGTCAGCAGAGAGAAAGCTCAGTGAGCTGGGAAAGAAAATGCTCACAGCCAGTATTGGCTAAAGTTGAGTTTCAATTCCAGCCTGTCTCCTGTGGGCCTTTGCTGCTGCTGCTTTTCGTGTGCCCACGGGGCCAGAGTATCACACCCACCCACCCACCCCTGCCTGCCCCCATCCCCGGGTCATCAGGCCCCCCAGGGGAGAGGAGACTTAAGTTGTGGGAGCTAGGGGATCTGGAGCCTGAGGTAGATTTGATTCCACTGACCACAGCCGGACAATTGCCCATGTTTCCTCTTTGTAGAAGTAATTTTGATTTATCTCTCTTTAGTTTAACTGCTGTTATTTAATTGATGCTACAGTTGCTCTTATTAAAGTTTGATGGCATTAAAAAAAAAAGGTAATGGTCATCAAAAGAGCTGGAAATGGATCGGTTTTAGAAATTGTCTCTGGGAGAGGAGATGAGGCTGAGTGGAGGGGTCAGGTCATCTAACGCCGGCGGAATGACAAACGTGAATGGGCCATGGAGCTCATTCCTGCCCACGGAGTGTCTGGTCTAGCCAGGCCTGGCTTTGGCCACCTCTTTGGGGATGATGGGAGCCTGGGGGACCGGGCATCCTGCTATCACTCAGATTCGTGTATGTTCCCTCGATAACCCTGTGTTACATTTACACCACTTGGCGTAAGCTGTTTATGTCTTCACATCCCCTTTGCACAAAAGGGCACTCTTGCAAGATTTGATTTGTTACTGTATACATGTTATCTTAAGAAAAATGAGAACTATAAAAACCATTGAGATTCTACTGGGTGACAGGTACAACTCTGAGTACTGAGAACAGGAAGGTAAACAAATAATTGGAGCTAAGATATGTTTTGAATGACTAAAGGGAGCGAGCCTTAACTAACATGAAATCAGAGAATCCAACTCAAATAGCTACGTGTCTTCCCTACCTCTTACCCTTTGCCTTCCTGTGGAAAGAGTTCGTTGCTACAGACCTAGGGTGAAGACTTCTAAAGTGACCAAACATTTCATTTGTACACGTCTTTGACCAGCCTTGAGGAGGTCCTGAAAATGGCCATAGATTCGTAGTAATCAGAGGTTCAAGCTGATAATGTGTGTTTATGTCGAAGAAGGGATATGCAAGTTGATACAGGATTTGAGTTTGTCTTTTTTTTTTTTTTAATCTGAGTGACTTGTCCTTCTAAGCTCGAATACCCTTTTCAAAATAAAACCAAAACCAAAACAAACAAACACAATCCCAACCGTTTTTGGGTTTTTGTTCTGGAATGGTTGAGTTGGCTGGGGTCCATGGGGCTGACAGGATAAATTTGCACCCTGTGTTCTGTGTCTGGGTGTTAGTCAGTTCCCTCGAGGGCAAGGACTTGATTTTATTTATTCTTGAACCCCTTGTACTGGGGATAGTGGCTAGCATCTAGTAAGTGCTCAAAAAATTGTTAAACAAAAAGTAGTTTGCAATAAATACTAAAATAAAAGGAGCCAACAAATAATTCATTAATAAATGTATCACTCAGTTGTTAAGATGTGGTCCTGAATACACGAAACATGTGGTCCATCCCCTCTCCGCCCCCAAAAAGCTGGGTGAATGAATGCATAGAAGAATGGATACCCTTGTTCCAAAGTGAAAGTTTGCCCCGAGAGTGCAGTTTGGCTCAAAGCCCCCTCTATTGAGGCTAAAATGACAGAGGAGTAGACATACCGTATACATACGAGAAAGACAGCATGTGTCTTCTGTCAGTAATATTTCAATGCAATTTCTTTTGGCCTTTTTCCGTATTTTCATGGTTTGATGTAGTGCCTGGTACACACTAAATAGTGGTTTTCTTCCTTCTCATTTTTTCCTCTCTGTTTTCTCAAAAGCCACTGAGCAAATGTTTTATTGCATATTGCCCTTTATTTCTCCCCCACGCCCCTCCTCCCTCCATTTTGATTCTATTATGCAGGGAGCTGACATGAACTAAAGCGAAGAACACACTCTCTCAGACTCAGGCTTAGGGCACGGGTGTTTAAGAGTCACTCAAGGCCAGCTCCAAGGTATCTGCCATTGATAGGACCTGATCCCAAGCTGTCAGAGAGAAGAGGCAAGTAGCCCATGGGTCAGGATGAGACTGCAGGATCAGAAAGGGCTTTGGGAAGAGAGAGAGACCCCAGCTGTTATCCTCTTGCCTTGGACCAGCTGTCACCATGAAGTGACACTGTTCCCTGCTCACGTTCTCCTGCTCTGATCCCACCCGCCAAGCCGTAGAGAGACATGGGCAATGCTTTCTTAGAGTTGAAGAGGAAGATGTTTTTGCCCCCATGGACTGCAGGAAAAGATTTACCCTCTTGGTCCTCTGTTTTCCCATCTGTAAAATGGAGCTCCTAACATGTGCTTGCTGAGCAAGGCAAAGAGATGTCCTGGCAAACACCAGCCTAAACGAAACTGACCTTATCATCTACTATGCAGAGAAACTGAAAGCCACAGGCAAGGCTGGCTTCCCTCCTAACGGAGATCCGAGCCCCTGCAGGAGGGGGCTGCTTCCTACTCAAAGGAGAGCCCTTCAGAGAGATATTTTATGGGCATTGCTGAAAACATAGGGGATACAGTAAAACACAAAGACACAAGAGCATTGAGCGGGAGATCTCATCCATTCTGCTTGACAGACATAAATTACTGACCAGACACAGGCATTTCCCCTCTTGGTCATCACCCGATGAAGGGGAGAGCTTTTATTTTCTAAATGATATATTGATCTGATAAAATTATTATTACATCATCTCTATTGCCCATCACCACTCACAATGGGAGAGCATTATAGGGAAAATGAATGCTCCCACTGGAATGGGGTATAGAGATGTGTGTGCGTGTGTGTGTGTGTGTGCGTGCGAAAGAAAGGAATGTGTGAGTGTGCATGTGTGTGTAAAGATTTCTGACAGAGGAAGATAGAGAGTTTCATTAACATTAGTTGATGGCATTCCGGCACTCATGTGCCAAACCAAGCATCTCCTCGGGCCCTCCTCAGGGGGTTACGGTGGAAATTAGATGCTGTTAGGGAGAGGCGTGGAAAGCATGTCATAGACCAGGGCCTTCAGGGCTAAAGGAGTGGGACTAAAGGGCTCTTGTCAGACTCAATATGTCTTCCTTAAAGTAGGAAGGAAGAGAGAGATAATCCACCAAGTAGAATTTCATACATCTGCATATGCCATGCAGGGGAAAGGGGTAGCTTAGTGAAAGTTAACAGACTCTTAAAGCATGCTTTATGGCCGTCTTGTGGGGGAGCCTCCTTCACTTAAGAACTAAGGTAGCTCCATAGATCATGGGAAACTGTCTTCTGAAGCAAGTTATTGGTGGGTTAGTGACCTGGAGTCAAGTTGGCCATGGGGAACTAGACCCCTCTATGTTGATAGAAGGCTGGGATGGGCCAGAGTGGTGAAATTGTGAGTGGGACCCCAAAGCAGGATTAGCTTGAACCACCTGATCCCTGAAGGTGGCTGTCTCTGAGCCCTCAGTTACTTCTCTGGTCTTAGGAAGCTAAAGATATCAACATAGGAGTTTTTCCTCTCTTGAGTAAATGCTCAGGTTGCCAAAGCATCACCGCAGTCTGCATGAAACTTGGGCCTACCTGGGAGCTCCAGGAGAGAGAACACAACCATACAGCCAAGCTTCGGCTGCTAGGAGGACAGCTTTCAGTCCTGGGTAATCCATGAGGCAGCCTGGGTATGTGTACAAATATGTATACACACGCGTGCGCGTGTGCACACACACACACACACACACACAGACTTCCAAAATATGGAGATATTTGATTGTACAAAGTAGTTGTTGTGGAAAAGTATCTCAGCTGGGTTGGGCTTTCTTTCCCTATAGCTTAGTGCTATTTTAATTTTCAATTATATATGAGGGGATGTTTTTAGTGCTTGGGGTCCTGGCCAATTTGGATGCTTTGTACCTAGAGTTTCCTGAGAGGGAGGAGTTGTAAGAACTGGGGTGTCCTCTTAGGGCACCTTGGACCCGGTGGACCTGTGTGCATCTTGAGGAGTCCTAGACTTTATGGAGAATTTAGGGGTCTGTCGTCTCCTAAATTCTCATTAATCACATATTCAAGTTTATCCTTTTGGAATATGGCTTAGTAGAGAAAGACCTAGCAATACAAGTTTAGGTAGGTAAGCTCCCACTACTCCCCCTCTGGGTCCGTCCAACTTTGTAATATTTACCAATAATATTCACCAAGTCCACATGGCTCTGCCCCTCAGAGGGGAGCCGATAGGCTTCCAACAAACCAGGAACCACTGACCTTCAAGGATGTTGCTACAGGTTTCTCTAGGAGGACTAGGGGCCAACAGGCCCGGCTAGGAGGACCCTGTATAAAGGTGGGATGTTGGAGGGTTTGTCCCAGGGAGTGTCAACTTCCCAAACCAGAGAGAATGCCTCCAGACCTCTGTCCATAGGTTACTAGCAAACCTACCCTCCTCAAGAACAGAGTTGTCCTTCACTTTTGCTTCAGAAAACCTATTTCTGAACACTCTATTTTGGATTACGGACATGGAAACAAAGCTTTCAAAGTCTTCTACCTTCTCAACACATCCTACCTATACAATAATGTTGGTTTCTCTGTCCCCTCAAAGGAAGCTCCATTCTTTTAGTCTCCTTAGGGTTTCTCCATATGTTGGACTCAGAGTTAAAGCTGTGTCCTACAGCAGCTCCTCAACTTATGACTGGTCCTCTTCCAGTTCCAGCTTTCCTTCCTATAAAGTGGACATCATAATGGTACCTATTTATTTATTTATAATTTAGTTTTTTCAGTGTTCCAAGATTCATTGTTCATGCACCACACCCAGCGCTCCATGCAACCCATGCCCTTCCTAATACCCACCACCAGGCTCACCTAACCCCCCACCTCCCACTCCAAAACCCTCAGTTTGTTTCTCAGAGTCCACAGTCTCTCATGGTTCATCTCCCCCTCTGATTTCCCCCAATTCACTCTCCCTTTCCTTCTCCCGAATGTTCTCCATGTTTCTCCTTATGCTCCACACCTAAGTGAAACCACATGATAATTGACTCCCTCTGCTTGACTTATTTCACTCAGCATAATCTCTTCCAGTCCCGTCCATGTTGATACAAAAATTGGGTGTTCATCCTTTCCGATGGAGGCATAATATTCCAGTACCCACCTCTTTAGCCTTCGGTTAAGTTCTTGGGCAGTGTCTGCTGCTACAATACGCATATTATAGCAAATGTCCATTGGTTGATGAGTCCTACATTGCAGGATGAGTCTAATGAGTTTTGATTGTGATTCTGGAAAAGCAGGCAGGCTCTGGAGTCCATCACAAATGCTCAATGAGAGAAAACCTCCTTGAATGTACAGACGGACAAAACCACCTGAAATTTGAGGGTATGCTGCCTTAGCTGCTGTGCTATCCCAACAGGCCCCATGACTTTGCTAACACCTACACCCTGGCTGGCTATTTGGTGTTGAACTTAATCCATCTTATTTTCACAAACCCAAGCATGTTTCAAAAATGTTCTTTGTAACTATCTTGAGAAAGACCGATGTGGTTATCTGTTAGCTGAACAGTGCAGTGGCCTTTACTGACATCGCTTTGTTTTTTTGAACTTATCTTAAAAGCTTTCCAGAGATGCTAGGGAAGGATGAGACTCTAAAAGAAGAAGGGAAACCAAGAGGGAACTGAGGGGCACCAAACCGAGAGCTCTGGAGACCCATTGTCCACGAGCGTGATCTTGGAAGTCAAGACTTAGAGATCTGATGATAAGTTGTTTCTCTCCACAATGGATGATTACTTTATAGCTGATTTGTGTGGTTGTAAGAGTTTATTTGAAAGAAAGAAGAAAAAATGGAAAACAAAGTCACAGCTCTAAAGATTGGATGTCACTGCAGGAATTCCCTCTTCTGATGTTATCTATTGCACAACAGTTTCACAGAAAGTGGATCAGACACTTCTAGATCAGACAAGCTGGGCCTTCATCTGACCCTGTCCTCACATGTGAGGGTAGCATCAGAGCTGATCTTGACAAGTCTAGAAGACTCTAGCACCCACCTGCCAGGACGCCGGGGCCCATGGGGTTCTTCCCACTTCCCCTACTAAGAGCTGTGGTCAGGCTGCTTTTAGAGTCTGCTAAGCACATTGACACCTTGGAGTATGTGATTATCAGTAATTTAAGATTGTCCTTTTCCAACCATGGGTGCTCCTAAAAGTGGAGGCAATGCCTTCAGCAGAAGGAATGGGTCTATACTGGCAGATTTTCAGGCCTCAGGTGTGTGATGTGGTGGGGAAAGGCACTGAGGAATGGGTGATTTAGTGCAGGGCTCTTCTGAGAATCTTTCCCAATTACACCACATGAGTGACCTTTACTCTGCCAGTGGTCTAAGGAGATAGCAGCCATTATGGTCTCTAGAAAGCCTGGTACCTAAAGGGAAAGGGAGGTCTGGAAAATACAGTGGAATCTTGTTGCTATATAGTGGATCCCTGACATTCTTCAAGGATACAGCCTCATACCTCAGTGAACTACCAAGTTCGAGAGTGATACTAAGTCCTAAGATTGCTACCCCCACAGGCAATAAAGTATAATTGAAGAGTCTCCTGCCTCTCTTAGATCCATGAGGATTTTATAAAAACGGACCTCAGGTAATTTATAAAAGCTCCTTTCTGACCCAGACTGTCACATGATTAGGCTTCTCCTATTTCCTCCCCCACGCTAGCTGCCGCCTTCCTTCTCAGATACATTTTTCCCACAAGGCAGCACAGGCTTTGTCACCTCCCATGCGCTCCTGCCTACGGGTGACAAATGGAGGAGAACAAAGCCACCGCCAAGTGCCCCGTCCGTGCAGCGGGCTCTCAGTGCACGATTCAAGTTGGTGCCTTGTCAAAATGACTAACGCCAGTGCATCATGTGTCATAAGTTATGGGGTCATTCATGAATAGTTAAAACCATGAATGCTGAGTCCTTGAATGCCAAGGGCCTCCTGGGTTGCTCTCATGGAGATGACTTTGACACTTGAGGCACAGCCTGAGAAACACAGTGCCCTGTCCCTGGGCCACCCAAGGAAGGGCCTTTGACCCATTGTAGTGGCCACACTCCCCTTTGTCCACTGACCTTCGTATGAGTTTCTTGGGGCTGTCCTAACAAAGTACCACCCCCTGGGGTGGTGTAACAGCTGAAATACCTCGTCTCACAGTTCTGGAGGCCAGCACGAGATCAAGCTGCCAGCAGGGACATGCTCTTTCTCTCAAGGTGCTAGGAAAGCCCCTCTGGTCCAGGCTTCTCCTGGTTTCCGGTACCTTCCGAGGTCTCCTGGCATGTAGATGTTGTGTTCTCCCTCTGCCTCTTCACCTCTCTTCTGTCTGTGCATCTCCGTCTCCTCACATGGCGTTCTTTTTTATAACGATGCCGGTCATATTGGATGAGGGCCCAGCGCGACCAGTAGGACCTCACCTTAACTCATGACCTCTGCAATGACCCTACTTCCGAATAAGGGCAGGTTCGGAGGTGCTGGCGGTGAAGACGTGAACGTGTGAATTTGGGGGGAGGGGGGCGTGCTTCAGTCCATAGCAACCTCACAAGCTTCTCGTAGACCCTCACTGATGCTTGTGAGCGGGCCGCTTTCAGAGAGTGACAACGCCTCGTCATCTTGATGCTCGAGAGAGTGATGCACCTATTCTAACTTCTTACCCATCTCATCACACACACACACACACACACACACACACACACCCCAGCAAACACGCCCTCATACATACACACATCTGGCTGCTTTTAAAGAAGCCTTAGCAGCACACACACACCCGGGTGGCAGAAAGCTGCCTTGGAAAGCATGTGGGAGCCCAAGTTGGGCACTGAGGGGTTAAATGCAGGCTGGAATCTCCCTTCAGGGACCAGTATTCATAGCCTGAGGCCTTGGGGGAGAATGGAGACAAGGACTTCTGCCCTATTTACCTCTGCAGGGGCTTGTGGTGAGGCTGTGTCCTTTGAGAGAAGGAAGCCGATGACCCTAAAGAATGACCCTAAAGAATGAGCCAGTGCCACAGACCACAGTCGCCTCAGTGCTGGGGCTCACAGCCCCACCCACCCCCGGGGTGGGGGCGGGGGCAGTGAGCCGGGGAACCAAAGCTGTCTAGGCTTCTGGATAAGTCTGTCTCTGAGGCCGAGAGGACGGAAATCCTTCTCAGGACATCCCATCTCGAGCTGTGCTCCAGAGCCTCAGAGTCGGCCTCCCCTTCAAGGCACTGAAGCCTTAGTGACGGCTCTGGGTCCCGAGGAGGCAGGGGAGAGATGGCAGGGTGCTGTCAAAGTCTAAATCTGCACTTGGTGGTTCGCATTCTTCCTCAGCGTCAAGACTCCATCCGCTCGGAGGAAGGGGTGGACTCCTCGGTCTGTCCCTCTGAACTCTTCTGCTATCGTTTCCATTCTCCTCCTCATCACAAGTCTGCTATCAATGAGCTAGGAACCAAAACAGCCCCCAAACCTGAGACCAGCACCTTCTTCAAAGGGAGTCCGGACCACCGAAGTCCGTCTCCTTGAGAGGAGCCCTGTCCCTTTGGGGAGGGGTGTGAGCCGAGCTGGAGCCCTTCAGGAGCTCAGGGCCAGTTCCCGGGCATGCCCCAAAGCCTTTGACTGAAGCTGCCATTTCCCCATGTGATTGTCCAAGGGCCAGCGGTGCTCGCTGAGCATTTACCTGGTAGAGAGGCCAGCCACATGGGGGGGAGGGGTCTGCGTGCTTGCCCAACCCCTCCTGGCTGGAGGGCCAGGAGCCATGGACAGGAGCCAATCTCAAGTGCTCAAGGAGTGTCAGCCCTGCCTCGATGACACAGTTGTAGACTTCAGAGCAGGAAGGAGAGCCCCACTGATGGCACACCCTTAGCACACCATGACAGTAGGTGTCATGGGCGCGGTCTCCCTTACTTGTTGCAACAATCCTGTGTAGCCCACCTAGGCACCATCGTTTTTACAGGGTGGAAACAAGGCACTAGAATCACTCAGGGGAGCCTTAAAATGTTCATTGACTGTGGAAGAGAGCGTTAAATTAAAACAACAACAACAACACTATTCTGGGAATCACCCTAAGAAAGACTTTCTCCTCAAACAAACTCTAATCGGGCTTCTCTGATTTTATTGTCCAGTTTTAGAAAGAATCTGGCTAAATCAGTTTAGCTAGAACTACTCCCCACCATATCTGATCACCCTAAAATCTGAACAGATTCCTCATTCTCCACCATCCCCCACAGACCCCCCAGGAGATGTCCAGTGCCTTCAGCAAGAATCCTGTTGGTCGCTTTAGCTAGAATCCCTCCTTAGCCCTGATGTTTCCTCTCAGTCATTTCTATCCACTGACCCTACACTCTGCTGTTTGGCTATAAATTCTCACTTTTCCTTATTGTATTTGGAGTTGAGCCCAATCTCTCTCCTCACTGTGAAATCCCCTTACACTGGTCCCTATGCATATAACACTGTGATAGTTGACCTTATCATTCTTTTTTTTTAAAAGATTTTATTTATTTATTTATTTATTTATTTATTTATTTATTTATTTATTAACATATAATGTATTATTTGCCCCAGGGGTACAGGCCTGTGAATCATTAGGCTTACACAGTTCATATCACTCACCATAGCACGTACCCTCCCCAATGTCCATAACCCAGCCACCCTCTCTGTCTCCCACCAACCCCCTCAACCCTCAGTTTGTTTCGTGAGATTAAGAGTCTCTTATGGTTTGTCTCCCTCCTGATCCCATCTTGTTTCATTTCCCTCCCCAACCCCCACGACCCCCTGCCCTACATCTCAAATTCTTCATATCAGAGAGATCATATGATAATTCTTTCTCCAATTGACTTATTTCACTTAGCATAATACCCTCTAGTTCCATCCACATCATTGCAAATGGCAAGATTTCGTTTCTCTTGATGGCTGCATAGTATTCCATTGTATATATACATCAGATCTTCTTTATCCATTCATCTGTTGTTGGACATCTAGGTTCTTTCCATAGTTTGGCTATTGTGGACATTGCTGCTATAAACATTTGGGTGCATATGACCCTTCAGATCCCTACATTTGTATATTTAGGGTAAATACCCAGTACCCAGTAGAGTGATTGCTGGGCTATAGGGTAGCTCTATTTTCAATTTAAAGAGGGATAAAAAGAAAAAATATATATATATATATGTTTTATATATATATATGTATGTATTAGACTGGTGAATAGAACAGGGCCACACACTTGATCTTGGTCATATTTTGGTCTGTTAGGGGAAACTACCTCCCAAAATTTTAAGGAAAGAAAAACTTATATATGTACAAAAATAAGGGTAAACACAATGAAGGGATGGAATATGACTGTAAAGATGGAAATTTAAAAAGATTCTAAAAAAGGAATTGATAAGAAGTTAGTTGAAAAAAGAAAAAAAAGAGGAAAGAATGTGATCAGGCTGGAGACTAGAACAAAGCCATGTACTAGATTTAGGGTATATTTTGATTTATTAGAAGAAACTCCCAAAATTTTAAAGAAAAACCTATGTGTATACAAAAAATAAGATTAAATACAATGAAGGGATAAAATATTACTATAACAATGAAAATTTAAAAAGATTTTTAAAAAGGTATTGATAAGATAAAATAGTTAAACGTTAAAATAGCAAAGAGGAAAAATTTTAAAAAATAGAATAAGAAAAAATAAAATTAAAAAATTTTAACTTTGAAAGACTAAACCATCATGGGAAAAAAACCATGAATTCTGTGTTATGTTTTTCCCTGACTCTGGAGTTCCGCAGTTCTCATTGATCAGTGAACTTGGTCTCGGCTGGATGTTCTTGCGCATCTTCTGGGGGAGGGGCCTGTTGCCATGATTCTCAAATGTCTTTGCCCAAGGCGGAAGTGCACCGCCCTTGCCAGGGGCTGAGCTAAGTAATCTGCGCAGTTTTGCTCTCCTAGCTTTCGTTCCCTGACCGCTTTCCGTATTGCGTTGGAGGATGGGGAATGAAGATGGCGGCCTCCTAGTCGCCGGCCTCGTAGAAGCCCAGAGCTCGGGTCCCTGCTCCTTAGTGTGCCCTGAGAGAAAAGCAGTCAATCCCTCCCATCTCCCTGGTCTCGGGTCGCGCTCTGAGCTCAGCCGGCCTGTGACTGGCATTTCTGTCTCTGGTGCACGGCCCTTTTGGAGTCTCCAAACCCAGCCGATTACCGCCGTGTGCTCCCGTGCCGCTCCTCCTGGAGGAGGAAGGTGAGTCTCCCCAGATCTGCTGCTTGTTGGGTCCTGCTCGAAGAGCAGTGGCCTGACTGTGCCTTGGATCACGGTTTATGGTAAACCCAAGCTGAGAGCCCCGCCTCATCTCCATCTCTGCAGCTGGCTTCCCCATGCTGATACCTGGGAGCTCTGCCACACTCAGACACCCCCGGTCTTTTTGTAACCGTGAGGGTCCTGAGACTACATGTCCCATGAGGGCTCCCACCCCCCTGCTTAGCCTCCGGAGTGTTGTCCCTCAGTGGAGCAAACTTCTAAAAGTTCCGATTTTGTGCTCTGCTGCTCTACTGCTTGCTGGGAGCCAGCCCCTCCCCCCACAGTCTGGGATTCATTTCTCCGCACGTCCTACCTTCCGGAAAGTGGTTGATTTTCTGTTCCTAGAATTGCTGTTCTTCTCTTCTACCTCCTGTTGAGTTTGTAGGTGTTCAGAATGGTTTGATAACTATCTAGCTGAACTCCTAGGACCTGATGATATTTAAGTCTCCTACTCCTCTGCCATCTTGCTCCTCCTCCAAGATTTTATTTATTTATTTGAGAGAGAGAGAGAGAGGGAAAGAGGAAATGAGTGGGGGGAGGTGGGAGGCAGAGGCAGAGGGAGAAGTAGGCTCTCCACTAGGCAGAGTGGCTCAATCTCAGAACCCTGAGATCCTGACCTGAGCCAAAGGCAGACTCTTAACTGACTGAGCCACCCAGGCATCCCTTTACCATTCTTTAACAAGTGTCATAAATAATTCTTTCTTTAATAACCCCAAGGGAATTGCACACCAGTGCCTTTAGGGATAGGAGAGGAGGAGGCATCTATAGTTAGGGAAACCATTCCCAGCATTTGTAATCTTCTTGGCTGGTGGAACCTTCTAGAAGTCTTCAGCAAGCAGGCCCATCACTGTCACTGGGGCCACAGAGAGAAGGGAACCCTTTGCTGAGCAATTCAAATTAGCAGTAGCTTTTGTAAACAAATGCTCCTTCCATGGAAGGGTAATTGTAAAGCCCCAAGGAAATTCCTGGGTGTTTTTTGTGAGGACCATCGAAAGCCACACAGAGAGGAAGAAGGAAACAGAGCCATTAGATGCCACACTGCTCCCCTCTCTCCTTCTACATATCCTTAAGTCCCTAGTTACAAAGAGACATCTCTTACAAAGAGACATATTATTTAGCAAAGAAAAGCAAAGAAAAGCAGTCCGGGCTTTCATTTCTACTTTTCTCCTTTCCTGAGAGCTTGTGGAGTGGCTGCTGTTAATGATCGAAAAAGATCACCCAAAGCTCTAGAACTAGACAAAGCCAACCACGCTGTTATTACTCTGGTACTTGCTTTACATCTGGCGGGCCAAGATCTCCTGTGATCAGCTACCTCGGTGGTGACACCAGTAGCCAAGGGTGTGAATTGAGTCTCCAGTGAAATGTGGCAGAGGTGACCCCTGTTTGGTGGTCCTCATGGATCCAGCCACACAAGTGAAGGAGCCAAGGTGCAGAGTGGAAAACTCTAAGCCAAAGTAGCAGCAGCAAGGAGGGGGCAGGGGTGAGCACATACCTTAAAGCCTCCAGAGGCTTAGCATCCAAAATGTTTACAACAGCAGGGATTGGCAAATTATGGCCCTGTGGGCTAAGCATGAGTTTTTACATTTTTAAACAGTTGGGAAAACAAAGAAAAATAATATTTTGTGACAGGTGAAAATGATATGAAATTCTAATTTTACTTTCCATACATAAAGTTTCATCGGAATACAGCTGGTTTGTCTACCCACTGGCTATGGTGGCTTTTGCACTGTGGGAATGGAGTTGAATAGTGGCAACAGACTGTATGACCCATAGACCCTAAATATTTATTATCTGGTCCTTCATGGAAAGATTTTGTTGGCTCCTTGCTAAGCAGGGTTTAAATCCCAGCTAGAGCACTTACAGATTGTGTGACCTTGGGCCGGTCCTCTACCCTTTGTAAGCCTTGAGTTTCTCATCTGTAAAATGGAGATATTAGTGACTCCTGCATCTTGGGATTGTTAGGAGGATTTCCCAAGACAGCAGATGTAGAGAAAGTACTTAGTGAAAGGTCTGGTGCGAATGCATGCTTAGTAAAGTTTTGCTGTTGTTACTTTATTTGTTACCTTCTCAAGGAAAAGGGTTTGGCTTCTGTGATGGAGATTGGTGGTTTGCCAACCCTATGGATCCTCCCAATATGCTACTTTTGAGGCTAGAGAAGCTAAATATTTGCTTTTTCAGTCTTCCTCCCATTCAGGAATGGCCATATGATACAACCTGACCAAAAAGGCATAACTGGAGTTTGTTCTGAGTATTCTGGGAAAGCTTTTGCTTTCCTAATAAAAGGGATGGCATGGTTGAACACTGCCATGTCTTCATCTTCCTGCCTTGACTATAGATGTGATGTCTGGAGCTGGGGCAGCCATTTTGGGCCCGTGAACGTGATGGTCAATAGAATTACAGAGACCGATTGCCCTGGCATCATTAAGTTGCTGAGTCAGTGTCATCAGCTACCTACCTTCAATTTTTTGTTGTTTGAGAAACATAAAACCCTATTTGTTTAAGCCATTGTAAGTCAGGTTTTTTGTTACTTATAATGGAAGATATTTTTAATTGTTATATCCTTTTGGAAGTTGAGTGGAATGGGGAGGAACCATAGGTCAGAAGGCAGGGCTTTTGAGAAAGGAAATCTGAAATAACCAGTAGATATAGGGATATAAGTATGGACATTTTGAGAAGTCTGGTTCAGAGACAAAGACCCATAGAAGAGAGACAGGAGCTCAGAGCTCTGGTCAAGTTCAGCTTTGGTGAAGAGAAATGTCATTGTCTAATGATAGCAAGTCCAGATTGAGAAGATTGTTGCTTTTCCTTGGTAGAGCTGATAGGGAAGGTCTGTCATCACTCTTCAAACTGCTAAGAGGACAAGGAAACTAATTAAAATATATACTATTCATTTAATTAAAATTTATAAACTTCTAGAAAACACACATATGTTACATTCTTCCTTAGAGTAACTTAGCAGTCTGAAGAAAGTCTATGCTTTGGATCTAAGGAACGCAAGATGAGGACAGCCCCTCAAGGTACCTGGAAAAGAGGTATAGGCTGGTGCAGGAAGGGGTAATTCCTCTCTGAGCTGGCCTTGAGCCCCTTAGATTCCTAAGAGTGTAAGTGGTTTGTGGGAGGGGAGTGAAAAAGAAATGGCCTTGGTGGAATGGGAAATAACCATTTCCCGGCAATTTTGCAAGTTGTTGGTTCTCCCTGGGCCAATCTGGAAAGGCTTTGCCAAGGAGGGGAGGTTTTAGTTTAAATTTATGGGTTTTTATCTATTTTCTGTTTGGAGTGGTAATGCACATTCGTTATAGAACATTCAAGTGATACAGAGAAGTATAAAAAGAAGGGAAAATCACTCTGAAACCCCCACGTCCATCCCAGGCAACCACAGCTTCCACGCCTCCCTCTGGGCATATATACATGTGTAATTAGAAGTGTTACACAAATGAGGTCCCATTATGCTGAACATGCTTTCTTTGTGTTTTCTCCTCTCTCCCCCTGCTTCCCCCCTCTCTCTTTTGCGTTCTATTTTTTTTATTTGTTGAATTTTTCTTCTCGGTGACTGTAGACATGTATCCTCCTTTGTACTGTCCACATTGTACCTTTTTGCATGGCTCCCTTGGGGAATGGAGTTGGGGGAACTATTTGCATGGTGGGAAGGAGTGATCTGAAAGGTCTGTGGCCAGAATTGAAGCATCAGGATGATGCAGAATGAATTCTCAGTGGGGTTTCAAGTGAATATGCAGGTTAAGTTGGAGACAAAGAGGCCGGGAAGAAAAAGGCATGGGTAGGTGGTCTGGGAGGAACTGAGTAACGCCCTCCCCCTTACCCTCCTTCCAAAGCACAGATGGAGCCAGGTCATCTCTTTCCTCCACGAGCCATTTAAGGGACTCACAGGCTAGCTGTTCGCCCACCTGTACCTTGGGACAGTCTCTGGTTCCTATTCTGTGGGCAGGTACCCTGATGGTCAGTTACTGGTTCTCCCTGAGGTGGTCAGAAGTGGGGCACATGCATCACTCCCCTGAAAGCCCCAGGAGGCTGCGTTGCCAACCAGGAAATGAAGTGGATGAATGATTCTGGCTGGAGAACCTGCAGGTGATTTGCTCCAGCATACCTCCCCAAGTAAATAGGGCCTTTCAGAAAACCAAATGGTAGCTTAGATGCTGGCTTTATGGAACAGAATCAGAGCAAAAGGCATGACCAAATAATTTCTAGATTCTGTGCTGATTTGACACTTCAGTATTCCACCTGACTGGTCTTTGAATTCGTTTTAATTGTTCTTTCTTACTTGTCTTTCATTCACCCTTTACTCCTTCCTGTAATGGTCATCAAAATGGCAGAATGTACGCTGTGCAAGAGCATGGGGTCTGGAGTCTGCCTGGCTTCACATCCTGGCTTCATGACCTGCCAGCCGTGTGACCTTGGAAAAGTTATTTGACTTCTCTGAGCATCCGTAAAATTAGGGTACCAGTGTTACTGTATCACCCAGGTGCTTTGAGCATGCTTTTACTTTCCTGGATCCCCTTCATACACAGAGAGTGTCTATCAACTTGGTTTCCCACCATCCTCTCCATGGGCATCACTCTCCAGATTCACGCAACATGCAAATCACAACTGAGCCTTCCTCTGAATAACTGTGTTTCCGGTACTTCTGGTTTCGCGAGCTCAGCACAGTGCTCCAGTTCAAATGCCTCCTACAGGCACTATAAGGGACAGAAGAGAGCACAATGCAGGGATTTGGGTCACTTCAGGATTCCATCCCCAGCTCTGCTTAAATATGTTAATGGGAACCAGAAATAACATTTCAAAACTGGAAGTAGGAGATGGCAAGCAATAGTTAGGGCCAGTGAGTTAAGGGCTGGGTGGAAGAAGAGAAAGAGACCTCTATGAGCCCTAGGGTTCGGGATGGAGAAGGCACCGTCCTCCAATTCTCCGTGTGCCCTGGGGAGGGCCACTTGTCCAGCGCCATGCCACGCACCAGTCCAGCTGAAGTCGAGGCTGAGGATTGAGCTACTTCCTCCTTTAAAACTAAAATTCTTAGGAAAGGTCCCCAAGCATCACAGCTTAGGTCCCAGGATCCCAGGGCTGCCTGAGGCCTTGGGTTCTGCATCTCTTTCTCTTCTCTTTGCACATTCCAGTGGCCTGGCCCAGAGAGTCAAAGGGACTGTGCACAGACATCGAGAACGAACAGGCCGAGAGTCCAAGCTGGCCCACTTGCTGAGCCTCTGCCCCCCCAGCACCCAGATTTTTAACTTAGCGCGGCTTCCCGCCTCCCCAGGGGACTCCTTTTACCCTTAGCTGCCTTCTTTCATTGACTCTTCTCTCTTATCTCTGGAAGGAAGAAGGAAAAGCTTCACTTGAAAAAAAGTCCCTGTAAATGAGAAGGCTTTTTGTTTTTCTTCTGAAGATTTTATTTACTTATTTATCAGAGAGAGTCAGGGGAGGAGTGAGTCAGGGGAGGAGCAGAGGGGGAGGAAGAGTGAAGGGGAAAGGATCTCGAGCAGACTCCACGCTGAGCGAGGAGCCTGACGTGGGGCTTGACATGGGGCTCTACCCCACAACCCTGAGGTCATGACCCAGGCCAAAACCAAGGCTCAGCGACGGAGCCATCAAGGCGCCCCTGAATGAGAGTTTTAAACGACAGAGTCAGCTCTTGTAAGCTTTGAGAAGGAAGGACGCCACCAAATTCAGAGGCTGAGAAAAGCTCCCCAGGCCCCTCCGCTTCACAGTCAAGGCCTCAGCTCACGCTTTGCTGGGTGTTTGGGGCAGGGGGAGCGTGGGGATACCCCTCTTTCCCCCTCATTGCTTCCCACTTCTTCACGTCACCCACAGCCAGATCTCAGGTGGAGGCCAGTGCCGGGTTGGCGAGCGGGGCAGTCTGAGGCGGCAGCCGAGCTCAGGGAAGAGTCTGGTAGAAGAGAACGTGGGACAAGCTACTGCTGGGAGTCCGACTCCTCTCCTACGATTTCATGAGCCGCGAGGCATGAGAAACACGTTCAGCCGACTTCTACCCCGAGAATGCCATTCAGACATCACCCGTGCTGCCAAGGTCCGGCGCACTTCTGAGAGAGAGGGGGGGGGGGGGGGGGCCTGAGTCGGCTGAGCGGGGCCGAGCCACTTTTGTCCCAGGTGACAGGAACCTCGGCGCTACCGGCGGGAGAGGAGCCGCCTGGCCAGCCAGCACCACCAACAGCATCTCGTCTTAACAAACTCCAGCCACTTCAGAGTAGAAAACAAGCATTAAACACAACATTGACAGTCCTCTAAATTCTCGTCTGTGGTTCATCACTAATTGTATACCTTTTCGTATAGTTAGTTATAGATACTGCATACGCAGTATTTTATGAGGCTTTCCTGCTCAACGTGATTTAGAATGCGTGTTTTCCATGGATCGACCTAATTTCAGTACTGCTGTTGAGTGGCTGCATGAAAAATCCCGTTCCACCCGTACCCCTTCGCTTGTTTAGCCAGCGATTCCCCTGGTGCTGGACGTTCGGGCTGTTTCCAGTTTTCCACCTTTGTAAGTAGCAAGGCAGCAACATCTGAAGGTGGGACAAGGATGATAAAGAGCTGAAATGTTGCTGACTTTATTTTCGCTGGCAACCAAATTTAGAGAGAGCCTCAGTATTGCTCCTCTCAAATGTGGGAGTAATTAAACAGCTGCCTTGAAGGATGGTTGGATGATTTATAGGCGGCGAGATGCGTTCCGTGGTTTTGTCAGTATCCTGCGGCATTAAGGATACGCTTGTTAATTATCTGTGGTTAATATGATAATTTAGGAAAGACAACACCTATTAAGAGTTCTTCATTAGGCAAAAAGCTTCTCATTTTTGAACAAACAAAGCCTCCAAAATTGATGATCTTCCCCTCTGATCTGTCACTGGGCAGGGACAGTCAAGAGTCCCCTTTCCTTTTAACATTCCCGCCCCCCCCCCCCCCCCAGCGCCCTCGGTAAAAAAGAGGCTTCCTCTTGGAAAATCCTTCTAGGCCCTGCCCCTGCCATTATGGTTGCCTCTTTTTAAAGCCACCGAATTAACCACCATGGGACCAATTAGTCTTTTCCAGGAGCCTCAATCAACGTTTGCTCTATCAAATGAGAAACTTTCGCCTGCTGATTCCCCGGCACTTAAATGGAGCAAGAAGTCACATCTTGATTTGGTAGATGAGGAAACTGAGATCCAGGGGTGGTGGGGGGCTTCCTGGGGTCCCAGAGCTGGGGAGGGGATGGGCAGGGGACCCAGGGGCTCCCGCCTCCCCACCTAAGCCCTACCCCAGCCTCTACCCTTTCCCTGCCATGTGCCCTCACTCAGGCAACTCCGTCAGGGCTGGACCAAGAGCTATAAGGAGCTTCTCATTCGTAGGGAAGCATCAAACTTGTTTCAGCCCCCAAGAGGGAAGGACTGGGCAGAGAAAAAGGGCATCGCATAATGTGATGCCGGAGACAATGTCTGGAAGACCAGAGGAGAAATAATCCGTCGGCACATAACCTCATCTTTATACTTCAATAAGTATTGAATGTAACTCATGGGCTGTATTCAATCACCGCTCCCCGGTGTTACCCCGTCACCCTCCGCTGCCCCATCTTCATATTTCATTTTGGCCTGGACAGTGCAAACTCCATTGTAGCTATCAAGAATAATTTTTATATATGGGGCCTCCGCTGAGCCAGCATCTTGCTGCATGCATTCCCCATTATCCTGTTTGGTGGGGGTGATCGCGGGGTCAGGCGTGATGGGGTAAATGGGGAGAAAACTTTTCTGAGCCAGAGGCCCCCGTGCAGATCAGATAGTCCAGCATAGAGGCTCCCTGCCTCTTTCCTTTAGGGCAACACCAGCCCCTCTTTTAGGGAAACGCCAAGACATCCCCCCCGTGCGCCGCCGGAAGAGTGGGGCGGGGAGGGGGGGAGGGGTGTAACGCTCATGTCTGTTTGGGGTTTTCAATCATGATCACATTCACGCTTCCCAATACATCCAAGAGATTTGTGTTCTAATCCCCATCTAAACAAAGGAGGTGATGCTGGAAGAAGTTCAGTCCTTGGTCAAGGTCACCCCGGGATTAGGTTGCAGTGGTGGACTTACACTCAGATGCTGTATTCCTGGGGCTCTCTTCCCTCACTCCGCGCCCTTGCTGACTCTGACGCTGCTTGGGTTCTCTGGACGGGGGGTCGGGGGGGCCAGGACAGCTTGGTGTCCCAGCAGAAGCCACAGGGCAGAGGTAACTCAGGGTGCACCGACGTGGGTGGGGGGCAGCGGCACCTCACCAGCACTCAAGGGCCAGGCCCACAGGGTGTCGGGGACAATGCTGGTTGTGGCCTCTGAGGACAAATGGGCTACTCTCTTTATAAAACCGCCTCCCTCTGTGTCTGAGTGCCCACTCAGCCGCCCGGGGAGGGTGCTAGGGAAGTCGGGAGAGAGATGCACTGGTCCTGGGTCTCAAGTCCCCCTTGCTATTTTGCTAAATATGTGGCCCCAGGCAACTACTTAACTTCTTTCAGGGCGTGCTTCCTCTTGGAAGGCCGGAGATGGTGAACGTGTTTGGGCTCCTGTCTCTGGGTGGCTGGGAAGATCAAGTCAGATGAGCTGCAAAGTGACTTGGAAACAGAAGCATCGTTATTATTACAATCAAATCATGCGGGTGCTTGGACAAATGATTAAATGCTGTCTCACGCTTCCTTTTTCTTCCTGACAAGCTCGCCTTCTATGATTTCTGTAAATAATACTCTTGCCAGGGTTTTCCAAAGTGCAGCCCAGACTCGAGCCCTGTCAGAGACCGCAGGGAGAGTTTGCCAGAAATGCAGATCGCTGGGCCCGCCCCCACACCTGCTGAGCCGGGATCTGGGGAGCCCGGAGCCTGGGCATCTGCATCTGCAGTGTGTCCCCGGATGGGGTGATTCTCAGGCTCAGGCTTCTGCAGTCCTTTGGACTCCCTTGTAGAACCTTGTTTCTCTTCACTGGGATTTGGGGAGGCCAAACGGGAGGGAGCATGTGGGTGTCCGGGTTCACCTGTCCACCTGTTAGGCTGACGGCCAGCCAGTGTGGAGGCCTTTGGTCAGGCCTGGCTCCCCCTCGGAGGTGACAATCCCCTGACCTCTGGCTTGTCCCTCAGTCTCACAAGTCAAAAAGATGGGCCCCAGCTTGACTCTCCCTTTTAAAAGTCCGCTAAGCCTCTTTCTGGGGGATGGAGTGCTGATTTCGATAATGATGATGGGGCCCATCGTGGCCTCAAGGCTGGCTGTGTGATGTCACCCAGTCCCTTGAGGTCTCTGCGCCTTGTGGCCAACCCCCCCCCTCCGCCGCCCTGTCCCCCAGAGAGGGACATGATCCATCATTGAACGGAGGGAGGCCTGCCTGGTTTGGGCTGGCAGACCTCCTGGGCTGGAACACCAGTTTTCATCACTTTGCACCTTTCTCCTAAAAGCTGTGGAGCTCCAGGGAGCCCCGTCTTGGGTCAGAGGCCCTCTCCCAGAATGGGGGGATGGAGGAGACTTGCCGAGTTCTGAATAGCGTCTCTCCAGAATGGACACCTACCCTCCCTGTTTGCTACCTCCTGCTTCCCTGAAGTAGGATTCCGCCCAATGGAGGGCCTCTCCTCAGATCGGGGCAGCGAGGGTGCAGGGGCGGGCAGGACGGGCAAGGGCAGAGGTTCACATTACTGCAGAGTCACCGGGACCTCATTCCCAGGCAGTCTGGACCCACGGGCCGCACGGCGAGCCTATGTGTGTGTATACTTCTGTGTAGGAATGGAACTCAGGGAAGCCCCAGTTTTGCACTGGGCTCCTGATTAGCACTAGAACCCAAGGAGGCAAGAACGATGTCACTTGGGTCACGAGAGGCCGGGCAGAGGGTGAGGAAGTGCAGACACCGCCGCATCCTGGCTACTGGGGAAGAGACTGGCTCCACCCATTAGTGTCCAGTCACCCTGTGCCTTCCGGAAAGCCCTCCCTCCCCACCCCCGCCCCGGGCAGAGCCTCTCCTCTGCTGCGTGCCGGCCTCACGCGGGGTGCCGTGCCCATTGTCACCCAGCCCTCGGCCAAGCTTTCCTCCCTTCCACCTGCACGCCTCAGGCCTGGTTCAAGGCCCTGCCACGTGTGGCCGGAGGAGGGTTGATTTCATACTTCACTCATTTCATCTTCCTCCATGGTTCTGTGTCCCATTCGTCACTCACGATTCTCTCTTTTCACCCCTGACTGATTGGACCCCCTCTCCTAATTCTAAAATCTGTTTTTTCCTCTTCCCCCCCATTCCCCGCCCCCCTCTGCCACCAAACTGGATGAGCATTACTGTCACTTTCTATATTGCTTCTGCAATTCAGCCTTTTCTTCCTGTCATAGCCTCTCAGGCCTGGTGTGTGGGCTCAGGAATGGTGATGATGCCCGTGCTGTGCCCTCTCTTGCGTCGACACACCAAGATGGAGGTCCGCCTCAAATGGGATCTGTGGCCTGGCCTGGCCCCTTGGTGTCTTTAGTCTTGGGTTCATCATATGTAAAACTAGATGACCTGATCATCTCTGAGCTTCCCTGGTCAGTTCTGTGGTTTGGGGGGCCAGGCTGATAGCAAATAGTGACCTTGTTTTAACACCTAGGAATAAAATCAACTCATAACTTCCTACACAGAGAGCCTCTATGTCTCGTTTCGTCTGTCATGGTGACTCCCCCAGGCATCTAACTGCCACTGGGTTAATGTGGGCTTAGGAAATGTAAAATGTTGGTCTAAACCTAAGAGAAGGCCCAGGCAGCAATGACCAAAGACCTCAATGCTAAAGGCACTAAATGATTCTTTGATTTATGATCTGAGTGTGTGCTCCCCTCCCTTTTAGGGCCCCCTCGAATCTCAGACCAACTTGCCTAAGCTGATGGAGCTTGTTCCTTATGGAATGGTAAGTGGATCTCAGGCCTCAGATCTGATAGAAGGTGGGCGAAGCAGAGCTTGGCCCTGTGGTATCGGCAGGCTGGGCTCATTCTGGGGTACTTGCTGGTCAGTTTGATGATTCTGAGCAAATTAGAAAAGGTGTCCCCTTTGAGTGGATGCTGCCCTAGCTATTGTTCATGGTTTGGCAAGTCTACACAGTGGCCTGTCCAGGATGTCTGCCCAGACCCAAGCCCATCTACCATTTTGTCACTGCCTGAGATGGTGGAGTTCTCTTCATTCCCAGGGGACCACTAGACCTGGGCTAGCAGTTACCCATGGCACAGATAGCTTTATGGATAACGGAAAGTCTCCCCTCCATGAAGACTTCCAGTTGCCGTTTTCTGGACCTGAGCCTTTTAGATTCCTTTTTGGAAACTGGTGAGGTATAAACACATCCCTTTGTAAAACGTACTCTCAGTTCCACCAGTGCTCACATGTAGAACCCTTCCAGCCCTTAGCTAGTTGGCACATGACTTGGAGTTTGCAGGCTTGTTTCTTCCTTGAGTCTTGACTCTCCTATTAGCCTCAAAGGACAGTATTTACACTTAAAAAAAAAAGGAAATTCTCAAAATGGCCCAGAGCTCAATTTCTTACCATATTTAACAAATACAGTTGAATTTGGTTGAATTCAAGATGACCGTCCTCAGAGGAAAGGAGGAAGGAGGGCCTAGACTTAGATGGGCCTAACTGAAACATCCAAGACCCTGCCTTTGTCAGGAGAAGCAGATGTCCTCCTTCTCTCTCTGTTGGCCCCTTTGTCTCCCCCTCCTCGTCCTGCCCTGGCTTCAGCAAAGGTTCCGGCTGTCTTCTGGGCAAAGTCCTTGGTCTAACTGTCAGGGAAAGTGGATAATGTGCTAAAAATTGACCTCTCCAATGTCTGACCGACTGCTTTCAGTATTGAAGACATTTTCCTGACAGAAAAGAAGGGAAGCGAACAATGAGGCAGTTTCTCCCTGAAACTGGCTCTGACAGTGCTTGGAAACCACTGAGATTTTCTTTTCTTTTTTTTTTTTTCCCCCAAATACGTTTATTTTATTTTTTCACTGTTACAAGATTAATTGTTCATGCACCACACCCAGTGCTCCATGCAATACGTGCCCTCCTTAATACCCACCACCAGGCTCGCCTAACCCCCAATCCCTTCCCCTCCAAAACCCTCAGTTTGTTGCTCAGAGTTCACAGTCTCTCATGATTCATCGCCCTCTCCGATTTCCCTCCATTCACCCGTCCCTTCCTTCTCACAATGCCCTCCATGTTTTTCCTTATGCTCCACACGTAAGTGGGACCATAAGATAATTGACTCTCTCCACTTGACTTATTTCACTCAACATGGACGGAACTGGAAGAGATTATGCAGAGTGCTATGAACACTGGAGTACATGTGGCCCTTCTTTACACTGCATCTGTATCTTTGGGGTAAATACCCAGTAGTGCAATTGCAGGGTCATAGGGTAGCTCTATTTTTAATTTCTTGAGGAATCTCCACATTGTTTTCCAAAGTGGCTGCACCAACTGGCATTCCCACCAGCAGTGGAAGAGGGTTCCCCTTTCTCCATATCCTCTCCGGCATTTGTTGTTTACTGTCTTGTTGATTTTGGCCATTCTAACTGG